>CACSLK010017620.1:2512441-2543486 GCA_902706635.1 Striga hermonthica | reverse complement strand
CCCTCCAAAAAAAAAGGTCACATCACGGGTGTTGATAACATAAACTTATAATAAAATATAAAAAAACTAAACATAAATTTAAAGAAGAAAAAGTTCTTATATTTACAATAACAATGTATTTGATATAGGATATTATACCCAGAAGGCTAAACCGGTCTGCTGACCGGTCGAGGAGGTCATGCCGTGGGGAAGTCGAGGAAATCGAGCAGTTAATCAGTCGATCAGCTAAACAGTCGACCAATCTATAACTCGACCAGATGAACGGTCGAGCAGTTCAGTCGAGCAATTCAATCGACCTCGATCGGTCGACCACTTCGTGGACCGAGCACTTCGCGAGATCGGCCTAGTCACAGGCGCATGTAAGAGCCTCTAACCGAATTTCAAGAAAATATTTACCCCATGTGCAGGAGGACACGTGTCGAGAATGTAGTGGTTGATAGCGATAACCACAAATGAAGGTGGGCATGTGTTCAAAATTTTAAAACTCATCATGTTTAAGGCCGTGAGGCTGGATGGTCGCATGCTTCGACCACCTCTGAGGGTGGGCATGTGTTCAAAAATTTAAAACCCATCATGCTTAAGGCCGTGAGGCTGGATGGTCGCATGCTTCGACCACCTCTGAAGGTGGGCATGTGTTCAAAAATTTAAAACCCATCATGCTCAAGGCCGTGAGGCTGTATGGTCGCATGCTTCGACCACCTCTGAAGGTGGGCATGTGTTCAAAAATTTAAAACCCATCATGCTTAAGGCCGTGAGGCTGGATGGTCGCATGCTTCGACCACCTCTGAAGGTGGGCATGTGTTCAAAAATTTAAAACCCATCATGCTTAAGGCCGTGAGGCTGGATGGTCGAATGCTTCGACCACCTCTGAAGGTGGGCATGTGTTCAAAAATTTAAAACCCATCATGTTTAAGGCCGTGAGGCTGAATGGTCGCATGCTTCGACCACCTCTGAAGGTGGGCATGTGTTCACAATCTACAGCTACATGGATAGATACAAGTTAAAATGTTGAAAATGTGTTGATCATATATGGAAGTTCATTACAGTTACCCCGTTGAAGAGTTATACAAGTACATCAAATCAGATCACCACAAGCATTGTTGAAGATAGAGACAAATTAAACAAAACACTTCCATTTCAAGAAGATCATCAAAGTTCATCAAAATACAAAGCGGAAATACAAAAGAAATAAAATACAACACAAGCTAATCTATGAAGGCGGAACAGCAGCAGAGTCGGCATTGCTCGAGCTCGCATTCGGCTCGGGCGGATGGTTGGTACCCGAATTTGAATCGCAAGCTTCATTAAGAGGACGTTGTCGAATAGACTCGGCCAACGCAGCCAGCATCGGAGCTGGAGGAGTTATACCATCAGGCAAAGCATAAGTTTTCTTCAAGGTGTCTGATCGAGCCAGAGTCCTTTCGAGCAGCCCTGACCACCACTCGTGCTCAGGAGGTAAGTTAGGATCGCCCTGGAAGCTAGAAAGAACCTTGGGCAAGGCCTCCCAGATAGCCCCAAGGTCGAGCTGCTTGAAATCGTCCTTCGCGATCTGCTCGCCGGCCTTCTAAAGGGCGAACTAACAGTCCACCCCAAAATCCTGCACCTCCTTTAAAAACTGTGGTGACTTCATAAAGTCGGCCACCACTTGTGCACGGTACTCGCGAAGGAAGATCTGCCCAGTAGTTGTGCCCCACATCATTTGCCGAGCTCGAAGAGCTGCAGCATCAGCGTAGCGTTTACATTGGCTGGCGTGGGCAGCTCTCTCTTTGGCCAGGGTCGCCTCCAACTCAGCTCGAGCAGCCTCTGCCTATGCTCGAGCACCCTCCGCCTGAGCTCGAGCAACTTTTGTTTGTTCCCGAGCGGCCCGCTCCTGCTCGAGTGCAGCCTCCTTCTCCTTTAGCGCGGTTTCTTTTTCGGTCACAACAACCTCCTTTACCGCGAGGACAGCTTCTCTCTCCGCGAGAGCTTTATCCTTCTTTGCGAGCTCTCCCTCAAGGGATTTAATCTTGACTTCGAACTCGGTCTTTAGCTCGGTTTGCGTCTCGTGGAGCTTGGCGTTGTGCTTCAGGAGAGTTGAATTCTTGTCCTGCATAAAGCCAAGAGCACCCTCGAGACTCTTTATCGACTTCCCAGAGTTGTCTCGAGCCTCCTCGGTCAGGGGCAAAAATTGAACCAAGCCCTATCAACAAAGATAATAAAACAGTTCAATCCATGTGTCGACAAAAGAGGGTAGGAGGGAATCAATGCAAATTCAAGACAAGTAATACCTGGGCAAGCCATTGCACGAGCTGATCGCCAACCTCGGGCAAAGTGGCACTGGCCTTTTTGCGGTCGTCCTCGAGGAGGGCGCTCTCGAGACGCTCGGCTACTTCGTTTACAGAGGCCGATAGCAAGGAGGTAGGTTTTGGGGCCAGCGGGTCAGGCCAAGAATGGCTGGCACGCCCCCGTTTCCAGACCGTGTCGCCCTGGTCGGTGCGAGAGCGCTTCTCCAGGGCCAGCTCGCGCCCCGCACCATCTTGACTATTAGACTCGACCAGAGCCTTGGTCGAGCCAACAGCAAGGTGCTTAGAGGAAGAATGGTCGACAGGGGGTTTGTCTGGGACTTTGGTTTTGGACGAGGCATTAGGTTCGAAAGATTTGTCTGTGGTTTTGGAAGAAGTGGCATCTTTGGGATTGAGAGCTCGAGGGTCAGTTTTTTGGTGGCGGTTGTCAGGTTTTTGATGGCGGTCGTCGTGATGGCGATCGTCGGATTTTTGGTGGTGGTCAGAGGTTTTTGGGTGGCGATCATCAGCTTTGGAGGTGGTCGAGGACTTGGTGGTAGCGGTCGAGATAGAAGTGTGCTGAGAAGTTTTACCGGCAGGAGGTGGAGGAGTTCGCCGTTGTTGGTGCTGTTGTTGTTGTTGTTGCGGTTGCGGCTGTTGCTGCTGCTGCTATTGTTGCTGTTGGCATGGTTGTTCCTTCTGCGGTGGCGGTGGCGGTGGAGCCAAAGAAGCCTCTCGCGGGGGCGATCGCTGCTGCGGCTCCGGTCGAGATCCGCTAGAAGTGGCCGATCTCTCGGCCTTGTCGCCAATTGAGCCAGAAGTAGCCTTTGACTTCTTCTTGAGAAAATTGCAATTGTAGTCCAGTAACTTAGGTTGTTTCCCATTTTAGTCCACTAACTTAGGCCGATCCAAATTTGGTCCAAAAACTCCCAAAAGTTAGTTAAATCAGTCCAATTTGACTAAAATTAGACTAAAATTGGACTGAAATTGACCAATCAATTGGACTGATTTAACTAACTTTTGAGAGTTTTTGGACCAAATTTGGACCGGCCTAAGTTAGTGGACTAAAATGGGAAACAACCTAAGGTTTTGGACTAACTTTTGAGAGTTTTTGGACCAAATTTGGATCGGCCTAAGTTAGTGGACTAAAATCGGAAACAACCTAAGTTACTGGACTAAAATTGCAATTTTCTCCTTCTTCTTCAGAGGAGTCTTCCTTGGGGGAATGTTGAAATTGGGCACCTCTGCAGGAAAATAACAAAAAGATAGAACCAACATTAACAGAGGATAATTAAAACAAACACAGAGGGGTGCCGAAACATCAGAGTAATCTGGTCGAAGATTACCTGGGTCATTCTCGATCCGGATAAGATCGAGGATCTCATCACTGGGGGGAGGACAGGTCTGTGGGTGAGAAGACCACAGTGGTGAAGGAGGTTTTCATCCTTAAGAAGTTTTTCTTACGCAACGGACTTGGAATTCCAAGTGTGGACCCGTTCGTCGAACAGAGGGTTTAGAGGAGGGGCTGAAACCGCCTCTTGTGAAACTTCCTTGACCCAAGGGATATAGGGCCAAGGGAAAGGGACATCAGGCTGAACAAAAATAAATTTATCACTCCACTTAGGAAGATTGGAGGGAATGTCATTAATAAAGTGGGCGCCATTGCGGCTTTTCAAGTAGAGGCCTCGACCTTGTTTGGAAGGGGCGTATCAGTAGTGGAAGAAAGCTAGGTCGAATCGACCTAGGCGGATGTGACAGAGAATGATGAAGGTGGTCATGAAACGGATGGCATTAGGAGGAAGTTGATGCAGAGGAGCGAGAACCACTCGCAAATGCGAAGCAGGTCGGGATTTATGGGGAAGCGGAGACCAAGTTTGAAATGGATCTCGAAGAAAGTATAACAATCACTTGGAGGATGATCGTATTTATCGGAAGAAGAAGAACTAAAAAACGACCAACCGCTGGGGTGGCCGATCTTCTCAGGAGAATACCAATCATGGGAGAGAGAAGAACGCTTTGTGGAGGTTTTGCGGGGGTTTTTGGTCGAAGCTTTGTTGGGAGGAGAGTTTGAAGCACCAGGTTGGGAGGAAGAAGGCGGAATGGTCGAAGAGGGAGGAGAAGTGGGCTGAGGAGAAATGACCACGTCCACCTCTGGCTCGTCTAACTCGCCAAGGGCAGGTCGACGATGGCGGAGAGAAATGTTGTCTATAGTATCCCCGGAGTTGGAAGAAGCAAAGCGGGCTGTGAAAATGCGGGTAGGAACAGTATCGCCGGGGTGAAGGATTTAGAGAGGAACAGCCTCGAGCGCAGAGGGAAGTACTTGAACTGAATCGGAGGAATTGGTTGAAGAAGGAGAAGGAGGTGCAGGATCTGAAAAAAGAAAAACAAAACCGAAGTCAAAAGAGGAAAAACTTTCGAGAAGGGTGGAATCTCAAAAAATTAGGGTTCTACGAGGAGGGTGATTTCGAAAAATTAAAGAGGGAAAAAAATTTCAGGAGATTTTTGGAGAAGAAAGCAAAATTCACAACGAGTAACAAGCGAACACAGACATCCAACATATAAATTCAAAGCACTCAATCAGCAAACCTCAGATACCCAATTCGAAAAATTCAAAACGCAAAAATCTCAGATACGAGAAACGCAAAAGCAGGCGAGGAGTAACTTACTCATAATCGCAGAAGAGAGAAATAGGAAAGCTCGAGGATTGCAGGAGGAGTCGCCGGGAAAAGCTAGAGTTTTGCAGAGAAAAATTTTCGAATGCAAAGGAAGGTGAGAGTTGCAAAGGTGAAAAAAGTCTGAAAATTCACTAAGTGTTAAATTTATACTCTGGAAGATTAAAGGTTGAAAGATAAGAGCCGTCGGATTAAAGCTAAATCCTACGGTGGGAAGTATTAATTCACACGAAGTTAAAAATGGGCGCGTTAGACGAGGAGGCGCAATAATTAAAGTGCCTGACAGATGGGACGCGTGGCAAAAAAGCGGGTGCGACAGAAAGGACACTTGGTAGGCGACTTTGTTTCTGGCAATTAATGAGGAATTATTTGAAATAATGAGCGGGAAACCCATTAGGTGGTCGATATTTGCCGGCTTGCTACAAAAGAAGGCGAGGAGCATGAGTTCACTCTTAGATCGAGTCATCCAGACTCGACCAGAGTGGGGAGGGACTAGATGACATAGGATATTATACCCACAAGGCTAAACCGATCTGTTGACGGGTCGAGGAGGTCATACCATGGGGAAGTCGAGGAAATCGAGCAATTAATCAGTCGACCAGCTAAACAGTCGACCAATCTATAACTCGACCAGATGAACGGTCGAGCAGTTCAGTCGAGCAATTCAATCGACCTCGATCGGTCGGCCACTTCGTGGACCGAGCACTTCGCAAGATCGGCCTAGTCACAGGCGCGTGTAAGAGCCTCTAACCGAATTTCAAGAGAATATTTACCCCATGTGCAGGAGGACACGCGTCGAAAATGTAGTGGTTGATAGCGATAACCACCTCTGACAGCTCCCAACGCCCCGCGCCACCTCTGACATGTGCGCGGCGTGTCAAAGTACGGACGGGCAGCTTGGGCAGCCAGCTCACCCTATCCGGGCAGCTATTAGGGCAGGTATCTCACCCCTATATAAAGGGGGTGAGTCTTTTTCCCTTAACACGATTTTTCCATTATTCACTTCAGTATACTCATACACATACTGACTTAAGCATCAGAGGCTCTTCACCGGACACAACCCCCGGTGTGAGAGTTATTTACAGGTTTCCTACGTTCTACCGGCGAGGGAAGTAATCGATCTACCCCAAATCGGACCAGGGCATTCCCACTTGCATTAGTATTATTTATGTAAAATATTTTTTTAAATGCTCGTATTTTGTAAAAATATTTTAAAAATAAAAATAGATATGAAAATTAACCTTTTTCTTATGCACCCTTATTTGTGGGTTGAATAAACATTTGGTGCAATGTTTTAAACCGAGAATGAATATGGAAATATTTTTAAAATGATAGATATGAAAATTAACCCTTTTCCTTGTTACCTTTATTTGTGGGTTGAAAAACATTGGGTGCAGTGTTTTGAAGCCTTAAATGGATATGGATTGATTCAATACAAGAAGATTATTCGTCGGTCAATTTTTGAACCGAATAATTAATTTTAAAAATTTTACAAGTTGAATAAACATTGAGTTTAATGTTTTGAAATTCGATTTAGTACTCGACTCTCAGTTCAGAGCGACCAGACCCTCGTTTTTTGATCACCACAACCGATAATTTTGTAAACTTTCCTTATTAATACTTTAGCGTAATCACAAACCTCAAACCTAACACGACTATTTGTAAAAACTCAAAATAGAAAACAAAGGAAAACTTTTTGCACTATACCTAAATACATGTAAAATCCCTAACTTAAATCCAAATGTACTAAATAATAATATTTAATGTAATAAAAGAGATTACCAAAACTTATGCATAATATACAAAGAAGAATACAATAAGAATGCTAAAGAGCAGAGAATTCCTGTCATTCAGAAACAACAGAATCCACTAACTCCTTTTCAGAAATCCATTTGTTTTGGAAGACCCAAAGATTTCGGGCTTTCCAAAGCCACCATAAGAGATAGGTAGTTAGCTCGATTCTATCCACAGCCTCAAGTTCTTTTGGATTAAGACAAATATTTTTCCACCAGTGAGTGAAGCCAACAAAATCTGAGTGCTTAATATTCCAGCTAATGGGTGCTATTTTCCAGACAATTTGTGCTCTATGGCAGTTAAAGAACATATGTGATTCATCCTCCTCAGCATGTCCACAAACTTTGTATATTGGGTCAAGATGTAGACCTCTTATGATAAGTTTCAAGTTCACATGAAGAATGTTGTTGAAACATTGCTAGATAAAATATTTAATTTTTCTTTTGATTTTCAGTTTCTAGCTAAAATCCCTGACATTTTTTACCCAGCTTTGGTGTGAGCTACTTTCAGCAATGTCCAGGCTTCTCACCTTTTTAATGATCAGATTGGAATAAGAGGAAGCCACAGAAAAGAGACATTTATTGTCAAAGCTCCATATGAATTTGTCCTTCTTGTGACTACCAATGGTTGTGATTTTTAATATGGCTTCACTCTCAGTAGAAGAGAACAGATTTCTGATGAGGGCCTAATTCCAGTGGTTGCCATCATTCACCATGAGCTTGGACACCCAAATGATGTCTGATTGAGAGGCAACTTGACTGTGCTGTTTGGGCCTGTAGAGGGGAAGAGATGGAATCCAGGGATGCTTCAACACTCTGGTTGATTTGCCATGTCCAATTTCCACAAAAAAACCCTCAGAGAAGGAGCTTTTTGTCTGCATCCAACTTCTCCATAGCCAAGAGCATGATTGAGTAGTCTTACTGTCAAACAGAGAGCAGTGAGGAAAATACCTTGACTTTAAAACACGGCTGACATGAAGGTTTGGCTTAGTTATGATTCTCCAGAGTTGCTTCATAATGAGGGCTTGATTAAAGAGCTTCAAATCAGCAAACCCAAGTCCTCCATCAGACAAAGGCAAAGCGACAGAAGCCCAATTTTTCTAATGGATACCTTTCTTGTCACAGTTACCTTTATTCCACAAGAAGCTAGCAATGGGTTTAGAAAGATCATGACAAAGGCCAGTAGAAAGGGAGTAGCAAGACATTACAAAAAACAGGTAGATCACACAAAGTGGATTTGATTAAGATTTCCCTTCCTGCTATTGAGAAGTACTTGTTTTTCCAGCTGGATATTTTGTTTCTTGCCATGTCGGTCACAAAAGCAAAAGTGTCCCTCTTGTACTTACCAATGTGAAGTGGGAGTCCGAGGTATTTGGTAGAGAGCTTGACTTGCACACCATGAAGGATTGAACAGATTTGTCTCTGGTAGGAGAGGGGGGTGTTCCTGCTAAAGAAAATAGAGGATTTCTCTAGATTTACTTACTGCCCAGTGAACTTCTGATAAGTATGGAGGATGCTCATAATTTTATTTGCACATTGGGGAGAGGCATGACACAGGAGGAGAGTGTCGTCTGCAAAAAGTAGATGGGACAGATGAGGTCCATTCTTTGAAATCCTTATGCCTTGAAGAGAGCCTTCAGAGATGGCTTTGGATATTAGACCTGGAAAGAACTTAGCCACAATAATGAAGATATAAGGGGGAGATTGGATCTCCCTGCCTAATCCCCCTAGTTGGATTCACAAAACCACAGACTGTGTCATTTATATTAAAAGAGAAAGCAGAGGAAGTGACACAAGCAAGCACCCAGTTAATGAAATTCTGATGGAACCCATTTTAGACATGATCATCCTGATGCAATTCCACTCTATCCTATCAAAAGTCTTTGCCATATCCAGCTTGAGAGCCATGAAATATTTGTTCTCACTTCTATGCCTATTGAGATAATGAATGGCCTCAGTAGCAATGATCACATTATCCATAAGATTCCTAGAGGGAATGAATGCAGCTTGACTCTCTGAGTATTCTTCTTTGTATATTCCTCCCTGGTTTTGTTTGGCTCTCCCTAGCTAGGCTCATTGAGCATTGGTTAGTTGTTTCATTTTGTTAGCTGTTGCTAGTTTCTAATGGCCTCAGTAACTATTACTGCCATTTAGTCTCTTAGTATCAGTTTGTATATTGTTTCTTTTTTCTGCTAGTTCCTCTTGTGAGGGTTCTCCCCTTTGCTCTGTTGGCATGCTGAGCTAGTTGGCCATCCGAACTATGTAAATATTTCTTTAGTTTATGGTTCATTGTCGATTTTGAAAAAAAAAATAATAAAGATTTCCAGTAGATTACAATAGCACAATCTAATTAAAATCCCATTTAGTTCAAAAAATAAAGTAAAATAAAATAAAATAAAGGAACAAAAATGAAAAGTCAATAAACACTATAGCAAAGTCATGCTAGTGGGGATATATATATATTAAAAAAAAAAAAAAGAAGAGTCATGCTAGTGGGGATATATTAGTGTAGTAATCATGAACCAAGAACGCTTGAATAAGATGGTTTGGGTCTCTTCCAGCTTAACTAGTGGTCTCGTGTTCGAACCCTGAGAATACAACAGTGTTAAAACTCTTGAGGGAGAACTTTACCGCCCTTGTGGTCCTACCCGGCTCGATTCCGAATTAGTCGGTTCCCATGTGAATCCGGAAACCGAAAGATCCCTGTACCAAAAAAAAAAAAAAAAAAAGTGTAGTAATTATGAAGTAAATATACTAACACCGACTACCTAGGAAAACCCACTTTATGACAAAATCGTTTGTTCTCCATGTTCGAAAAAGCCCGGCCCGAACTAATAAAAAACAGTGTACTATACATGAACAAAGTCCAACCAAACCCCTTGGCAGTTTTTCTCACAATCTTGGGGCGGGAAATAAACTGCTGCATGTTTTATCTTCCTCTTTTCAGACACATGAAGAAGACTATAATATTATTTCTTACCTTAAAAGTTTCAACCCACATCAATCTCTCCTTGTTGTGGGCCTCTTTACCACCCAACAGCCCCTGGTTTTTTTTTTTGCACATCCTATATAAATCTGCGTCCTCTGTTCTGCACCTTTTTCCTTAACCCCACAAACACAGTATTATTTTCTCTGTCTGGCATTTCATCGAACAGCTATCGGGTCTTCGTTCCCAATTCCTTTTTTTCTTGCTCCAGATCCGTTGTTTCCGGGTCACGACGCATACCGACAAACCCATTTGCATGCCGGAGAAAAAGATCGAGTCTTGTTCATAATTTTTGGAGAAAACAAAACAGGGGCGAACAAATTTAGGCTTTTTTTTTTTTTTCTTTGTTTGATAATGTCAGTAGAAGCTGCGAATTTGGTGGAGAGGTTTGAGAGGCAGGATAAGGTTAAGGTTATGGGTGTTGTTCATAATAAGGTTGTAAAGAAGAAAAGATGTCGGAGAAAGGTCAGGATTCAGCTGCGGGAGCCGGCGAGGATGGCTTCCACGACTTTACAGGAGCTGTTTGATTGCTGCAAACACGCTTTCAAAGGGCCCGGGACTGTTCCGTCACCGGCCGACGTGCAAAGGCTGCAACTTATTATCGGTAAACTCATCTGGAGTTTTTTGCTATCTCATTTTTATTTTTGAGCTGTTTTTCTTTTATTTTATTTTCTTTTTCTGTCTTTTCTTGAATTGAGTTGGAGTTTCATGTCATGGCCATTCAAATTATTTCCCGTGTATGTTCTATCGAAATGATTTGTTACTTGTTCATAGTTTGTTTATATACATATTTTTTTCGATCATTCTGAACAAAGACGTGGTTAAGTGATGCACTTGAAGGGATAAAAATCGTTGCTTTAGACGATGCATACGTCGAACGTAATGACAGATCAGAGCCATAATTTGGAGCTAAAGATTGTATTTTTCTGTCCTTTCTGAATCTTGAAATGGGTCTAATCGCCGATTTTCGAACAATTATACGCCGAAGGAAAATCGAACTCTGCGTTCATATATTTCGTGTCAATCAATCGGTATTTAGAACTAAGCTAGTTGTGATCTCCATATCATGTGTTTTGTAGACTGTATGAAGCCAGAAGATGTTGGGCTCAGTAAGGACCTTCAGTTCTTCAAACCTAAGACTGAAGTTGAAGGGACTACACCAAGAGTCACCTCGGCCACCATACACAAATGTCAAAACTTTGAGGTATAAGTTTTTTCATTCCGATATATTATTTTTTTCGCATCATTCGAATATAAACGCGGCATTAACTAATCGTTTGGATCGCTTTCCTTTTTGTTATTGCAGTTGTGCATTTTCTTTATTCCAGCAAAAGGCGTCATACCTCTTCACAACCACCCGGAAATGACCGTATTTAGCAAGCTTCTCTTAGGGACAATGCACATAAAGGCATATGATTGGGTCGATTCTCCAAGTAAATTTGACAATCGATCGCTCACTCGGTCCAAATGTAAGCATATATATGCTTTCTGCCTTCTTCCTAACTAATCATCATATAAATTCGAGATAAATATGGATTTGGTGATTAATTTATTTAAAACACGGATGGATTTTTAGTGAGATTGGCGAAGCTAAAGGCTAACAAGACGTTCACGGCCCCATGCGACACTTCGGTTTTATATCCGACTTCCGGAGGAAATATTCACGAAATTAGAGCATTAACACCTTGTGCAGTGTTGGATGTGATCGGACCTCCTTATTCCAAAGAAGACGGTCGTGATGGTTCATTTTACAAAGAGGCTACATATGATACTTTATCGAGTATGATACTTTTTTTTTTCATGATCATTTTTTTGGATGATAAATCGTCATTCCGAACAGACAATCATGAACGCTTAATATCATACGGTCCTTTGTTCTAACTTCTAACAATCTTATTGATTTTGTTTACAGACGTTGAAAGTACGAGGAAGGTTGAGGACGTCGGAGGCTGCTATCGATGGCTCGAAGAAATCGAGATCCCGAAAGAATCAGAGATGGATGGCATTGTGTATATGGGTCCACAAATAACAAAGCCCTCTTCTTATTAGCTGCTTCTCCTAACTTTTTTTGTTTTGTTTGTTTTGTTCCTCATCATATTTTGCAAGATAGTCCCTTGTTCTCTATGTTAATTTGTAATTTTATTTCTTTCTTGTATGTGTAGATGTCCTTTTGTGGAATGAAAATTACAACGGTTACATACAGAACAATCTTTATTAATATTTTCTAAGGCCACATTTGTATAAGATTGAATTAAACCATGGTTTTTGATCGCGGCCTATGGAAAATAGCGTCGGGCATTTCTGGCCACTATTCGACGCTATAGTGCAGCTATAGCGCCGCTATGGCCGCGCTATAGCGCCACTATGGCATAGTAGCGCCAGACTGTTTTTGCCGCTATTCGCGCTATTCGTGCTATTTGCGCTATTTGGCGCTATTTGACGCTATATAGCGTCAAATAGCGCCGCTATAGCGCCAAATAGCGCGAATAGCGACAAAAACAACAATAGTTTGGCGTTAGCTGATCTGAGCCGCTATAGCGCCGCTATAGTGCGCTATTTAAAACCATGAATTAAACTAATACGTGATGGGTGATTAAATTAATAGGGAAATGTTACGGTCCTATTACGGAACCATCTCGTCGGGAGTTAAACCATTGAATATACATGTAGTTAGTATAGTATATAGAATAGATGATCTAATGGTTAAAACACTTGACGGGATGGTTCAATAACGGGACATAGCAGTTACCAAATTAATAAGTTTAGGGATAACTTCTCTATGGATTTGTTCGTCTTTGATAAAGAATGGGATACAAATGTAAATATACTATTTTACCCTCACCTCTTCTATTTGACTTTTTTTTAGTGCACCGTGAATTATCACCATCGCACTGACTTCGGACAACCATGATTGGATTCCTTATCCATCCTTTCTCCAGACAAATCCATCTAAATTAGTCTTGTGTTGTGTTGGTTTTGAAAAAATAAACAGAAAAATACAAAGTTAAAGAAAAAGGAAACAAGGACTGTAAAAGTGAACATAGCGTAGATTGTGCGTATTTATGTGCTTTGTTGTGTTTGGAGCAAAGTTCTCAAATTCCGACCGATGGGTTATCGAATTGGTCAAACTATTAATTTAATGGTTTACTGGTTCGACGAGTGTATTAATATTTTTAAATATATATAATATTGTTAACTTAATTTTTAAGTTATTTAATTCATTGATATTTTGAAATATATTATACTTTATAAATATTAAATACAACTGACTTATTTTTTAAAAGATTGGTCCAACCATACATAAATTAAGCAATATAATAATGAACAAAAATATGAAAAAGGATTCCTCCCACTCCGGAATTAGTGACTAAAATAATAGGAAAAAATACGGCAAAAAAAAATTTCCTGCATCCCTTAACAACTAGTACGTACCATGTGCAATGCACGGGACATAGATATTAAATGAATTATTTTCAGACGACGCTGTTCGTTTAAGTCTAAAAATCAATAGGGTTATCATATATTTTTCACTTGTATATTAGGGCTAGCTTGTAAAATAATTAATATATTATCTATACGTATTTAATTCTTTTTTTTATCGGTTATACATATTTATTTCTTAATTTGAAGTAAAAAAATGTTTGACCAGTTGAGTATTAAATCAACACTAATTAATTTATTAAGCAAGTAAAATCACAAAACAAGACAATTTAATTATCCAGCAATTTAGGATAATATATAATTATTTCTTTTATTAAACATGATTTTTAAAAATAAAACAACATCAGCCCCAAATAATAGGCAACATTCATGGTTTTGTTGAAAACCAACATAACAAAATCCTTAATTAATGGGTAGCATTTAATGCTGTCTTTTTTATTAAAAAAAAAAAGAAAAGTTACTAAGAATGAAATGTAATTAATGCAAAATGATTCTGACCAAAATTTGATCTGCTATTTTTGAAAAATGGTAAATTTTTTTTTTATATATATATATATATATATATATATATATATATAGAGATTGAACAATTGGAAATTGGAATTCTTACTAGGTCCCACATCGGTTATCATTTGAACAATTGCAATTTTTACTACATGTCTCACATCGGCTATCATAACCGTAAGGTGATCTTTAAATGTGTTATTTTGAAATGTCTGTCTAAAGATAATTTTAATTTTAGTAATGTTGTAGCGAAAGCGTGAACGAATGAGAAGAATACGAGATACTCTCTCAAACTTGGGATACTCTCCGAAAGAACACGAACAATTTTAATTCATTCTCAACTTCTCCCAATACAAAGCAGAATGAGCCTTTAAATAAGACTATAACCCTAAACATAACTTATTTTCCAAGCTGCTGCTGCTGCTACTACTACTACTACTAATACTAATAATAATAATAATAATAATAATAATAATAATAATATATTCTCCATTATTCTCCCCCAGTGGAGCAGGATTCGGCCTCGAATCCGACCCGTTCCAGTTGGAGAAGTGTGTCCCGCTCCGTCCTCGATCGAACACGAAGCTTGAAGAACGCCCAACAACAACGAAGGTAAACATAAGCTTGGGCAAAGAATGAGCTAATCCAAAGGCACATGTACATGCCTCCATACGCATATCCCGCATAACTGAATTAACATCAAATATATCACAACGGTCGTCGCGCTCTAATTCATAATTACGACCAAGCAACCCATTGGTTGGAGACATCGTGATAGACAATTGGAAAATGGACCACCAGTTATTAAGCCTCGTCTGCGGCTCCCAAAAACATCATTGGACAAGAGCCGCCAGAAATCGGGTCCGACCGATAGTCGCCGACCTGAAGGTTCAACCTCTGCTACGTACCACAGGGGACCCATATCGTCGCATATACGCGACTCCGTCACCGAAGGCTCCTTATCAAAAATCGGCGGACCGTCGTACATATCGCATGCGTCGGGCTCAAAATTTGGAGAATCTTCAAACTCGAAGTCAAAGCCTGCTTGTGGCTTTTCAGGCCCAAAATAAGGAGTAAAACCATCTCTTTCCTGGTGCAAATAAATGTAGTTGGGCCTTCCATATGCAAGCCCAATAATGGGATTGAAAATTGGGTCTCGCCGTCTGTGTCTCTGTTCATCGCCGAAAGTGCGATAAGCTTCATCTCTCCAATCCCCCGCCATCCACTAGCGATCGGCAAAAGGACTTGGGCGCTGAAATTCGTCTTCTGCTACCATCCGTGGTCCCTCTAGCCGCTGCAAATCACCATCCGTCGCAACCCCAAGTTCGTCGCGCCGCCACAGGAACTCTTCCTCTCTGCCCCTGTCGCGATGAAACAGGTCATCATCCTCAGACAACGGGTCATCGTGACGGAAGAAACCCTCTACGTCAGGTCCCTGTCCATCGCGAAAGCCCTCTCTGCCGCGCTGACGAAGTCCATCGCCACCAAACTCTCCGTCCTCCCGTCGTCCACCATGGTCGCCTCGCGCTCGCCGACCATTGGCCCTGCGTGGAGGTTTGTCGAAAAGATCACTCCACCGTACGTCGTGGTCCTGTTTTTGTTCCCCAGATATTTCATCAGAAACATCACCGGTCAGCGGTGGCGGTGGTGATCGTTGGCGGGGCGCCCCGCCATAACCTCGACCCTCACGACCTCCGCGCATCCCTCCGCGATGGTCCCGGTCAGCCCCTTCGCGGTTCTTACGCACCTCGTACATCATGGCACTCATAGCAACCCGTAATTCCTCAATCCCCGTAGAAAGTTCGTTAAATCGATCATCCATACCATGAATCTGATCGTCCATCCGTTGCAATCGGTCGTCGATGGTAGGATCGTTAGGGTTTCCTCTCTTTGGCAGCATCGTGGAACGTACCCGGTCTCTGGATACCAACTGATGTAGCGAAAGCGTGAACGAATGAGAATAATACGAGATACTCTCTCGAACTTGGGATACTCTCCCGAAAGAACACGAACAATTTTAATTCATTCTCAACTTCTCCCAATACAAAGCAGAATGAGCCTTTAAATAAGACTCTAACCCTAAACGTAACTTATTTTCCAAGTTGCTGCTACTACTACTACTACTACTAATAATAATAATAATAATAATAATAATAATAATAATAATAATAATAATAATAATAATAATAATAATAATAATAATTATCATAATATATATTGTCCATCAAGTAATACTTTTGAAATACTATTTTATTAATTTAGATGTAGTAAAATATTGTGTAGTCACATATCAAAAATAAAAGTTGTCCATCTATTATTTTTTTTTTATTGCATTTGTCATTCATTTCAACTTGCATTTTGTGCCCACATAAATAACTGTTAATGTTTTTCACTTTGAATGACGTGCCCACATTTTTCGTTCATTGATGAGTTGGTGTATCTATTTACTTTAATAATATCAACTAGCATTGCGGAATATCTAGAAATTAAGTTCTTTGTTGTGATGTTATGCATCACACCTTCATTTAAAAAAATAAAAATAAAATAAAAGATCATAGACCGCTGTATTATATTTCTTTTAAGTCAAACTGACAGGCCGTTTTCCTTAAAGTCACGTTATACACGTATGCAATTTACTCAATTTCTTATAATGCAACTACAACCTTAATTTCAAAATTTTCCTTTTCAAGTACTCGCACCAATGTCTTCTTATCCAATTTCACGAATCTCAGAGCAACCTTCTTTTCCCAATCACCAAATTTTATGAACATGAATCAATCTCAATATATGTGGGCAATATCCCTCCAATATGGCATTCTGGATGCATTTGGGATGCCTTATCAATAAGGAAATTTCATGCCGACTGGATTCTCTAGTAGCCCATTGAAGTCTCAAGGCCTTGCACGATCCCAGAGTTTGAATTACTTGACAACATTTGCCTTAAATACTGATTCGAAAAAAGTAAAAGAAGTTGACCTATGGTAAAGCGACAACAATGTCGTGTACATGCGGAGGATGTGTTATTATGTCGAGCTTTCTGTAACATCTCAAGTGATATGATCATTGGCTCTAAACAAACCTCCGAAGGTTTTTGGAGGCGAATTATACAGTACTATAATAAACTGGTCAAGCACAAAACCTTTATTCAGTGAAATATGAAGTCATCAACATCTCATTTTTATGTTTTCCATGAAAATTGCCTAAAATTTAATGCATCAATAAACATGTTTCTAGTTGATCAAAAAAGTGGTAAAAATGATGTAATTGTTTTGTAGAATGCATTAACGGAGTGGAATAGTGAGGGAAAAAATGAGGCTTTAAACGGCTTCATTGTTGGGAGGATTTGAAAAATAATGCCAAATTTGATGGGGCATCTCAAATATATCGAGGAGAAAGAAAGCTAGAATATCTTATACTGGAGATCACACAATTGCTCTGGGCAAGATGTCGAGCCTAGTGGTGATGGTGAGGGTAGATATGTGCGTCGAACAATTGTCCAAAAAGCAGTGAAGAGAAAGGAAAAAACAACTGCAGGAGGGAGCACCAGTCCAGATGTTGAACGTATGTTGGTCGAGATTAGTCAGGTTAAAGAAATTCATTCGAAGAAACAAAAGGATTTGAAAAAGCTAGTTCGTATAGATTCATGGAAGGCGTAAAGAAAAATGATAAAGGTGGATACTTCAAGACAAAAAAAAAAAAAAAAAAAAAAAAAAAAAAAAAGATTTGCAAGCCCACCATGGACATCTTGCCTTTCTTAGAAAAGAACTTGGTCTCAAATCATTTTTCTTATGTTGTTTGAAGTTCTTAGCGTTCTATAATTTATTTTGTTATTCATCGTTTATATAAGTTATTATGTATTATGTTAAATTTTATGAGTGTGAGCAATGTTTGTTGGCGTTTTTTCTATTATGTAAAAAGCTCGTTTTCACTTGTTTTTTAACAACACACCTAACTCGTTGTTACACCATACAATTAAATTCATTTTTTTTTTCGAAACTAAAATATTTCCAATTATATTTTAAAAAAATAACATACTATTATTTTTATCTTGTTCGATGACTGTTTGTTGTCATTTGTTCTACTTTGAGAAAATCTTGTTTCACTTGTTGTTTTTCGACAACACATCTAACTTGTTCTTATACAGTTAAATTCATATTTTTTTTTCGGAGACTATGATAATGCCAATTTTATTTTATAGAAAATCATATACATATTATTAGGTGGTACAATGTTTATATTATTGGTTCACAAACTATATTTAATTCATCACCCACTATACACTGTCCACTTACCACATTAATAGCTAACACACCACTACAACATAATGTCTATCACATTATTAGCTAACACACCACTACAACATTATACCTATCACATTATTAGCTAACACACCACACTTGTCACCTACTATTTCACACATGTCATGCACTATAATAAAACCTAATACAACACATTCTCACTATAAATAGTATAGTATTATCAATTTCACAACCATATACAAAAACCTCCTCCAATTCCTTGTTGAATCTTTTTTCTCATTTTTGCAAATTTTAAAAATATAACTATTTTTCATTTCTCTAAAATGGCTAGCCGAATGAGGTTTTCGTATGTGGTTGTAGAATTTATGATATTATACTATTTATTGTGGGAAGTAACTGTGTTAGGTATTATTGTAATAGATGACATGTGTGGTGTAGTAGGTGGTAAGTGTGGTGTGTTAAGTAATAATGTGATAGGTGTTATGATGTAGTAGTGTGTTAGATCACCAATAACAACAACCATAAAGAGACCTGGTGTGTCGAGGTGGAAAAAAAAAATGAGAAAAGAGGAGAGACCGGTGGTGTGTTTTGGGGGATAGGCAACCAAGTGGTTGAGTTGGTCTTATGATAAAGTAACCAATGGAATAGAGACACTTGTCTCCATCCCATTGGTTCATCTTTTTTTATTTCTAATAATTTTTAAACTAATATATTTTTTATATAATCAAATAAAAAAATAAATAAATATACCAAAATTCATAATTTTTAATTCTCTACAAATAGAGATCAATTTTGCTATACTTATTTTTTATTTTTAAATTGACATAAATATATAATTTTTAATTCTCTATCATTTAATTTGCACTAATACAATGAAAAAAGTAACAGTTTTTAAAATATGAATATATGCGCTAGACCATATATGATCTAGAGTGTAACTTTGCACTAAATGTTACATCTATCATAATTTGCACTAATACAATAAAAAAAAGTAACAGTTTTTAAAATGTGAATATATGCGCTAGACCATATATGGTCTAGAGTGTAAATTTGCACTAAATCGTATATTTTCAATAGTGTTCTAAGTTTCATGTGTGTTGTAATTTTTAATTTTTCATCTTGTGTGTTGTAATAATATTAAATCAAAGCAAATAAAATAATTATATAATTATATTAAATCAAAGCAAATAAAAGAATTAATTAATAATTAAAATAAAATGGAATAAAAAAAATATAATAATTAAATAAAATCAAATTAAGAAAAAAAAGGTTGTGGTTGGATGTTGGTGTGGTTGCTGATAAACTTGCAAAATTGAAATGGTGTGGTTGGGATGATTATTGATGATGTGGAAGAGAGAGAAAGTAATTAAATATTAGGGTGGTTGAATGGTTGGGTGTTTGGAAAGGTTGTTGTTATTCGTAGTCTTAGGTATTAATGTGGTAGGTGAAAAGTGTACAGTGGATAATGAAATAAATGTGGTTGATGAACCAATAATATAAGCATTGTACCGCATAATAATATGTATATAATTTTTGGTAAAATAAAATTGACATTATATTAGTCTTTGAAAAAATTTGAATTTAATTGTATGGTAGAAGAACGAATTAGATGTGTTGTTGAAAAAAAAAACATGTGAAAACGACCCTTTTCAAAGTAGAACGAACGCCAACAAACATTAATCGAACAAGATATAAGTAAAAGTATGTTATTTTTGTTGAAATATAATTGGAATTATTTTAGTTAAAAAAAAAAAGAGTTTAATTGTATGGTACAAGTTAGATGTATTGTTAAAAAACAAGTGAAAACGAGTTTTTTTCAAAGTATAACAAAGCCAACAAATATTGTTCACACTCATAAAATTTAAAACAATACATAACAACTTAGATAAACAATGCATAACAATTTAAATTATATAACAATAAAAACTCCAAACAACATAAAAAATCATTTGAGACCAAGTTCTTTTCTAAGCACAACAAGAAGTCTAGTGGGCTTGCGAATCTTCTTCTGTCATGGTTGATGTATCTTCCTTTATCATTTGTCAGTACGTCTTTAATGACTATACGAACTAGCTTTTCCAAATCTTTTTATTTCTTCAAATGAATTTATTTAACCTGACCATCTCGGCCAACAAACATTCAACATCTAGATCGATGCTCCCTCCTACAGTTGTTTTTCCCTTTCTCTTTCCTGTCTTTGCTACTTTTTAACCAATTGGTCGACGCACATATTTGTCCTCGCTATCACCACTAGGCTCGACATCTTGCTCAGAGCTAAAATTGTGATCTCCAATATCAAATATTCTCGCTTTCTTTCCTCCTCGAGATGTCTGAGATGTCCCATCAATTTTGGCATTCTTTTTCAAAACCTCCCGACGATTAAGGTATTTAAAGCTTTCTTTCTATTTTCCCTCGTTATTCCACTCAATAATGCATTCTACAATACAATTGCATCATTTTCAACACTTTTTTTTATCAGCCCGAAACATGTTAATTGACATATTAAATTTGAGGCAATCTCCATGGAAAAACATAAAAATAAAATTTTGTTGAGTCCATAGTTGAGGTTTCGTGCTTGGCAAGCTTCATTATAGAACTGTATAATTCGTCTCCAAAAAGCTTGAGACGTTTGTTGAGCGCCAATGACCGGGTTACTTGAGATTGTACAAAAGGCTTGACATAGTAAAACATCATCCTCATGGGCCTAGGACATTTTTGTCGCTATACCGTGAGTTTTAGGCACAATTTCTTTTTATTTTTCTGAATTCGTATCAAGGAAAATGTTGTCAAGTCTTTCAACCTCCGGGAGCGTGCAAGGTTGGGACTTCAATGGGGCTACTAGGGAATCCAGTCGACATGAGATTTCTTTGTTGATAAGGCATCCCAAATGCATTCGTAATGTCATATTGAGGCGACATTGCCCACATATATTGAGATTGATTCATGTTCATTAAATTTGGTGATTGTGAAAAAGAATGTTGCTCTGAAGTCTGTAAAATGGGATAAGAAGACATTTGTGCAGGTACTTGAGAAGGAAAGTTTTGAAATTGGAGTTGTTGCATTCTAAGAAATTGAGTAATTGCATATTTCGTGTATAACGTGAATTTACGAAAGACGGACAGTCATCCTTCGATTAGTTCGACATATTTGAGTTATATTTGTATGGATTGTTATCCATTACAACTTGCATATTTCGTGTATAATGTAAATTTACGAAAGGCGGACTGTCATTCTCCAATTAATTCGGCATATTTGGGTTATATTCGTATGGATGTTATCCATTACAACTTTAGAGGATAAGTTTATTTGATGAAGGTGTAACGCATAACATAACAACAAACAACTTAATTTATAGATGCAAGTTAATATTATTTAAGTAAATGGATACACCAACTCATCAATGAGTGGGAGATGTGGTCACACCATTCAATGTGGAAAACATTAATAGGTATCTTTGATAAGATGTAAGTACACAATGCAAGTTGAAATGAATAACAAATGCAATCAAACAATGATAGATGGATAACTTTTGTTTGTTTGTTTGTTTTATTTATTTTTTTTTTTATGTGTGAAAACACAACATTTTACTACATTTAAATTACTAATTTTTTTTAAAAGTATTAGTAAAATTAAAATTATTTGTAGGCACACATTTTAAATAACACCAGATGTTTTATAATGTGTGACAAAAGTAAAAAATCAAAATAAATTATTTGCTTATAGGTAAACAAATGCTTAGATAAAATTCATGTATAATTGTTTGTTGAAGTTTGAGCAATGTTTGTTAAAGTTCATTATTCTTCGAATTATTTTTTGTTTTTAAACAATCTTGTTTTCTTTTTTCTCTTACGAGCAAATTTTGTTGGAGATTGTTCTTGTTTGAAAATACCTCATTTCCAAATGCTATTTTTCGACAACAATTGCAACTCTTTCTTATTTCAATTATCTGCTTCCTGTTTTTTTTCGAGCTGTCAAGTAACTCAATTTTTTTTTTTTTCTTTTCAAATCAAACAACCTCATTTTACTTTTTGTTCTTTTACAATTGCAAAAGGCTTGTCAGATTCATGGCAAATGTGCGGACACCACAATTCACACAAATTATGAGGCATGGCTTTCACGGACATGGCCACGGGCCTACCCGGCCCGAATTTCACCGGTTCGTTCAACCGGAATCTTGGTCATGCAGGCCGATTCCGAACCTCTTAGTTATTTTTTTTGGTCCTAGCGGGCCGGGCCAGGCCACAGGTTGAAAGACGAGCAACGCTTGGAATTTTTTTTTAACGGGCCGAATCAACCGAAAACCGGCGGGTCAGTGACTCGACGGTTCAGTAGGCCTGCCCATATAAATTCTCGGGCCAATTAAGGGCCATCAATCCAAGGCCCGCCGACCCGCGGCACGGCGCGTGAAATGGCCACGTCTACTTTCACCTCTTCATTTGCCCACAGAAAGTAAAGTGCAACCTACATTTTTACCTATTAAATTTATTTTACAATATTTCTTTTGAGGTTTATGATATAGGTTTGGATTTGCAAACCTTGTATAAAAACATAAACCTCAAACCATAAAGCCTAAAAAACCTGTAGGAGTGGGTTTGTAAACCTCATGCAAAACCCCTTGCTCAATTTGGCCTTAAAGATGCTCTTATTTCTTTCCCCACCTTCACTCGATAATACGGATGCTTAGTTTTTTTTTTTCTTTTTTTTTTTCCGGAGTATCGGGACGAAATTTTACGGGATATCGTATAAACACAAGTTAGTCATTACTTCATTGGATCATTACGAAAAATTATTACTAATTTCACGGTTTCTGCAAGAAATTTCTGCTCAATGTATATAAACAACACGATTTTCTCCAGCAGTGAATTAATTTTGAGGATATAATTTTCATATATCAGCACCTAATCTGTTTTTCACTTCCATAATCCATTGTCATGCCTTATCAAAATTTGGTATCCCATGTTTTCCTTATCTTGATCAATTTGGCCACACTCTCAAATGTTTTTCTTGAATAGAGACAAAGTTCTGCTTCAGTTTCAAATCATTCCATATGTAACAGAATTATAAGTGCAAAATGTTTGGAAGACAAATTCGCAACTGTTGCGTAAAATGAAAACCATGGGTACCCAAATTGATATGACCTGAAACTATGAAGGTACCGATAGTCTAAAATGCAGTAGCAGTATAGATAGCTCGAGTACTGAAGTTAAAACTATCCTGACCCGAAGTTCCTACATTTCCCTCATTACAAATTCACAACGCAATAAACAAATATATATAAAAGGTATTGGATAGCACAATTTACTTACCACTCCACAATTAAGTATGTTCGGAAGGAAGTATCCCAGCACAACGATCACTGCCACAAAAGCAAGGTCTGCCATCCAGCTTCACCCGAACATCCCCATAGCTAAAAGTAAGCTCCTCATCTTTCGGAATATCTCTAGACGAGAAGAAGCACACACGGGGGAGTAAAGCCCCCGAGCTCCTCACAATCTTTGTGTCGAGATTTCCACCTTCACACGAGTGGTTGATAAACCGAGCCACATTTCCAGCTCGGGTGGCGTCGATGTTGATCCTCATGCACGCATTTCCCGAAGGAAGGTGCTCTTTCACGACCAGAAGGGCAGGCGTTAAATGTCCGTTTGGTTTGAGTTTATCGTACGTGTCCTGCCTCTGTCTTGCTTCCTCTGTCGACAAAAGTTCGCCTTCGAATAGCAATAATCCATATGGTAAAGATGCAGCATATATCATCTCAATTACTAAAGGTATGCACTAGTTATATTATCTTGAAAAACTGGAAATCAACAGCTTTCACATGAAGTTCTCTATATGATAAGAAAAAAGAGGGGTTCACCAGAAATCGATTACCTGCATACTCACAGATGAACTGCCCACAAGGAATCAGCTGATCAGCAAATAATCCCCACCCTTTCTTCTCATCCTTCACTATCTTCAACTTCACCGACAACCCTAACTGAGTCGCCCGATTCCCACAAGCTGAGTCACACTCGCAGCTCGGCCCGCATTCCCTGGTCAGCGATAATCCGCCGGAATCCAAACACGGGCAACCGTCGCCGCAGTCCGATTCGCATCCGCAACCAGTGGAACCGCTGACCAGGAACAGGAACGGGTCGGCCGGACTATGTTCACCGCGTAACCTGGCATCGCCGTCGTATCCCCAGGGCTGACGGGAATCTGGGCCTAGACGGAGGATTTGGGTGGGTGTGTAGAGGAAGGAGGAGTACGGCTGTGAGTCGCTGGTGATGGGGTTGAGGAATGGGATCGGAAGGTTTTCGAACCCTCTGGAAGCGTCGGAGATTCTTCGCGATGTCACGAGTTGGGAGATTTGGTGAAGGGCTTTGCAGGTTTGGGAAACAGAGGCTAGCTCGGCGGGGGTAAGGTACGGGAGGACTACGGCGGCGCATCGGAAGAATGCTTCCTCCGAGAGGCGGCCGCTGGTTTTACGGGGCCGTTCTTCCATTTCCAAATCCAAAGACTACAATGTTGCTAAGAAAATATTCATGTCACTGTGTTGTTTAATTTGTGTTAAATTGAACGAGTCTGATAAATCTCGGCTCCACTTAGGCATTAGCGACTGGGGGGTGCCTACTTGCAATTTTAAACAGCACCTGCAGTGCACTCCTCCCCACCAGTGCACCGCAGGTGCTGTCACCGTAGGCACCCCCATCAAGCTTTAGTTGAGTTGGCTCGATAAGGATCGTAAAGAAAAAATTTATGTAATTTTTTATAGTGTGGCTGTTTCATTATAGTTGGAGATCAGCTTATTTAAGCTCGAACTCTATCCGTTATTAGTGATAACGAGCCGAAAAATCAAACTCGATTTCAGGCTCGTTTATTTAACTAATGAAGAAATGATTGATTTTATATACTATGTATAAAAAAGGGAAATGTTACGGTCCCGTTACGGTTATCCCTCGAATGTATTAACCGTTGGATCATCTATCTTATACATCCGTAACGTGACTATAATATTTCCGTATAAAACATCCGACGGGATGTTACCGTAACGGGACTATAATATTTCCCTATACAAAATTTATAATAAAAAAAAAGGTAATTTTTAAAACACATTTACAATTTAAGTTAGTAAAGTGCATTATAATTAAAGAATATTGAGAGACAAAAAAAAAAAAAAAAAGAAAGAAAGACTTAGGCAAAATATTCATACTTTATAAACCACATACAAAATAGAAAATTATATCAAAACACAATTCATGCTCATAAAAATGGTCATAAACATATTGGATATTTATGTATAAATCCAAGCCTAATTATTATGGGTTGTGGTGTAGATTAATTATTATTATTATTATTATTATTATTATTATTATTATTATTATTATTATTATTATTATTATTATCATCTAATAGGTGTCTTAGAGAATAAGTTAGGATTTAATATTATTGTTTAATATTAGTAAGAGATCTTGTCTTGTTGGACAAGTTAAGGTCTAAGGTTAGGAGCCTTATTTAAAGGGTTTTTCTGCTTTGTTATGAGATGGTTGATTTTGAATGAAAAAATGAATTAATTGTGAGTTTTACGTGTTTTACGAGAGAGTATCTCGTTTACTCGTCTATCCTTCTCATTCGTACGTTTTCGCTATATCAGTTGGTATCAGCAGTCAGTACGATTCGCGATGTCGCCGGGACGACAGGATGCCGCAAACGAACAACGTGATGCAATCTTCTACAATCGGTTTCAACAGATTGACTACCGATTTGAAGAGTTGGACGTGCGTTTCACAGATTGGTTTGCCGATCTTTCGACGGGGATCGATGATTCATGTTTGACGCTTAACAATGTGGTCTGAGATTTGCAGATGAACCATGCCACCGGCGACCGGGGTGTGCACGGGGGAGTTCACGGAGGAAGTGGGGGTCGTGTTCCAGGCGGGGCGCCCCGTCGGCGATCTCCACAACCGCCATCCGGCGATGCAGACGACGAGGAGACCATCTTGGAGGTTGGTCCCTTCGGAGAGTGTCCGTCTCCGCCAGTCGAGACTGAGCTCGTTGTTGCGCACGACGATCAAGATGTGCGGCAACAAGGTGTGGTTTTTGAGGAACATGACGGACTATTGTACGACGGTCCGCCTATTTTTTATGAGGAGCCACCGGTGACGGAGATATATTCATGCGACAATATGGGTCCCGCATGGGACGTCGCAGAGGTTGAGCCTTCGAACGTGAATCCATCGTTCAGACCTTATTTTCGGAGTATCTTGGCCAAAGATGATTTTTGGGAGTCGAAGCCGAGAGTCAATAATTGGTGGGCCATTTTACGATTGTCTATCGCAAAGTTTCCCAACAACGGGATGCTTGGCCATAGTTATGGATTTGAGCACGGTCAACAATGTGGTATGTTTGGTGTTAATTCTATTGTGTGGGTTATGCGTAGGGAGACGTGTACATGTACCTTTGCAGTTGTACAACACTTGCTCAAGCTTATGTTTCCTATCGGGCTTGTTGGACGACATTCATCCTTCGTGTTCGACCGGGGGAAACGACGGGTGTTTCCTAGTTCGACACCACATGCCGGCCACGGGAGCGCAACGGCTTCGAGGGCGAAGCCTTCCGAACCGGAGGAGAATGGTGTAGATTAGTAATTATTATTATTATTATTATTATTATTATTATTATTATTATTATTATTATTATTATTATTATCATCATCATCTAATAGGTGTCTTAGAGAATAAGTTAGGATTTAATATTATTGTTTAATATTAGTAAGAGATCTTGTCTTGTTGGACAAGTTAAGGTCTAAGGTTAGGAGTCTTATTTAAAGGGCTTTTCTGCTTTGTTATGAGATGATTGATTTTGAATGAAAAAATGAATTAATTGTGAGTTTTACGTGTTTTACGAGAGAGTCTCGTTTACTCGTTTATCCTTTCGATGATCTCTACCGGGCCAAATTTACGAACCGAAAACTTGTTATACGCACAAGCCGAAAAATTATCCGTCGGCAAGACCACCCATACAAAATCACCGACTTCAAAGACGGTGCCACTGACACGGGTACCCAAAATGGATTGCTCGTGTTCCAAATTAATTCGCCCCTGCTCCATTCCCAACAACAAATCGCGGTGTTCAGCACATTTAGTAATTTAAAAGTTATTTCAGCCAAACGAAGAAACATAAAATTTTGCCGAATAGGACCCCGAAGTGCGCGAGTCTCCTACCATTTAGTTTCAGCACATTTAGAAATTGAATATAAGAGAAAAACTTGGATTAGATGAGTAGAGAATTTTGAGGAACGAAGACCCAGATCCGAAGGAATCGATTGAAGACTAAGCGAGCAGAAAAGCAGTTGCAAGCAGGTAGGAGCCCCAACTAAGACTAAGCTAGTCACGACCAACTCTTGGAAAGAAATTCCAACATTCTACTATGAAAACAAGCTCCCGAGGGCCAGCCGAGGCTTATCCGAAGGTCAGGAATCTCATCCCTTCAAGGGAATCCACCTTTCAACTTCCTAGCATGGGAACTGACTTATGAATGGGGCAACTTGGATATAGACATGGCCACGGACCGCCTGCCTTGGACCCAACCCAATCAAGCCCGTTGATCACGGGTTCAGGCTCAACTCGAATTTTAATTGGGCCGGTCCAGGCCTTGTTTTTTCGACCCAGGCCCGATGGGCCACGCCAGGCCCGGTCCGGCCTGGAAAAAAACAACATATTTTGTATGCGTTTTTTAATCTAGATGGGCCCAGCTTTGACCGACGGGCCACGGACCCGGCACGAGCCTAGGTGCGTACCGGTTCCGGGTCCATGATTTCGAGCCCATCGGCGCGGGCTCAACCTGTATTTTGGCCACCTCTACTTGGATATGAGACGAAACTGGCTTTAAACAGTTTTCATCGATTGAGTAATTTTATTTTATATCATCTAATATATAATACAACTCTATCAACACTACTCAATATTATTAATATAAATAAATAATATAATTAAATCATCCCCATACATCACATCAACTTTAATTCACAGTTTATTCACTCCCATAAATTTAACTACATAGCACTTCTAATAATTTCTTTCATACTTTTATAATACATCAACTTTAATCATTACGTTTCATATAATTATTAGA
This sequence comes from Striga hermonthica, assembly GCA_902706635.1. Taxonomy (NCBI): domain Eukaryota; kingdom Viridiplantae; phylum Streptophyta; class Magnoliopsida; order Lamiales; family Orobanchaceae; genus Striga; species Striga hermonthica. The sequence continues at coordinate 2,515,460 of CACSLK010017620.1, read as the reverse complement.
TTACAAACACAAAATAGTCCATCCAATCAATTTTATTAATAATAATTCACTTTAACCAACCAATTCTAACAAAACCGGTTGGATGAATATCCAGTCGCGCCCTAGTTCTCTTCTTCTACTTTAAACTTTCTTTTTTTTTTTTAAAAAAAAACTTTTTGGTTGAATTTTTTTTTTTTTTTAAATTTCAAAACGACAAATTTCATAGATGAAACATAATTACAATAAGACAACAATTAAAAATAACCAAACAGCCATCTAGCTGAATCTATTATGAGGACATCCCAAAATCAGGAGCCTAGATAACTACGCTAACTCACCTACAAAACAAACAAACTAAGAAAGTCCCACAGTGGTAAACAACAACTCCTCCTACAAGATTAAAATAAACTACTAAGAGCCTGTTTGATAGGGTAGATTAGATAAGATTAAGCCCATATCAAGGTCCAGTCCATCGTTTGCTATCCAGGTTTGCTGCCCGTAAGATTAGACACAGCCCGGGATTAAAACAATTAAATCTTGGGTATGGGGCATTATTTAATCCCGTGTTGGACACGGGATTTTCCGAATCCCAACAGTATGTATATTGCTAAAAGTCCATCCTGACCCTGAAATTTTTATATTTTGTACGAAAATATCCTCCACAGACTGAAAAATTACAAGTTGCCAAGTATAAGACCATCTTCCTCTTCACCCCAACGCCGTCGAACAAGATCCGTGAGTAGAGGTGTTCAAGTGCCGAAATTAACTGCTTTCTTCTGTAATTGTTTTTTTCTTCTCTTCTCCGCTCCGTTCGAGCATAGTTTGTTCGTAAAACCCTAATTTATGGGTTGCAGTTATATCACGAGCACGCTTGATCCTGTACTTTGCGAGGCACGAAGTTTTGTGATTTCCTATCGTCATCCTCGTTCATCACTGGTAATTTATAGAAGTAACGTTTATTTATTTATTTATTTATTTTTTTGCGTAATAGCCATTAATTCCCGGAGATGAGACCATTGTGGGGGTCTGTTAGGAATAGCCATGAATTACCATACTTTTTATGTTTATTTGTAGCTGAAAGTGAGTTTTCTTATATATATGTTGTTTGGGTTATGAATTGTTGATGTTCTTATCTTGGACACTATTGTTTGTATGTTAATGAATATTTTGCAGGCTTGTTAAGATGAATAAGTTGATATGTTGTTTGATGAAGAATAAGAAATTACATACCGATGATATGTAGTTCAGTTTTCACCAATTACTTTGATTCCTATGAATTTTAATTTTACTGATAGAGGCCGACGATAACATGTTTTCCTTTTCCACCGGCGGACGGCGGTCGATTAGGCTACATTTTGTGGGAAAAAACAAGAAAAAATCTAATGTATATGTTCACGGATGTTTCAGTCAGTGATTTAAAAACCATACCGTACTGGCCGGTAATATCGGTATTACCGAATACCGGCCATAGGTACGGTACAAAAACACTCAAAATACCGGATTTCCAATAATACCGTGTTGTACCGGTATCATACCGTATATACCGCAAAATACCGGTCTTAAATACCGGTCGAAAAAAAAAAAAAAAAACTGCCATACACGCATCAAAACCTGATATTTCTTTTATTTTTTTGAAAAAAAAAAAAGCCAAAACTGAAAGTATACCTAAGATTGACACTAATAAATGTACATTTTCACTCTTTAGCATCACTCAATATTTTATATTTTAATATGATATCTTATATAGAATAGATATATAATATTATTTGTTAGTAGACCGGTAATACCGGTGGTATTACCGGTCCTACCGATAATACCGCATACCGGTGGCTAGGCCGGTATGCCTACCGGTACGGTATTTAAAACATTGGTTTCAGTAATTAATTTAATAAAAGGATAAATCAGTAATTTCGTTTTCTACCCTAACAATTATCACTTCACACAAACACAACATTCAACTTTGTCCAAAGTTCCACCTTCATGCAATCATGGACACCAAACTCACTATTCAACACATCTTAACAGTGTAATCACCTAGCTTTTAGGATTAATATAGTCTAATCTCATCTTCCTTATCAAACACGCCCTAAGAAGCAGAAAAACACAACACACACAAATCCACATAAACACTAACACAGACATAACAACACTAGTAATAATAGACTAACACCCTCCTCTAAGCTAGCAAATAGATTGCAACACACCACGGCCCGACACTTGGAGGGAGCCACCCAAATGGATAAAACTCCAGCACGGGTACCGAATTAGAACTCCAACATAGTCACGACTAGCTTGAACCACACCCAGCGACCAAAACCTTCTCCCAGGGGCGGACGCAGGTTTTAAGGACAACGGGGGCACAAACTATGGTCAACGGTCAACGTCGGAAGTCAACGGTCAAATCAATATTTAACCAACTAAAAAATAAAAATATTAAAATTTTTGACCATTGATTGTTTCTTATTTCATAGCTAGAGTTGAGTCGATCATTCCCATTTAAAAATAGAGACACATTTGATCCAACTCCTATATGGTATATACATTTATGTATATTATGTATTTTTTTTTTTATGTTTTTCAATTTTTGGGAGAGAAAAGGAAATAAACAAGAAGTTGAGTATAACATAAATATAAATTCCACAACTTAAAAAATAACACACTATTGAATGTTAAATAATTCTAAACATTTTCTTTTTATTTTTTATATTGAAATAACTTTGCATAATATAATTAATAACATGTATTTTTTATGTCAAGATAATAATACATTTATACATATAACATATATATATTATAGTACACAAAATTCTACAGGGGCCCGTGCCCCTACGGGCCCCTATGTAGATCCGCCCCTGCCTTCTCCAGATGACCCAGACCAGAGCTGGAGGACGTCACCTCTCTCCTCATCCACCCATTAACGCTCAAAACCCAACGGACGGGCGACACGAACGGCAGGGGCCGTTATCCACCACCGATCGAACCATTCAACCCAACACCAACCTCCAGTACCAGGGAGACGGTAAATGGTGGGGAGGGGAGT
>CACSLK010017620.1:2454403-2487644 GCA_902706635.1 Striga hermonthica | reverse complement strand
TATGTTGAATGTTTGTCTGTGATTTGTGCATATCGAGATCCTCATGGGTTCCAACACACACTTCCCCAAACAATTATTCAAACATCATTTTTTTTTTCTTTTTTTTTAGGATAACCTTTTGGACAATTTATCTAGGTTTAGCCTTCGGGTTTTCCGCCCGAGTCTCCTAGACCGGTTTTCCGTACTCATTGCTCATTTCCACTTACATTAGTGGTGAAGCACTTGGAGTAAAATCCATTCGGACTCCATTTCTATCTCTCTCTCTCTCTCTTTTTTTTTTTTTTGTCAAAACTCAACAATCACCACCTCCATTAACAAACCATCAATCGTCAACATCATCATATGAGGTTATCAAGGAAAAATATCAACAAAGCTCAAAAAGGGTGACTAGTGAGAATTATTTACTGAGAAAAAGAAAAGGGGAAGAAAATGCTAGGAACGCCTAAATCATTTTCACGTTTCACAAACTCAGTCTATTCATTTTAAAGTAGACTCAAGGCAAATTCTAACTGAGTAAATTTCATACTAACATCTCACAAGAAACAAGTATGGTTCAAGCCTCACAAGCTAGATAATGTCAATCAAAACAACCAAGCAATTCATCGAGATATGCCACCAATTCTCACCATCACAACTACTCAACTCAATCGACAATCATTAACCAATCTTGTCGTACACCATAGTCCAAGCTAAAAAAGACACAACAAAATCCTAAAACTAGACCGGTCCACCACATAAGCATGCAAAATCCAATTAGATTCCCCCATACTTAAAATGAGGCAATGACCTCATTGCTTCAACATAAAACCAGGAAGTCAAATAAATGACCTAACAATTTCATATAATGAACCACACTAGCAGCTAACCCAAGACACAACTCAAAAGAAAAGACGAAAGAAAAAAAACTCAAAAAGAGAAAAAGAACAAGGGTGTGCAAACCGAAACGCCTCGAGGAGAACAAACATTTACGTGCAAGTAGCTCCCCTATGCTTAGCCCCAGAACCTCGATAGTCCTCATCCAACAAAATCCTCATGCTCGAGCTCGTAATCTCGCACCTGCTAAGAAAAACAAAAAACTCCAAAACTCCCATTATTCAGAGAATAAAACTAAAAAGCATAAAAGAAAATATCCACGAAAGCAGTAAATCACTTGGGTTGCCTCCCAAGAAGCGCTTGTTTAACGTCATTAGCTTGACGAAACCTGAGGGGAACTCAACCGGGATCTAGGAAGAAGTGACGGTCGTGCCACGCCTTCGTATTTTCGAGAAGTGGTAGCCCGGGCAGTGTGGCTAGAAGGCGGGCACGGTGGGTTCGGGTGGCTATGTTCTGAATGAAACGACTACAGGCTTGAGCAATCCTCAATTGTAAACGTAGAGCTTTTCCCACTCGAGCTTTATCGTCAACCTCCGGAAGTATAAGCTCATATGTGGAGCAAGTCGAACTGAATCTCACCCACTTTGTAACAAAGTGCAATGGCCTCAGAAACGGATGCTCCAACTCGGAGGTGGGAGTAGGGACTTGAGAATCAAGCCCGTGGATCTCCTCCTCTAAAATATCATCAACGTCTCATTGGGGGGTCATTATCTTCTTCAGCCTCACACATTTGCTTCATCGTACGGGCTTGAGTATCAAGCATCTAGTGGGGGTCGTCGGCTTTTGCCTCGATTGAGTTGATATGTGCTGTAAGGGTCTCCATTTTCGTGTTCAGTCTAGCACATCCGAGCTCAATGTCCGCATCTCGAGTGGTCAGGGCAGATATACGAGTAAGGATGAGGTCGAGCTTTTCATCGTATGACAAAACAGCCTCCCGAGATTCATCTCCATGTGTAGACTCACCTTGAGCGGTGGGATCGAGAGTGATATCGGTAACTCAATCCTCTAAGGCTTGCACGCGCTCCACAAGTTCCTCGATTCTGGACTCAAGGTTGCTCTTACGGGCCACTTGGGATGCCAAAAAAGTGAGGGCCTGGTCGAGCTTGGAATTGTACTCCGAGGAATCCTCGAGGGACTCACATGATTGCTCAACAGGCCTGGAATCCCACTGTTGCTCGTAAGGATGTGACCAAGTCTGGCCATAGTCCCAAAAATCATAGAATGGAGGTGGTTGGTTCAATTGGGCACACCAGGTTGTTGTCTCTTCTTTCTGAGCCAACCGGGATGTTGCAAATTCATAGATACGATCGAGCTTCCGTTGAACTCGTGGGACTCATAATGTTGCTCGACCGGGAAAGGGTCCCAGTACTGCTCGGAAGGGTATGAATATGGCTGGTAGTGATGCCCGGTGGAATAGCTCGGCTCGATAACCCACGATTGGGTGTGCGAATAGGGGAACACATTGTTAGAGCTCATAATACCTGCACACCAAAACAGAAAAAGCCACGCGAAGCCACGAAAAAGAGAAAACAAAGAAAACAAACGAATAGACAAAAAGAAAACAAAGAAGCAAAAAAGGAAGAACAAAAACTCAAAAAATACAAAATAAAGAGAAACGCAGAAAATAAAATCAATACCAAGACCAAATATCCTACTTGCCTTCCCCGGCAACGGCGCCAAATTTGTTGTAGCACAAATTATTCTTTTTACCGAGTACCGAATCGAAAGATTTGTTTCCCGGGTCGATCTCACGAGGAAGGTTGTTCGGAATTCAGCTTTGGTATTGATCACACATAAAAAAGAAAATAAAACCTAAACACTCTAATCAAATAGGGGGGAAAATTTACCAACCTAGAAATAATATAAAAACAAATAATCTACCTAAAATATAAACGAAACAAAGATGGAGAAGCTAGGGAATCAGGGATAATTAATTCAAGTTCTAGCAAAGTCGGGCTATCAGACGTTCAGTTCGAGATTGACACTCTCGCTTATACATCTAGCGGTTCGCTCCCAATAACTCTTCGTAACAAGGGATTGAACATAGACGAACAAGTTCAAGCACACGACACAAGCCAATTATCCCAATCCCAATAACTTTTCGTAACAAGAGACGGGTTATCGACAAGCGCGTATTTCAACCCAAAACCTATAGACTATTCAGTTACGAAATCGTCTACCTCATGTGAGCCTAAGTCTACGACTTCTCCCCTCTCGGTTCTAAAAGTCGCTAATTAGACTAGAAGGTGTTCAATCAACTAATCACAGAAAATCAACAGAACCAAACTCGACAACTCAATATCCAATTGTTACCAATTACGAGATCGAAGTGTCACCCTTCGATTATATCAACCTATCAAGCTCAATTTCATCAATTCCGAATTAAATCAACACACATAAGAACGAACAATTCAAGCCAGACAAAATGCAATTCAAACAAGAACAATCATTCCCTATCCCTAGCAATAAAAATTAGCTATGCAGAATCGATTCAACACAATCAATCATTCTCTCCAAATCAACCATTTTCATGAATTGAATAAAAAAGAGTAAAACTTACAATTAATCCCAAGTTCAAGTGTTGAATTCCAAATACAAACTTAATCCCTAGTGGTAAAGAAGAAGAAGAATAAAATGGAAAATAATGATGAAAAGAAGAAGAAAAATGGAGAAGAAGAAGAAGAGAAGGAAGGAGGAAGAGAGTTCGTGTTTTTCCCGACCTAGGGTTTTCACCCCGGAAGGTGGGAATTAATTTTTGTCGAAGTCTCGATCATGTATTTATATTAAATAGGGTCCCGCGGGCGTGGTAAATCATCATGGCGTGGAGAGAAACGGTGTCGCGGCGCAGTAGGGCATCACGGGCGCGACACGTCCTCCTATCACGGCGCGAGGGAGTGCAGCTGGCGCGACGGGTAGAAGCATCACGACACGGGGGTCATGCGAGCGTAGCATGCGCACAGGAAGAACGGGCGCTGTGCCGCGGCGCGATGGGAAGACCTTCTGCGACGTGATGGTGGAGCGCGGCGCGTCGCTGGGAGTAGTACGTGTGATGTCCCGCGGCGTGGAGGCATGGCACAGCGTGCTGGGCAAAGTCACGGGTGTAACGCGCACAGAGTGAACAGGTGCCGCGGCGCGGGGAGATATGTTGCCACGGCGTGCGGGTGCTTCATGGCGCGAGGAACGGTCAGGTGCCGCGGCGTGCTAAGTGCCGCGGCGCGACGTGCGTGCTGATCCCTCTGTCGCTCTCGTGCTGGTGGCGCGGCGCGGGGCCTGGGACCGTGGCTTCCGTGCACGCTTTCGTGTCTCGGCTCGTTTGGGTTCGTTTGGACTCAGAATTGATTCCCTTTTTCCTGTGTGTTGCCAACGAATTCCTCTATTTAATTACGCTTGCCCAACTTACTTTGCCTGAAATCCGGTTCTCCCTTGGCTTTCGACCTACACACCATAAACGAAGAAAAATCCGAAAAATATACGGAAAACACAAAGAAAACTGAAATAGAGCGAAACACACAATAAACGACATAACTAACTAAAAACTAACCAAAAGAACTAATATGAGGGAAAAAGAACGAAAAAATAACAAGGAAAAATGCAACAAAAAGGGACAAACAGACGTGTTTAAAACAATAAGATAAATCAATTAACATGAATAATCAAATATTTATTTAAAATATATTTATTAATTCAATAATAAAATAAATATAATTTTATAATTAATAATTAATGTTTGGTGATTATATTGACATGTAAATACATATGTGCAATAAAAAAATAGCCGGGGTTTATCATATAACATATACATAAAATTTTCTTATGACTTGTTGTTGTGGGTTATATAATATCAATATGTGTAATGATTTAGGATATATATATATATATATATATATATATATATATATATATATATGACTTAAATAAATAGAATACGTACCATAGAGAGATACTTGTCAAATATATGAAAAATTCAATGTTTGTAACATTGGGTCATTAGTTAACTATAAAAGTACCAAATGAAATGGCACAACGCATAAGTTATAACATTAAAATCGATTAAGTTGAAACCATGAGTACAAAAAACAGAAATTAGAAAGAACTCTTGGGTATCGAAATTGAACTTTTCCCAAATACATCTCAAATGATAATAAAAAGTTCGAGTCAATAATTAATTAATCATGATTACTTGAAGACCATGAACAAAATGATTTGTGTCATAGAAACTATAAATAAATAAATAAGGGCAATGCTATATGTACACCACCTTTTAATAAATTACACAAAGAAAAGTGCTATATGTACACCCCTTTTTTACACTTGAGGGGGTGTACATATAGACACCCCCATAAATAAATCACAAAATAGCACCAAGTCGTCACAATGATATAAACTATAAATAAATAAATAAATAAAATAAATAAAAGTGTCCAAAAAAAATGACATGCTTTCAGTGATTTTTCTTTTTCTTTTTTTTTTTTTTTTTGTGTACAGAGGGTATTACACCCCTATATTATCGTGATCAATCCATGAGCCTATCCCGGTCGGTGGGGACTCTAGACGATGGAACCCAATTGGATACGAGTCCGCTAAGCTCGCCAAGCGATCTGCTACAAAATTAGCTTCTCTATATATATGTGTTTGACATGAACAATCCAATTCCTTTGAAGCAACTCTTGGATAGCTCGAATCAGTGCAGCATGGGGCCCAAAATCATCCTCAGAGTCGCACACCATAGTCTTCACGCATAGACTATCAACCTCAGCCATGACTTTCCGCTATCCCATCTCCCAAGCCAGCAAAAGACCCTGAAACATACCCCAAAGTTCAGCGCCTGTAATAGTGCAGAATCCTATTTTGAAAAGGAAGCCCGCAACCCATTGTCCATTCTCATCCCGGATTAATCCTCCCGCACAACTCAGGCCCGTGGCATTAGAAGTTGCTCCGTCCGAATTAACTTTAACCCACCCCTCCAGCGGAGGAGTCCACCGAATCATCCGAGTAACATGGACATCCGCTCGCACCCGAACATAATCCGCTCTCGCTCGGGAGTAGCTTACCGCGAGTCGCATAACTTCCAGCCGGCGAATCTCGACCGCAAGGCATTGATTTTTAAAGACCCGCGCGTTGCGCCACAGCCATGAGCGCCATGCACCTATTGCAAAAATGCTGCTCCACTCTTCGTCACAACCTGCTCTCGCCGGCGAGAGATTCGTATGCAGCTATTGGTTCACAGGCAACCGAAAAAAGCTGCGATCGTGGTCCGGCGGTAATAGGCGGAGCCAAAGCTCCCGAGTGGGTGGGCAGTCTCTAAGGATGTGCAACGTCGTTTCTGGATCTCCACATAGCTCACAGGCCACCGAAGCCGTTAAGTGCCTCCGGGCACGTTCGACATTGGTGAGGAGGCGGTCGTTTGCGGAGAGCCACAAAAATATGCAAGCGCGCTGTGGTGTCGGAGTACGCCAAATGGTGGTCCATAACGGTTGATGGTTGTCGCGCAGCGTAGGAGACAAGGATTCGTAAGCTGATTTTTTCGTAAATCGCCCGGTTGCAGACAGGCCCCAAATCAAGCGGTCCTCGCCGGCAGCCGCTCGTGGAGGTAACATTCCAACAATCCGAAGGACCACTGAGGAAGGGAGGATGTCGTGGAAGCAGGCCCAATTCCATTCGCCATTAGAGTCGACCAGGTCAGGGACAACAACAGTAAGATCAACCGGCTGCCCAAGAGTGTCAACATACCGGATAAGTGGACCATCCGAGTCTAACCATGAATCAAGCCAGAAACGCGCACGCTCTCCAATCCCCAAAATCAACTGGACACCTTTAACAACTTGTGGCCAGACAAGACGAACTACTCGCATTAATTGAGAGACTTGACGCCCGTTCCCAATTCCAAAGAGGCTGAAAAATTTAATCTATATTTAGCCGATAATACACGCACCCAAAGGGAGTCTGGTTTAGTTAATAGTCCCTAGCCGACTTTCATTAAGAGGGCATCATTCATTCGATGGAGGTCCCGGACACCCAATCCTCCTTCAGATTTATGTTTGCACACATCTTTCCAAGCCACTAAATGTATCTTCCTTCGGGCTTCAGTACCTCCCCATATAAAAGCTCGACACTTCTTAGCGAGCCCTTCCATAGTGGCCTTCGGGAGCATGTTCGTTTGCATCGAATAGAAAGGTAGGGCGCTCAACGTCGACTGCGTAATGGTCACCCGCCCAGCCAAAAAAAGCGATTGCATGCGCCATCCAGCTAAGCGGGACTCTGTCTTCTCCAAAATATGGCGATAGGTATCTTTGGACAACCGTTCGTGAAGGACAAGCACCCCGAGATACTTCCCCAAATTATTTGTTAGTTTGAAATTAAGAGCCGTCGACAACCGCACCTACTCGTGTGTCCGGTACATTATGAGAGAAAAATACCTGCGTTTTTTTTTCGGGCTAACCCGAAGGCCTGACCGATTACAAAAATCATCAATAACATGCCGAAGTGTAGATACCTGATCATCAGAGGCCTCCAAAAATAGCAGTAGATCATCGACAAACATCAAGAATGGAACAGTTACCGCATTGTGACCAACCGAGATGGGGCGCCAGGCCAAGGTCGCCACCGAATGACATATAGTTTGAGCCAGAAGCTCCATGTAGAGGACAAATAGATACGGGGATATGGGGTCACCCTGACGTACCCTTCTCGTGGGACGAAACTCCTCCCCAATCGCCCCATTCCACAATATGTTCATTGAGGCAGATGTGAGGCAAGCCACAACAGCTCAAACAAGCTTCTCAGGGTACCCAGCTAGATGTAGCATTTCTTCAATATAGTCCCAACGGAGATAGTCATAGGCCTTTTCGAGATCCACTTTGATGACCATGAACCCCTTCCGTCCTCGTTTCACCCTCATTGAGTGAATTAGTTCTTGCGCAATAATGATATTATCCGTGATTTGGCGGCCCAGGACAAAGCTAGCTTGGGCTGGATGGATGAGAGCTGGTAAGGTGCTTTTCAATTCATTCACTAGCACCTTAGTAAGGAGTTTGTAGATCACGTTCAGCAGGCTAATGGGGCGGAATGGCCGAATTGTGTTGGGGTTTTCGACCTTAGGAATCAATACCAGCAAGGTTTGGTTAACCTGGTCCGGGACCATCCCATGCTGCCACATTTCCCGAACAAAGCTTTGGACAGCCGGGCCGACGGTGTCCCCGTTCTTCTGATAGAAAAAGGCATGCATGCCATCCTTCCCGGGGGCCTTAAGGGAACCCATCTGGTGCAAGGCCGATGAAACCTCGGCATCCGTGATATCCTCAGCCAATCCACTCATAGCATTCACGTCGCAAGCATAAAATGTTTTTAAAAATCAAGATTTGGGATTTAACAAACTTTTCAAATTTGCAACAAAATCAAACTATCCAATAAGTGGCGGTCATTTGCCAAAAATTTCAAAAAAAGTTACTTTTTTAGTTATTTTTTAGGCGGGATTTCAGCTTATTTTTTAGTTGCTATTTGAGGATTATTTAGGTTACCTCTTTATATATTAATAGATTTTAACTCCTCTATGGATAATTTTGCTCGTACTTTTATGGACTAAATTCAAACCACTCTCCAACCCTGTTTTTATTTTTTATTTTTTTATACCGAGGTTCCAGGCTTGCGCTTACTAGGTCTTCGAGGAAAAAGCTCCGGCCCTTCAGAAACTGCCTCCTGTTAAATCGCGTTAGCCACGCAATGGCTCGCAGGTACCTAATACCCTCGACTACCGCGCACAAGGAGTCGATCCCCAAGTGATTGCTCGTTGGCCCTTCCAGCTCCAAGTCGACCCCATCTATCGAGCCGCAGGGTCCCACTGAAGTGATTGCTTCATGCCGCCCCCCAACTTCATGTTGGCCCCACCTATCCAGCCGCTGGTTCCCACCGAGTTTCAGCCTCCCACATTGCCGCTTGTAGTCTTCAGTATTAATTGTTCCACCATTGCATTTCGGGAGACTTGAACCCTTGACCTCATGTCATAAGTACCTCACTCTTGTTTAGTCACAACTCACAAGTCAGAAGGCATAATACTCTTCTATTGCATTCACTCCCACTTGCATCAAGATATTAACTCTTTTATTATTTTGAGAAATATTCTTTTACTCAGTTCGAAAATGTAGTATCATTTTGAGGGAAAATTTTATGCTACCCATGTGGGCACTACCTGTTGGGGGGTATGACAACAAGCGCATCGGACAAAAATATCCCACAACAAATATGACAAGCACTACTTCAAACAAAGATAAATCAACACAAATAAATAAAAGACGATAAAGAAAAAGAACACAAAAATTGATAACGGAGTTCGGCCAAAATTGCCTACGTCTCCAGGCACCGCCAACCGCAACACAAAATTTACTAAACTCACCAACAAAATACAATTAGGGTTAAATAATCGACAGATTAGGATTTCCTTAATTAAAGATTTCATTCTAAGATAGGAGATAATAGAATAAGGTGCAATTATAACCCAAAGACAAAAGATCTATATATACTAAAAAGATCTTACACATTTTTGGTATATATCCGATGTGGGACAACAATTAATAAAAATCTAACAATTCTCCACCTTGACTCATTTTGCTCTCACTTCGACTGTTCAATAAAAATCAGCTGCTGGCGATGCTTCCAAATGCGCCTCTCACCAACTCAAATATGAAAAATATTGGTCAAGTCTAAACAATGTCCAAACTTGACTGTTGTAAATACCTTGGTCATTATATCTGCAAGATTCTCTGTCGTCTTGATCTTCTTCAACACAACGGTTCCATCTTCAAGAATCTCCCGCACAAAGTGATGGCGAACATCAATATGCCTAAGATTTTCTAGTACCTTTTATTTTCATGATTTGGAGCCTCTTATACAAAAGGATGAACTACGTCCTGGTATCCATTTATGTACTTTCCGCATTTCATTGGCAATTTCTAGAAAGGATAGAAGGTATTGGATAGAACTGATCCAACTGCTTCTACAAAGTATTTTTTTATAGTTGAAAACCAATTACGAGGGCGAGCCAAAAAAATAGAGGACACCTAGAATAAAAAATTCAATATGCTAATTTCCCAACAGAGGTAAGATCACTTCGGCCAATTTTCAGTTCCTTTAATGTTAATTAAAAATTAGTATATAAGGCAAGCATTTCTCGACATTAATCATCAAAAGGAATCTTTTAACTGAATTTCAAATTTAAGTAAAATCTTATTATGTCCATTAAATTTCAAAATTAGCTTTTATTTCTATTCGAATTAAATATCGCCATCGAATAAAGGAAATGTGGTTTCATAATAAAACTAAATTAGATTCTATTGCAGAAACTCATAACTATGACACCTTTATACATTCGTTGTAGAATTATGTTACTGATATTGTAGTTATGGCATCAACATTAATCCATTGTCAAATTTCGTTAATAATGCACTAAATTCTAGTGGTGATACTCCTTATACTTCATTCATGAAATGTTATGTCACATGCACAAGTGATGTTATCCACGTATGACATATGATTGCCAGTAAAAAGTTTCATAAGAAATAAAATGCTAAATGTAACAATAAGTGTTGATTGGATTTGGTTCTTTATAATCACTTCAAGACGAGAAGAAAGCAAATACTGTAAGTGCGACTTTAGTTGGTCGATATTTACATTCATGTCTATGTAGATTTTTTTCCATTGAAAATGAAGGAAAATGCCTAAAATCGTAAGCATCGACGTCCTGGGCGTAATCAAAAAATTTTTTAACCCAAAGCTAGGGGTGGGCACGGTTCGGTTAACCGAACTTTTTGAGGTATTTGCTAACCGAACCGAACTGAGAAAATATTCGAACTCGCTAACCGAAACCGAACCGAAAATCTCGGTTAACCGAAAAAAATCCTACTATTCGCGAATTAACCGAACCGAACCGAACCGAGCGAACCTAACACAAATTTGCTTGTTCGCAAATAATAAACCGAACCGAACCGAACCGAACCGAACCGAAAACATTAATATAAATATAATATATAATATAATATAATATATATTTTAATAAAATATATATTTTATAATATATAATATATAATATAATATATATTTTAATAAAATATATATTTTATAATATATAATATATAATATAATATATTTTATAAATTTTAATATAATATACGGTTTCGGTTCGGTTACGGTTTTTTTCCTCTAAGGGCCCGACAAAAGCTGCCAATCTCACTGCACTTTTTATTCTTTACTGGCTTTACTGGACTGGCATCGATGTTTCAGAAGTTCCAGAGGTCGGCTAAAAGCAGGATAAGCTGCCTACTCTCTTTCCCTGCACCAAGAACCCGGCCATGACGAATGTTTCCGAGCGAATGACGTTGCTGCGGTTGTTCGATTTGGTAGAAGAAGTCAGAATAGAAGAATTTAAGGGCTCGGCATGCTGAAAGGGCCGACGCCTAATAAAGGGTACAAATACCACCCTGTGTGCCGTTCATTCGCCTCCCGGAGTCCACCAATTCTCTTGATATCCCTCAACAACCCGAAATGCTCTCATTCGCATTCTATTCCCAAACTAAGAAAAGTGCCACAGACTCATCAATTACATCGAACCTTCTTTTCCGAGTGATTTTTCATTTTGAGACCTGAGCCTATTGCCATGCCGAAATGGCTGAAAACTCGAAACCGTGGTCGACTCCTGCTTTGAGGAATTCGTAGTGAGACGTTCTTTTCAGTTCTAGTCTTGTCTTGAGGAGAGAATGTGGTGAGAAGAAAGGGTAGCCCAGTCTTCTTGCTCGCAAAAGGACCATAGCCGACATCTAGTTCTTGGGAGATGGACCCGAACCCGATAAACAGTTTGTAGCTAACCAACCCCGGCATTAGGAGTTCGTTTCTCTTTTTTTTTTAGTTGAATTCCGACGACTTTTCAAGATCTTCCTACCTAAGTAAATATACGAATTGTGGAGATATCCCGTAATGTCCTTTTTGTGAGAACAATGAGCACCAGCTTCATTCACAAGAGAATGGGCTTCCTCCAGGCTGATACTATACCTGTATTAACTCTTTCCGGTTTCCCCGCTTACTTGCGAATTCTCCTTTCAGCACACAATGCAATAAATCGGGCTACGGGTTTCCTGGAGGTAAGAAAGAAAATCCCCTTTTCGCGATAGTAATCCCTACCTAAGTCAAGGATTTGAGTAGAAATGAAAGAAAAAAGGGAGCATGGACCCAACGAACGAAGCGAAGTGAAGTCATAAAAAAAGTAGCTGTCAAAGAAAATGGAATTTCCACAATAAAAGCAAACCCCTCTGATATGATTTGAGAATACAATTTTTTGTCGGGATAAAGTAAAGATAAAAATCTAGAACCGCGCGGCGCAGTAGTTTGATTGCATCTTGCTTGCTCCCAGCTAGTTTTTTATTAATCTTATCAATTTTTCTTAATAGATGGTTGGCTACAAAAGGATTTTTTTTTTAAAATCTTTCTTTTTTTTTCGAATTGCATTGAATTTTTTTGGGGCGTGTTCACAAACTGTGGTAGAGTTTGACCCCATCAACTGTCGTATTAGGAAAATCGCCTCCATGGTGGACCTTCCAGGCATAAACCCAAATTGGTTTTGGGTCACACTCGTCACTCGTCGAAGGGGGCTAAATCCATTTGGGGGTTCTGGACCCCTAAGAAATTCAATTTGTTTTCTTGTAGGGAAGACAGCCCCCTTGAACCTAGACTTTGATTATTACCAGTCTATTTTAGGGTTATAAAATAACACCCATTCTTTTATTGGTGGCCCAAAACCATATTTCATTTTGAGAGAGCGCCATTGGAAAAATGACTATATTATGGACCCCCTCCTTCGTTAGAAACTTCCCGACTCGATAGAAGCGGGTCATTAACCCTATACATCAATATGTCAGCTGGAATTTCAATTGGAGAAAGGTAGAAAAGATTTGGGAGAGGCCTTTTCTGTGGAAAAGGCCCGTATCAATAATTATGATTTTACGTATGTCTTTTTTTTTTTTTCTTTGATGCAGCAATCCCAAAGTTTCTTTTTGATTCAAAAAAGGAAAATTGCCCGGCAAGAACAACTTTATCTATTTTTCTTTTTTTGGCCCTGCTAAAAAGGGGGCTTACAATAATGAAGAACTAGCTCGCACGGAAAAGAGATCTCTTTAGTAACGAATAAAGTGCTAATCTCGCAGTCAACTGCTAAGAAGGCCGACTTTTCTAATTAGCGCGTTTGATACGGTATGGCGGAAAAACTTCGAATCTCCCCGCACATCAGACTAAGTGCTCTACTTACGAAATTTAGAAATACAAGGAATCTTTAGAGTCGGATCAAGAACGAGTGGGCCTAGCATCACCTTAGGACCAACAAACCAGGGCCGGTCTAGCATCCATCGGACCATACTTGTGCAACTCTAGTGAGAAAAAGGCAGGATCATAGGTATTCCTCAAAACTATATGCTATCCCCATCTCTGAGCTCATAGGCATTCCCCTTCGGCGCTCCGAAGAAGGTTATGGCACCGAAACTTGGGTGAACTTCCATCACCAAATGAGATGGTAGAAATAATCATAAACCGCTTCGCCAGCGAAGGTGAATTTTTTTATTTTGATTAATCTTTTTAGTGGGTGTTCAAAAAAACTCAAAACTTCATCCCGAGGTGACTTCGCTAGACTTGCTTCTAGTCTGATAGGAAATCAAACTTACACATTTTGTGACTCGCCCATGAACTAACGGCATTCCAAGATACTTACCAAGATCACTAGCTTCAGAGAATCCCATGGAATCGGCTAAAACCTGCTTGAGTGAAGCCGGAAACTAAGGCAGGCAATGCTACACTGTGACGAACAGGTTCTAGGGGACCGCCCCTTACGCTAGTCTATGTATCCATTTTCTTTCTTTGTTGTCGGGTGAAAGAACTTCAGCCCGTCACCAAAAGCCATTTAGGAAATACGTTCCAAAAAGAAGTAGCTAAGGGCTGGGGTTGAGCATCAAAGTAGAATGGCACACGTAGACATGGTGGATTTTTAATCCACAACGGACCCTATCCTTCATGCCGCACGTTGCTTTCTACCACATCGTTTCAAACGAAGTTTTATATAATCCATCTCGGGTCCTGCTTACTTCAGCAGGGAGCCCTCGCTTCTTCTTTCATTTGCTTTTTTCGTTAGGGAATAATATTTTTGGTACTTAAGATTCATGATGTCTTCCATGTAAGCAGGCTCAAGCCTTTTCATGGAGCGAGGGATGCTGCTCGATCTGGTTTTGGAATACTAAGACTCATGCTTTTTACTATAAAATACGCCTAGTCCTAAACCACCTTTCTTTTCTAACAGATCCTAGTGCTTTTTCACAACTAAGTTTGGGATACCGCAGCTACACCGAAGCTGCCTGCCCGAACCGACCTCTCTTTCCGTTTCCGTTGATGACTTGATTTATTTATTTTTGAAATTTTGAAAATCTTAGTTAAACGAGTGGAATAGATAAAATCCTAAGAAAATTCAAAAATGAACTGAGAAAAACTCTTTTTATTTTATTCTTCACGCCCAGGATTACGACCCGGATCATTAGATAGGAATCCATTGTTTCTGGTACAGAAGTTCCTATAAAAATGGGAAATGCCCTACCTTTGAGTGCGGTTTGAACTATTGATTTACGTTGGAGTAAGTTAGAATTGACATTGAAGAAGAACTTGAAGAGTTCCCTCTAGTGGAAGCTAGGAAGATATCGACATAGACACTTTCCTCATCTTCATATCCGAACTTCAAAGTCAAGAAAGGAAGAGACAATAAGAGCTATGGTTGAGGAGTAAGCATCGGCAACAGGAGCAGATGTATAAGCTGGGGTGGAACGGTTTTTCGACCGGCAAAGAAACCGGTTTTGGTTCGGAAAGTCGCCGGGTCGAGAATCAGTGGGTCCCGGCGCATATCCCTTTTTTAGGAAATCGCCATGCCCCTACGACAATTACTAAAAGACAATAAGAAGCAGGTACTAATATGAATCCGTTTTGGACTAAAAACAAAAAGTCCGGATAATAAGAATAATAATAATATTACGTAACGCGCGGGAAAGCCTGCTTGCATGGAAAAAACAAAACGGAAAGGACAAGCAAACGAAAGCGCTAACAACAAGAAGCCACAACTCGAAGGCTAATTCATGCTTTGCCCACAAGCCACCAGTGTTGGTTGTTTAACAAATATGGTCTGATGTTCAGATGTTCTGACTTAATCCGTCAGCATCGCTGTCCGCTACCTGGGCAGCGCTGTGCGATTGAATGTGGGTCTCTATTGAATTATGAGTTCAATACATCCTCTTTAGCAGAAAAACGCCAGCAAGAAAATAAAGGATTTAGGATTGATTCTTACCAAAAGAAGTCCGAAAATTCACGGGACGACCGGAGTAGATGGAAATTTGCTGACTGATTGCAAAGTCGCCATATACATCTTCTTACTTACTCTGAAGGCGGAGCGAGTTTAATTAACAGCGGGAAGAAAAAAAGAAGTTTTCACACCATTCTGTCCATTTGTTCGCATTCTTCGGAATCTTGATAATTTTCATTATAAACAAGAACCAGAATTCCAACAGTAGTGATTAACCGCATTTTCTAGTTCTTAAACTACAGAAAAAAGAAAAAAGGGTTGGAGGTCACTCAAAAAAGATGAAGTCACGTTGTGATCCTCAAGTTAAAGTCGTTTTTCCCTTCGTGGCCCTATCCGCCTAGGGCAGTGTTGCTCAGAAGCTCCTAGGTCTGGTCGAATCCCGTGTGTTACGCAAAAAGCTTCGGAAGGATCTCATAATTATCCACGACTGTTTATGTCTCTAGCATGACCACTTGATGAAATTGGAGGGAAGTGGAGTAAATGGCCGATACTACTGGAAGGATTCCTCTTTGGATAATAGGTACTGTAACAGGTATTCTTGTGATCGATTTAATAGGTATTTTCTTTTATGGTTCATATTCCAATGCCGGTCAAATAAATAGAGGCTCGGATGACCAATTCCCAGGGTGTGTACCATTTTGAAAATCCATCCCGCTTTGAGGCATCCAAAACCAAACTAACACATAAAGAAAGGACTTATTTGCTGCCCCCCGAATCATTTACATTACGATTCATTATTTCTATCTTAATTTCTATCTTCTTGGCCCTTCTTATTTTGAATTTCAGCATATTGTTTTATACCTAACAGCCTATTCTTTTTTTTTTTTTTTATTTTCGTTCCTACTTTCCCATCAAGACTTATACCATAAAAGCGAAAAAGAACTTCTCATTTTGGTTTAAGTGTCATTTCTTTGTTGAATTAACAAAGCAAAATGCCTTTCGATTGCGAGCATTCAACTTTAAGTTTTTCTTAGATTTTTTTTAAGATATTCTTAGTCTCGGTAACCACCAAGAAAGTGATTTGAAATCAACCTTTGTTTGAGAGGCAAACAAAGTCTTTTCTTGGAAAAATACGAACTTCTATTTTCTGTTTTCTGAGGAATCTATAGAAAATTTCCGCTCGTTGTCTAAAGCCCTAATTTCGATTCCTAATAGGAGGGGAGAAGGGGATGCAAAAAGCTTGGCCTGGGTGGTCAAATTGGCGGCAGTCTCTTCGAATTCTAGTATGGGTCGCCAAGAATTTGATAACAGGTCTCGATCGGACCTTACACGGAGATTTAGATGAGGAAATCTACATGACTCAGCCAGAAGGATTCAAAATTCTTGGAAAAGAGAATTGGGGTCTTAGCCGTCTTCCTCTCTTTGTCGACCCAACTACTCAAACCATTGGAATGCTACCCGGTCCAAAGGCTAATAAAGAGTCCCGAAGCATTAGAGAAGGACTCAATGCATTGCTTGATCACACTCAGTTGGTCCATTGAAGCTTTCGCAAACAACATAAGGTCGTCCGCAAAGAATAAGTGAGATATAGCCGGGCCTCTACGCTTCCTTTTGATGGTAGTTAGGGTTCGGCCAGGTCAATAATAGGTTCTGGGCTAGTCCTTCCTCTCCTAAAGGTCTACTTTTTTATTTTATACCTGTGTACCGAACAAGGCAAGCCGGAAAGCGAAAAGAAAAGAGGAGATACCGAGCGTCGGATACAAACCCGAAAGGGAAAGCGGGTAGAGAAGTCGTGGGTGACCCCTGGATGCCGAAGGCGCCCTTGGGGTGATCTCGTAGTTCCTACGGGGTGGAGATGATGAAGTATGACCGCCTTACCGATAGTTGAAACTCAATCGGGAGATGTTTCCGCTTATATTCCATATTATATTAGAACAGTAAAGAAGTAGCATTCTTATTGAGACTAGAACTCATAGGGAAGAAAGTCGATTTATGGACTGAGAAAGAGAAAGAAGAATGAGTGGATCCAGAAAGGATGGCACCTGACTGTGTTATCGCAGGTTGGGTCTTGCCTTTCCCCATGCATTCATTATATTCCGTCACAAGAATATTTTTTTTATTAGGGCGATAGCTCTGAAAAGACAAATTGCCTTTCAAATTAGTATTCTTTAGAAGAGCTCTTTGTTTCAGGCTATAATTCTTTTCATCCCCTCTCGTAGGAAAATGATCCCACAAAGAAAAAATTGTATTGTATAGTACGAAATAACATAAAAACAGATTGATTTGAAAAAAAATTTTTGGCTCGCCCAAAACCAAGGTTCAATATAATTGACCTATCTTCTTTTATTATGGAAATTTTTTAAATCTAAAACGGATCAGCCGGCCCGGTCTACGAATCTATTCTAACTCTCAACGAATTCCTAGAATTTTGGGCGAACGAATAATCATTGAGTCCTCCTCTTTCCGGACAACACATACGAACTAAAAAAATCGTTTTTTTCTAACGTTTTAATAAATCTTTATTGTATTGTCTTTTGTCCTTTATCCAAGTTTACTAATTCAAAACAAAAAAAGAGTCAAAAAAGAGAAAGTTTTCTCTCTTTTCTTTCTCTATTCGATTCTATATAGGGAGATATCCGAAAATCAGGAATTTCCTTTATCTAAAACAAAAGAAGGGCACGCCAACCATAGATCTAAAGAAAAATAAGGGAACCACAAAGTTTTTTTGATGTGGGCCTTTCAAGATTCATCCAACAGATCCTGTTTACTATTATTATTATTCTATAATAAGGGTTGGAAGGGTACTTGAAAACCTATTTCATCTTAGGCCTTCTTTATGACCAATCATCCATGGTACCTTCAGAAGATGCTAACGCCTTATCAAGTTTAGGGTAAAAGCGGATAGTCGGCCTCTTATCTTATCTTTAAGGAACTTTTGAGAGATCAGTCAAAGTCCGAATTTCAAGTTTTTCAAATCCTCTGAGCATGGAAATCTCACCTCATAGGTGATTCTAGTATTAGAGTCGCGAGCTTGTTTACGTCGGTCCTAAAGGGAGAACCGTCGCTATATCCCCGCGTCCTTGCACGGCTCGTTCTTCGAGCCCTCCTTCTCCCTTCCCCATATCCCCGTTCCTACCGTCCAAAACAGGCCTATGAAGAAATAGCTTAAATAAATGTACATTGTTGGCCTGTCCCTTTTT
Source organism: Striga hermonthica (assembly GCA_902706635.1). Classification (NCBI taxonomy): domain Eukaryota; kingdom Viridiplantae; phylum Streptophyta; class Magnoliopsida; order Lamiales; family Orobanchaceae; genus Striga; species Striga hermonthica. Next base: position 2,469,263 of record CACSLK010017620.1, on the reverse strand, counting down.
ACTGACACACGCAAGGACCCCGAAACTCTTTTTTTGCTATGCACCCGAGACGCTGGAAGAATCTTTTCCGTTCTTCGGTTATGTATGGAAAGATAGAAATAAAATCGAAATGAAGGCAAGAAAGAAAGGTCAATTACATCGAGCCTTCTGCTTTTAAGCCCTATTGGAAGTGATATTCACGAACGCGATCCTTTGCCTTTGGAACAGGATTCCGAATCCTGGTATAGCTAGCTACTCCCAAAGCAATCCCAGCATATTCTATATTCTGCTTTCAACTCCTTAGCTTATTTATACCCGCTTGACCGAAGGCTCTTGCCTTGCTGGCAGAACATCTGAGAAAGGAATAGAAGGACTCTCTCAAACCAGAAAGAAATGCGAGAGCAGGGGTACTCTATTGCTTAGTCTAGCTTTTATGGAAGCTTTAACGATTTATGGATTGGTTGTAGCATTAGCACTTTTATTTGCGAATCCTTTTGTTTAAGTGTTGAATCTCAGAAAACACAAATTTTTTCTAGGGAATATGTTGAACTTGAATGAAAGCCAAAAGCGAAACTGTAGAAAGGGAGCTAAGCGTCACGAGTGGTCCTCTGACAGATATACGATGTCTGGTACGTGAGCGCCTTCTTGAAGTCTTGCCTATTTTCTTGTCTAGCTGCTTCTCCGGTTAGTCCTATCAAGTTCAAGAAGTTGCTGACCCGTATGTAGTTCAGGCAAATACACGCCTGCCTCGTTCGCACATTCCTGCCTGTGTGCTTGCTTTCTTATTCTTTTGCTTTCCCCTTTACTAAATAATGGCTGGTTTTGGGGTTTTACTGAAGGGAAGGTAGACGGAAATTGATTGATTTATTTATTCCCTTTTTACCAAGCCGTATTTAGCTGAGGCGAACAGAGGCGATCAATAAATAGTGAGCTCGACCACGAGGATCTACCTATATCATAGTAGGGGCGACAAAGCGCGAATCCTAAGTGCTATCGAATTCGAAGTTCTTAGCATGTTAACGCACTTTCCTCTGGGACATCATGTGACAAGATTGGTTTTCCTTTTTTTTGTTTATGTTAAGGCTTTGTTTAATGGATGATTGTGTGGATGACATTTCTTTCAAGTCTTCTGTCTTCATTTACTTGTGCATTTCTATGAATAAGATCATTATAGAGAAACTGCCCATATTTGGTGTCAAAGCTGCAAGCTCAAAAGAATCAGACTAGGCACCTTTGGAAGAAGGCAGGGAGTGTGACAACGTACACGCTTCCTATTACTCCATAGGGAACAAACTTTTCGCAGCTCTCTAAAGCAGCCCTGACAAGTGCTCTTTCTATGAGCCAATGGTACAAGCCTAACGTGGATAAGAGAAGTAAAAGCCGAAATAAGCAATGGGTGGAAAGATCTCCCCAGAGAAAGGACTCGGAAGCTTTGTATAGAGACTCCTCATTCAGGGATTTGAATCACCGGGCAGAGGCTACCATTTCTTCTTCTTGTCTGAACAAGGCCGTCAACGACAGATCTACACATGGCGACGTATATAAGGAGATGAAGGAGCTCGTATTCCCATCCTTACTCGTCCATTCAATTCAGCCTTCGCTTAGCTATTCGAATCAATAATTCCATGGAAAAAATCTTTTTTTTTTTTGATTCAAACAAAACACCCTACCAAAAAGAAATACCAGGGGTTAGTGACTTTGTTCAACTTGAAAGGTGCCATTCAGAAAGAAAAGGTGTATCCGAATTAATAACTTGGATTTTGGCTAATTTGTAAAATACATATGCTTGGGAAAATAGGAATCCTTTTGAAGAACCTCTTTTCAGTCTTCGCTTCGTTTGTTGGGTTGCGCTCGTTGCGGGACTTAACCCAAGACCTTAGGGCACGAGCGGTTCGTTACCTATCTTTTCTTCAATGCGACCAAGAAATCCAATGTTGCTCACGTACGCCACTCGCCCCAATCTTACGGTTAACCGGGGTAAAAAAATCTTAAAAACCGTAACCGAACCGAACCGAGCAAATACTTCATTTGAGGTATTTGTAACCGAACTGAGTCCCCCGGTTAACCGAAAATTCGGTTCGATTTCGATTCGGATCTACGATTCAGCGGTTCGGTTCGAATTTTTTGCCCAGCCCTACCCAAAGCTACATATACTGTAGCTATTATTAGAACCAAGTAGAGATGATCATGGGTCAGGCCGACCCGTCGGTTCAACCCAAACCAACAAAAATCGTCCCGTTGACCATGGGTCTTAAATCGGCCCGTGGTTTTGACCAGCCCGATTCATGTTCAATACTTTATAGTTTATACCTGTCGGACCGCCGATTTCAGTTTCGAACTGGAATCTGAACTAGAACCGAAGGTTCGACCTTTAAAAAGAAATATTATTATTTTATAATTTCTTATTTGTTTAATGAACTGGGACGCCAACCGGCCCGTGCATATGTTCGGGCCAGTTTAGGGCCCTCCACTCTCGGCCGGAGATCGGCGGTTTCAACCCGAAATCAATATTGGCAATGACTACAATCGGATTATTTGTTAACATATTTTGGCTCGAATTGTGAATACTCAATCTCGACTCATTTAAATATTTAAACACATCAAACTCAAATATCTAATCGAACTTGTCGATCAAACAAATAGAGTCGAACATGTTTGCAATCAACTCTGTAAGAGTTTTTTTTTTTTTTTTTTCCAAGAAATGAGGCCAAATTAATTATTGGAGGCAAATTCATCAAAAACAAACAAAAATGGTAAGACTATGCGAGACAAGCCCAATTAAATAGTCCGCATGAGAAGTGTGTGTCAAACTTAATTATCCAGCTCATTCGGATTCGGTACTTGTCAAGGAAACCCATTAAGAAAATTAAAAGTCAAGAAAGTGTTGTGCCACATTATAAACTCAAATGATAAAAATCTTGTAAGTGCACAATTGTCATTTGACAATAAATGATTGTCTTATTTTCTCTCACTACGATCATTATTTATGCACCATTATTGTCACATGAACAAATTTGACATGAATCTTCAGATATCCAGCTCGAAATTAGATGAGGCTAAATAAAAAATTATATGAGGCTATGTAAAATTTTTAAAAATTAAAGTTCGTATTTTTTTTAAGTGGACATGAGGCTGGAGCCCGCCATAGCTCATGGGTGGCTCTGCCCTTGTCGACGTGCGGAAAGAAAAAAATATTGCTACAAACAAATGATTTTAGCTAAAAGCGTGTGTTGCTTATGGAAAAGAATCAAAGCTTCAAAACATCTCAAGTGAATACAAGCTGATGATCAATTCACAGCAAGTGTAAAAAATGTACATTGTTAATAGAATGTGTACTAAAATATTATTCACTTCATAGTACTGCAGTTTTATTTTATCACACTCTTCACTTCTGCACAAGTTTTTCTTATTGAACCTGTTTCATAAATGTCATAAATACCAGAAAAATTAACCAATTGAACTAAATGAGGGTATAAATAAGGCAAATTAAATTTAATATATTCACCTACTGATAGGGCAAGAGATCATTATATGATATACAATAATTATGGTGTTGAAAGATCATAACATTATTACTTAGCTTATAAAGATACCATCAATCTATTTATATGCAATCCTTGTAACCTTTTGAAATGCTATAGTTGGTGATACTAACATTGCTCCTCGCGAAAACCGGAATCTTCGCGCTCACGGTTATGCAAGAAAATATAAAACTAAATATAAAAGTCTCTATGACTCGGAAAAAAAATTAAAGTAATCGAAAAATACAAAACAAAATATTTAAAAGAAAGAAAGAAAATATCACTAAAGACTTCTAGTTGATGTAGTTTGGCTTTTCATGCATCATGCTTTCCACTCTACTAGCTGTCTTTTGGTTGTCACTTGAATTCGAATTTAAGCCGATTTCTGTCGTTATCGACCTAACTCCTACTCTCGATCGGTGCCCTTTTCCGTAGCCTTTATTCGTATACCGTATAGTACACAATAAATACGATGAAAGGAGTCCGAATGTCTATATAAAAGGGTGATGAAGAGAAACAACTACTTCACTCATACACAAGAAAGCTAAAGAGAGAAAGAAAAGAGATTTTCATTATCAAGCAGAGATGGCGATTGATTTGAAGCAAGTTATGGCGGCATTTTTAACTTTCTCGATGTTTGTTATGCTTGGGAATATGATAAAAAAGGACCATATAGATCCTCTCTGGGTAAACATTTACTTCTTATTATACGAAAATCTTTATACTTTTGGGTTTATCTAACTTCTTTTTACCTTAATTGTTGTCAAACCTTAGCTAAGAAATGTGTAAAAAGGTGTGTACTCATCTCAAAATTGAATGAATAAAGAAGAACAGTAAATGGTAGAGCATAGTTATATGATAACTAAATTAGCAGTCCTCGAGTCGATTTATTTTCTACACCATTTTTTCACACAACCTCCAGACTGGGAGCAGAGGAAGAACAGAGGTATAGTATATAAATCTCTTCTATTTTCTTCGATTTATTTGTAGTTTCTTTAATTCACGCTTTCGTATATCTTGAATGGCATTCAGATCAGACTCAACATTAGCTTACAAAATGTGTAATTTTTTTTTTTACGAAATTTTTGTATAATAACTATCATCATGTACTTGTTCTCTTAGCTGTGAGAACAATAAAAGTGCATGCAACACATTATTATTCTATTCCTATTAATTAAATATAATTGCTCATTTATGAAAAATCTATTATAGGAATCACTTCCGCAAGCTCCGATCATTAAGCCTGGCAATTTTCAGAAAATTTCGAAACCGAGCGTGTTCCAATTGTCGGAAGCCAAGTACGGTCCTTGGCAGGAACAAGACGAACCTGTTCAAACCTGTTGGAAGAAGCCTACTCTCAGTAAATATTATATCTCTACTTAGAAATAAATAAGCATGCATTAAAATAAAAAAAGAAAAACATTAATGTCTTACAAATTTTGCTCTACTATCATTTCTTTCCTTTTTTTTTTGCTTTTTAATATCCTTTGATGCAGAGGGAAAACATCAGTCGGATGGCTACGTCTTCTTCTCGTTGACCGATGGCCCAGAATACCATGCGGCGCAGGTATTTTTTAATTTAATTTTAATTATATTAAGCAGATCAATTACAAAAAATGAAAAAAAAAAAAAATTAAACAAGTTTCTTTATAAAGTAGAATTAAGATGTCCTGTAATGTATTCCATCCTAGGTGGCAAATGCCGTTTTGGTCGCAAGGAAGCTCGGGGCAACTCTCGCTCTTCCCGACATCATTGTGAAGAAGTCAGGGAAAAAGAGGTATGCATAATTGTCATCTCCATAATTTTCTTTCGCTAGAGTATGACGATTATATCGATCAAGAATAATAACAATGTTGCTTTTTAGGAGTTTTTCTGAGGTGTACAACTTGGACAAATTTCTTGTGAGCCTCAGTGGTGTGGTTCGGGTCGAGAAAAACCCGCCCGCCAAGCTTTTGAAAGGGCGGCTACCTATCGTCCAGGTTCCGAACCAAGTCTCGGATGAATTTATATCCTCAAAAATCAAACCTGTTTACTTAAGCAAGAGGAACTTGAAGATTGTCACATTGTTCAACTCCTCTGCGAAGATATCCAAAGCGTCTGGTAATCAGCAGTCGAACGCTTACCAGTGTTTGGCGATGTTCGAGAGCCTGAGGCTGCAGCCATGGCTGCAGGAGCTTGCTGATTCCATGCTCGGGACATTGAGGAGCCTCAGCACAAAAATTGGCGGCCGGTTTTTGGCTGTGGATTTTCAAGTTGCTTGCAACCAGAAAAATTGCCTTACCACACGAGAAATCGGTATGTTTCTTGCGAAAATCGGGTTTCATCCCAACACGACCGTATACCTGACCCAGCCCGGGTGGCACAACAATCTGAATGCTCTACAGAGCATTTTTCCCAACACTTTTGTGAAGGTATAAAACACATTGTGAGAATGTTGTGATTTTTATTTTACTTTGCATTTTATGAATTAGGGAAAAATTACAGATTTGGTCATGTGACTGTCCGGTGATCGCGTTGACATTACAAAATAATGGAAAGAAAACCTGACTTTTGGTACTAGTTTTCAATTTGGTGTCAGTTACAGCACTAAATCTCTAATTTTTTTCTTATGAATTTGATTACTGATTGGGAACTATGTTATGACATGATACTACAAGGATGCAATAATGCCGGCTGATGAGAAGGCGACGTTTTTGGACATGAGGAGTCGAGGCCTTGAAAGATACATTGACTTGTACATTTGTGCGCAAGGAGATGTTTTTGTCCCAAGTTTGCCGATCGGAAGATTCTATGAAAGTGTTGTGGGGCAAAGAGTTGGGCTCGGGAAGACCAAAATCTTTGTCCCGTCAAACAACGCTTCTATATCGGCTGCCGACAGTATTTCGCCGTATGTTGCTAAGAAGAGCCACTTAGCGTATTCGTGCTTGTGTTAAGAGGTCGAGAACCTAATGGAAACTATATATAGTATTGTGTACTTTAGTTTTTGTATTGGTGGGTTTTGAGAATCGTGCTAAGTATGAATATTTTAGGTTGTTAAGCTATTGATATGATCGTGGAGAAGCTAGTTTCTGGGTTTTTACTTTCCGTTCCAAATGTGTGATTTGATTTCATAGCATGCCATGATGTGTGTCCTATATATATTAATTATCTAATATGCTAGTGCCAACAAGCAAATATAGTTTTTATGTCCATATCTCCAAGACATAGTTAAAAAAAAAAAAATCGAAAGACCTTCCATCCCCTAGCTTTTTCTCTCTCTCTCGTCTGCGTCATCTCACCCTGATTAAAAAAGCCCTAGCCGTGTTAATTCCCCTCAACTGCGCCTCATTATCATCGTCGGGCGCTCCTCTGCTCCGCAAGGATGACAGGCTTATGTGCCTTCACCTTGCTGCTGGCGGTTTTTGGTCCCAATTCTTAGCGTGGATCTCCCTGGTCGACAGGGGGCTCGTGCTGGTTTGGCCGACGAGAGGTTGGTGGCGATGCTCCGCAGGCTCCGTTTGCCACTTTCGATGGTTGGTGCAAGGTTTGGCGGTGTTACCTCCCCCTAGATTCCATTAGTTTCTCTCCCAGATGGATTTAATTTGATAGTTTTATAATATTTATGTCCTGAATTGATAAAAAAAATCTTTTAGGCCCCAATTTGATACTTTACGTATCTTTCAAACCTTGTATTGGAAACTCCTACAAAATTAAAATAATTTGTAACTTCATTGTAACATTATGTATAATGAATATACAACATAATATATAGTTAACAAAGTGGTAACTATTGCACCAAAAAAAAAAAAAACAAAGTGGTAACTAATTCAAAATGGTGATCGTATTTTTACACTAAACTTGTCTAAAATAATATATTGTAGTTATATTTTTCAAAATTGTATATGTCTAGAATAAGTATTATTTACAACTCCATATTATAATTTTTTGAAACAAAAGAAGTTTTCTCTTATTGTGATTGTATTTTATATTTATAGAGTCGGTGTTTCCCGTTTATTAAATTTTCAAGTATTTTAATGTTATATAATTTAATAATTCAAAATATTAATTTACGAATAAATATATTGTTATAAGTTTATGAAACGAAGAATTATTATATTATATTTAATTATGATATTCCTTTATATTTATTATTTTAAAAAACATAATAACATTCAGCTCCTTCTATACATTCAGCTCCTTCTATAATCTATTAGTTTGGGCTTCCTTTATATTTATTATGCTAAATAGCTTAACAACCTGCGGGTCCCAACATAAAACTAATGGGCTAAATACAACTTACTTACCATCACTCCTTACACTTAACAATTGATCCAAATAACATAAACATTTAATATATATATATAACTAAGAAGCCCAAACTTGACAGCCCATTAACTACCCATCTCTACTTGGTCCGCGTTCCCACAAATCGGCTTTGCTTTGCTTCATCCTCTCCATTTCCTCCTTGAGCAACCCTATAAAAGTCCCATCTTTGTCCATCTCATTCTCCGGCGAACCTCCGTCGATATTTTTTGGTTCTCCGTTCATTCTCTCCACAAGATCCTTGGAGAGTAGGTTCGTGACAATACCCCCGGAAATTCAGATCCTTGACCGCAAGGATCGGAGAAGCTGAAATCGGCGCCGGATGTAAGATTCATTTTCCCAAGTCATCTGATGCGGTTGCTTGTGTATCCACAAGACTTGAAGCTGCAGTAACCAACTTTCCTTTCTGATTCATACTCCTTTTTTCCCACAACATTTAAAGGTGCGACCTTTATTTCACCCTCTTCATCTGTCGCAGGGAGCTCCGGAGAAGCGGTTTGATGGGGTTTGATGCGTCGTTTCAGGAGAGATACGTGGAAAACATGGTGGATGCGTGATTCCTCCGGTAAATCCAGTCGGTAAGCAACCTCTCCTATCTTCTCTAGTATAGTGTAGGGCCCAAAAAACTTGGCGGAGAGTTTGATGCTCTTTCTTAACGAAACAGAATTTTGCCTGAAAGGTTCAAGTTTTAAGAAAACCTGTTCTCCCACTTCAAAGTGTTTATCTTCCTTTTCTTGTCTGCAAAGAATTTCATTCTGGATTGCTTGCTTGAGATTGTCTCTAAGCTGCTGAATCATTAATTGCCTTTGTTGAATGAATTCTTTCACCTCTGTGTGGGTTGAGTCTAAGTAAGGACCCACTGCAAAATTTGGGGGTGGATAACCGTACAGAGCCTGGAAAGGGGTGAGCTTGAGGCTGGAGTGATAATTGGTATTATACCAAAACTCAGCCAGTGAGAGCCACTTCATCCACTGACTTGGGTTTTTGTGAACCATTCCCCATAGGTAGTTCTCAAGGCATTGATTGAGCCTTTCTGTCTGTCCATCGGTTTTGTGGATGGTAGGCAGAAGATAGGTTTAATTTGACACCCATTAGCTTGAATAGTTCTGCCCAAAAACTGCTGGTAAATATCTTGTCCCTGTCTGTCACAATACTCACAGGCAACCCATGTAACTTGTAGACTGTGTCTAGGAACAATTTGGCTATAGTTGGGGCAGTGAAAGGATGAGCCAAGGGTATAAAATGGGCATACTTGGTGAATTTATCAATGATCACCAAGATGATTAAAAAAGCCCTAGCCGTGTTAATTCCCCTCAACTGCGCCTCCTTATCATCGTCGGACGCTCCTCTGCTCCGCGAGGATGACCGGCTTATGTGCCTTCACCTTGCTGCTGGCGGTTTCTGGTCCCAACTCTTGGCGTGGATCTCCCTGGTCGACAGGGGGCTCGTGCTGGTTTGGCCGGCGAGAGGTTGGTGGCGATGCGTCCGCAGGCTCCGTTTGCCACCCTTTCGATGGTTGGTGCTAGGTTTGGCGGTGTTACCTCCCCTAGATTCCATTAGTTTCTCTGGGTGAGATGGACTTAATTTGATATTTTATAACATTTATATTCTGAATTATGAAAAAAAAAATCTCATAGGCCCCAATTTGATACTTTACCTATCTTTCAGATCTTGGGTATGTTTGGTAAGCCAAATAAGCTAGCTTTTAGCTTATTTGGTTAGCTTATAAGTTCCCTGTTTAAAATAAGCCTCGTTTGGTAGGACGAGCTTTTTTAAAAAGCTCGAGCTTATTTCATAAGCTACTTTAGGTAGCTTTTCAAATAAGCTAGTTGAATTTTTTTATTTCAGCTAGCTTATCAGCTAATTTACCAAACACCTTTTATCATATAAGCTAGTTTTTCAGCTATAAGTCATAAGCTATAAGCTATAAGCTCAAAAATTACATATAAGCTATAAGCTAGCTTATCAGCTATCAGCTAGCTTATCAGCTAATTTTATTTTACCAAACATAGCCCTTGTATCGGAGAAACTCCTACAAAATTAAAATAATTTATATTTTCATTGTAAGATTATGCATAATGAATATACAACATAATATATAGTTAACAAAGTGGTAATTAATTCAAAATGGTGTTCGTATTTTTACACTAAACTTGTCTAAAATAATATTTTTAGTTATATATTTAAAATTGTATATGTCTAAAATAAGTATTATTACAACTCCATATATTTGGAAATTTTTTGAAACGAAAGAAGTTTTCTCTTATTGTGATTGTATTTTATATTTATAGAGTCAGTGTTTCCCGTTTATTAAATTTTCAAGTATTTTAATGTTATATAATTTAATAATTCAAAATATTAATTTACGAAGAAATATATTGTTGTAAGTTTATGAAACGAAGAATTATTATATTATATTTAATTATGATATTCATTTATATTTTAAAAAACATAATAACATTCAGTTCCTTCTATAATCTATTCAAATCAAGAAATAATCTTTTATAATATTTCTTATAATTTATTTTATGTAATACTAAATTTTCATTTTTCATCCAGAATTTATATAAAAAAAAACATTAAATTTGATTATTTTATGGTGAATTGAATAATTAGATTTTTAATGTTTTCATAAATTACTTATATTGCTATTGGATATTTTTTAAACTATTTTTATAATAAAATAATTTTTGTTTATAAAAATTGATGAAATTATTTTTTATATGTGCAATATGGTTGTCAAATTGAAGATCGTTACAATATGATTTTTTTTTTATATATATATATCATAAATAAGAAAACAGGTACAAATAAAAAAGTTATAAAGTTTTAAAAATAAAAAAGAATACTAACTTGTGATAATAAATATATGAATTAAATAAGAAAATGTAAAAGTATAATATTGTAACTTAAGGAAAAAAAGAAAGCTAAAGTAGTTTATGGTAATTCTCTTAGGCTCAATACGAAGAAAGCCTAATAGTCAAAACTAAACATGTACATTTGTCAATACGAAGCACAAATTTATGCCAAATATGATTACGATTAACAAAACATACGAGTGCGTCACTTAGGCTCAGCGCTTTCAGAAATTATATATAAAGACGATTTCGATTTTTTATAACTTGGTTCGATTTCGGGTCATACTCACCCCTGACCTGCCAGCCCCAAATAAATGCAAGCAAACCTCACGTCATATTCTCATACGCAAAGGGCAAGTTCAGCTGCATAAATCCCAGCGGGCAGCAACATATTCCTACATAAAGTCGCAGGCTTTGCTTTTGGCGGCTATAGGTTCTAAGTTGTTTGAGCGTCTATGCTTCTACCCCTTAATCTACACTTGAAGACAATGTGTTTGATTAAATGTCTAAATGAGTTTCCAAACATGATTTTTGTGTTGTTTTTGGTTTCACTGACATTAAATCATCTCCAGGTCGAAGATAAGCGGGGAATAATTCATGGTGATCGGCTCTTGCTTCTTAGGATTAAAGATCCAGGCTTGCGGGAACCTTGGGACCGGTCTAAATCGCTCAAGTATATCTCCCATGTCATCTGCAAGTGAGCAATACAAATTATTCATGTGAACTTTCCTGGAGCATTGTTCTCTTCCTGCTTTTATTTATACACTCTGCGTGCAAGAAGAGATTCTTATGTTGAAAAATTCTTTTAGATGTGTTAGTGAAGCCATTGGTGATTCAGGCTAGAGCCAATCAGAGGACCGAGAGTCCTAAGATTCGCAACCGAAGATTAAGAGAAAAGGTGAACAAAAAGGAAGTGTCTTTATGAGTAGATGTTATTCAGCTACATTTCATTATTTATTTGTTATAAATTTAATTGGGCAGTAAAGGGTCTGAGTTGTACTTGTGTATGTGATTTGAGATATTGATATCGTTATAATTTATTATGACCAGTTTAACGGGACAACCACAAGGCCGAGGCCTTCCGTGTTTTGCTCAAAAAAGCAATTGTATGCTATGTTAGTAGATGACCAAAAGAAAAAGTGCTTGTTCTATGGAAGCACTCTTTAGAAATCCATGCAAAATGATCAACTTTGCTCTACTGCTGTGAGTTTTCCTTTCAGTTTTTAGTATTTTATGTACGATTATAATCCAAACCAAGAGTCTTACATGTTTAGTGCCTCATGTTTTGCAAAAATGGAAAGAGAACGATTACGAAAACTACCGTCAGATTTAGGATATTACAAAAGCAGTAGTATATCTTTTAAAACAAATGTTTCCCCTCCTAAGCAACAGAATTGCACACTAAAAGAAAGTTCCATTTCTTTTTTCTTTTTTTTCTTTTTTTTTTTTTTGGTTCTTTTAAATTGTAGGAGGCGGCAAAACGAGTTGGGGAAGAGCTTATCAAGATGTGTGTGGATCTCAACATAAACGAGATCTCATCTTATGATCGAAATGGCTTGGCTTGCGGTGAACGAATGCAAGCCTTTGAAATTGCTATTTACAGCCATGGTTTCTTGCATCGGTAGAATCTACTCTACTGTTTGTAAATGTGACCATTTTGATACTATATTTTAGACTCTGCAACGAATGTGTATTATTAAAAATGACAGTGTAATACATTATCATGGATCTCCAACACCCTGTTCTTTTACTAATGCGTATTGCACTCAACTTGAATTTGTTGTTTCATGTGAATGAAGTGTGTTCTTTTTAGATTGTGTGGCGGGTTGACTTGTAAGCACTCTCTACTTATACTTTGAAAAGTACTGAATTTTCGTAAGTAATGTCGAACTTTTTCAAACACATTTTAAAAATGTTAGCTTTTTTTAGGGTACTTATATAAAACTCTTTCTTATCTTTGCTGAAAACTTCATTTCTCTTTGCTTTATTGAACTGCTTCTCTCTTTTGAAACATAAGTCGCTAACTTAAGTATTTATGGGAACGCTATTCTCATCTGCTAACTTTAATGCTTTCTGAATTGTTAAAAAATTAACTCATTCATGCATAACTTAAACGTTTCGAAAACAATTGAAAAGGGGTCTCAAATCGAGTTTCTGAAACAAGTTCTAAAGACAACTGAAAAGCATGAATCTTAAGAGTCTTTGCGGAAGCACAAATAATTAATAAACATAAATTGACCACCGTCGTCCCCTCGTGTCCGCCAATAGCTGCTCAACTTGATAATGATAATTGTGGGTGATGAGCAAAACAACTAGCTCACCGTGGGAACCATGCTATACGATTATTCAGTATAAAAACAAATATCATATTTTAAGCATGAAACATGTAAAACTGATCTCATCTGGTTGTCCTTCACAAGCATCACCCTTCGCAGGCGTAATACATCTGATTGCCCTTCACAGGCATCAGCCTTCATAGGCGAAATGTAACTGATTTGCCCTTCATAGGCCGAGCACTCACATCACCCATAACAGGCAACATGTAAATGTTTTCCCCTACGCAGGCTGAGCACTCACATCACCCATTGCAGGCGACATGTAAACATCACATACATAAAACATAATATCTCGCTTTATAAATACAAGGCATATTATAGAAACACCCCACCTCGAATGCAAGTGATGATGAATGAATGCTCGTGATTCTTCTGAGGGCTCGACTCCTCTTAATCTACAAATTAAGCATTATTTTATATTATTACTTAGAAAATTATGAAGATATAAATTTTGAATTAGTTTATTATTTAAAAAACTTAATCATATTTAATAAACTCTTCTATGCTCGTATGGAGTTCTTGGATAAAGATCTAAGGCTAAAAAAATTTAACTTTTAACTGGTCCGAACCAGCCGCTCACGCACTGTCAGACCCGGTTCGGCTTGCTGGACCGCACGGGTTGACTTGGTAATATGACTGCTCGGCATTGGCCTGGCCTGCTCGGGCATTGGACTGGTCTGTTGAAACCTAGGTCTGGCCTGCTAGGGCTCGGAACTGGGTTGTTGAGGTGTTGTTGGTCACTGGCACAAGTGCTGCAGGGACTGACACGCGGGTGTTGTGACACGGGGCGCACAGGCGCTGCAGGACGGCACGCGGGCGCTAGGACATGGCATGGGTCGTCTGCGAGCGCTGGGCCACGTGTACTAAATGGGCTAAATCACTCTCTAATGGTAAGAGCATCTCAATTGAACATTGTCAATTTTGTGTTGAATGACATGGAGAAAGAAAATTAAAAAATTATGTCCCCAATGGTTAGTGGGAATTGTAGGGTCATTTGTGATGTGTAAAATTATAATTGGGTAGAGAAGAGAAATAAATTGAATGGAAGTATTCTAGAATGGCTTCTACATCTAGAAGACCTACTAGACATTTTTTCATGCCACATAAGATTGTTTGTGCCATATGACAATAAAATAGAACAATAGAATGACGAAGATGTTTTTAAATGTCTAAACACAGTAAATGTAAAGACACGTACTTTTTTTTCTTAATTAAAGGGAAAAAATGATTCAGCATGTCTAACAAGACTTCTACCTGTAGAAGAACTTTTGCATTTTATTCTTTCTCTTTCACCACGATTTTATTCTTTTCTCTTTCATGCCACGTCATTATGTATGGTGTCTAGACATTCACGGTTGGAACAATTTTTATTGAACTTTTTCTATATGTCTACAATTAACAATCCATTGAAGATGCTACGAGGATCTGCCGTTAAATTAAAACGGTTATTGTTTCACATATTTTAGAAATCAAATTTGTATTTTTCAAATTGTTTGTTGTAGTTGATATTTTTTTTTAACAAAAATCCGTCTGATTCTAGGGCAAGTTACATAATTTAGCCCAAATGGATGCACAAGTAAGGTCAAATTGAGGAGCATATATGCGTGGGCTTAGACTTTATATTTCAAATGGACCTGGGCCATGGATAGGGAAATGAAATAGAGGAAATTGCACCCCTTACTTAAGCATCTTAAATATATTATAATTATACAACCCCTGTATATGGAATTACCAAAACAAATCTAAAATATTGCGTATCTACCTAAGAGTAACCGTTTAAATGATATCAGATTATTAAGGGAAATTAACACAATTTATGGTAAAATTAATTTTACAATATCTCTGCAAAAAAAAAAAAAAAAAA
>CACSLK010017620.1:2422451-2436037 GCA_902706635.1 Striga hermonthica | reverse complement strand
TTTTTTTTTTTTTTTTTTTTTTTTTGTGTACAAGAGAACACACCCTAGTATATAATTTTATATTCACCAATTGAACTCTTCTCCAATATAATTTGTATTTTAACATTTCTTAGAGATCAACTATATATAGAGAAATTTCAACATTACTTAGTTCATATTTCATGGCTACATTTATTGTCACTTCCACAGATCAAAAATTCAAAATACGAATTCTTGATGCCAAAAAATTGTTTAATGCAATACAATAACAAAGTACGAGTGCCCTTATTACAATCAACCTTAAATTTATTCCACCATCATAATTAAAACCCCAACTTCAAAATATAACTGCAAAAGATTTGTTCATCCATGATAGTGTTGGCCTGGTTGCCAGTTTGCCGGAATCACATTATTCGCAATGTATGTTACTTTGGACTCGATTGTTGTTATTTTCACAGAAAACGGACCACCTATACCATTAGATAGGTTAACTTTCCATGTCACGCCCCAAACGCGTTGCATGTTGAGCCATCCTTTCGAACTTGGAGAAGATATTTGTACTGCACCAATGTCACCGTCTCCATTAACATCCTCTATTGCGAACGCCATATAATTTGGAGTAGAGCCCTTATCGATCTTAAACGTTATCGGTGTACTATAAGAGCACCTGATCCTGCTTAAATCAAATATATAATTATTAAATCACTTTACTTTTACACAACTACTTATAAAAATCATTAGATACTCGAAAAAAGCCAAAACACAAAAAAAAATTAGTAATAATAAATAATGAAATAAATTAAACACCTATTTTCTTGAAATGTTGAATGTGATAAACATACATATGACATTAATATAGTATCACTGGTCGACCCAACTAGCTATCAGTTAGGCTGAATTTTTGAAAACCAAAACACAAGTTACCTTTGATATTGGATATTTATTTTTCCCAATGACCGTAATTTATCTTGGCCAGGTTTGGCTAAGGCTCCAATGGCTTTACCGCTCAAGTCGAAGTGAACAGGGGCACCATTGCAGCCCGGACATTCATCTGTAATTGTTACACTTACAGGATTCCTTGAGCATGCAGGGTCCCCTGTGCATTTTACCTTCAAACAAACAAAAAATACTCTTGTTAAGTTCAATTTACCATCACCTTGTGCTAAGCAAATAATTAATTTCAACCAGTGCTCGATCTTGTGCACCCGCCTGCACAGATGTATATAAAATATTACCTGATAACAACTTCCACAACCCGCTCCGGATTTGAATAAAAAGTTGTTTCCAGCAGATATCATGCCATTGTAAGGAGGCCCAGCCACATCATCTGCAAAACCACAAGCTCCACCTGCAAATTAAAGACAACATGGTTCGACTGATCATATATGGATTAGTATTTTAATAAATTCAGTAAAAAATAGTATGAAAATTTTATGATAAAAAATAAATATAAAAAATTGATATTAAATTAATAATTATCCCGACGACACTCGTTAGTAATATGAGTAAATTGATTACAATTTATTAGCTATAGTAATTAAAATAAAATATTAAAACTACTAAATTTTATATACATGACATATTAACTAACCAAAAGACTAGTATATATCTTCAAACCTAAACAAATTAATGCATAATTATTAAATAGTATTTTATCATTTTCGTTATTAATATTAGTCATGTTAATTAAACCTTGATTCTCAGCTTATGATAGAATATTGTGTACATATTTGTCGAAAACTTTGGTTGTTTCCCTGAGTCATTAATTAACCAAATAAATTGTATGAAATAATTTATAATATAATAGATAAAAAACAACTTTGTAAGAAACAGGGGAAACACGGGTGTTATGGGTATGTCATCACACGGTCCCACATAAAAGAGAAAGTCTAGATATATGAAGCGCATCATAAGCAGAGGTTTCATCCCAAATTCATTTGTGGTAGGAGACGTAGCCCACTAGACTTATAAATTAGGTTTAATTTCGTTATATAAACGATGTGAGACAATTCACAAGTGATTATTCTAATAAATTTGTGTATTATTTTGCTTTAAATTTAACCAAGTTATATATACATTTATAATATTTTGTGACAATTATATATACATTTATAAATGTATTAATATTTACCAGTACTTCCTACTCCTCGTGGATCACCATACCATGTTGCTACTCCTTGTGAGAAGCCACTATAGTCAGAAGAATTTACTAATTTCAAATTTATGCAAAAACAAGTTGGATTAGTTATGAGAAACAATGTGACAACCAGAGTCAAAATGTTGGAAATTAAATGAGGGAACATGGTGTGTACAAAAAAATAGTCTAAAGAAAAATATATGACTTATGTTGTGGTGTACATAGATGCATTTGGACTAAACTATTTATACTAGTGAGGAATGATATACTTACCATATTAAAATAACAAAACAAATAATTTTATTGCATGCATATAATTAGATGCAGAATTTGATTGTACTAAATTAAAATTATATTGAGTTAAGTTGATATGAAATTTTGAAATCAACATAGTCAAAATTCTTGTGCTCGCAATTTGAGAAGGAACCAAAGTTAGATTATGAGAACCATTCCGTTGGGGTTTGTAACTTTTTAGATCATGTAACCGTCAGGGATAGTTGATCTAACGGTTATAAACCCCGATAAAATAGTTTCGCTGTAGCATCTCTCTATGATTTATATGACAAACATATGGTGTGGCAAAATTAGTTTTTTAGTTCCTTAACTGGTTTTTTTTTATTATTATTTTTTTTATTTTGGTCCCAGTAAAGATCCATTTTTGAAAATGGTCCTCTAGGTAAAAAAATAGTTTTTTGGTCCTATAACCGCCTGTAACAGTAAGTCACCGCGACCGGCACGCCTACGTGTAATTTCAATTAATTTTTTCCTTTTTTTTTTGCTGTCGTGGCAATTAGGTGGCGGAATTATAAAAAAATGACCAAAAACCAAGATTTAAATTCTGGACCTCTTGCAATAAAATAGGAGCATTAGTCACTTGATCTACAACATTTTATGTGAAATACTTGACATCGATTATATATCTATCAATATCGTTTTATTAAAAAATTAATAATAATAATAATAATAACTAAATTTATGTCACTTTTAATTATAAAACTTATCATAAAATATTTATAAAATATGTAGTAATTGCGAAGGTAAATTGTTTAAATTAAATAAATAAGTAATATTATATTATGTAATTACCTAATTTAATAAAACATTTATTACCATTTATGTTGTTTTTAAACTAAGTTACCTTATTCAATTTTAAATAATCTTTTTTATATAATATATAAATATTTACTAAATTAATAAATATATCAAATTATATAAATAAAAATATTAAAATATCGAATACTCTTTAACATATTAAATAAATAAATATATTAATTATTATTTAAATATATACATTACATAATATATTTAATATATATTAAATAAATATACTAAATAATATAATATTATTTAATTATTTATTGAATTTACTCATTTTTATTTTGTAATTAATTCATATTTAATAAATAAACTATGTTTAATTTTGTAATTAAAAGTGGTATAAAATTAATTATTATTTAATACCACTTTTTATTATAAAACTTTTACATAATTTAGTAAGTTATCAAACTTTGATTATTTTCGAGTAATATTAGACGATAGACAAACATATATTGAAACTTGAATATT
The DNA here is from genome assembly GCA_902706635.1 of Striga hermonthica. NCBI lineage: Eukaryota > Viridiplantae > Streptophyta > Magnoliopsida > Lamiales > Orobanchaceae > Striga > Striga hermonthica. The sequence continues at coordinate 2,432,355 of CACSLK010017620.1, read as the reverse complement.
GACCAACTTGAGCGTACCTATCACATATTCATATAAAAGACTGAGTGAGGCATATACTTATAGTTTCGTGCTTGAGAGTTGTCATTTCAAGGTCAAGTTAATAATTGAGGCATGTGGTCTTACGGTCATTGGAATTCGACCCGGTTAAGTTGAACAATTTGAGGCTCTTCGTATTTGAAACCGTTATCCATGCTTGTGTCTTGTTTTCCTTTTTGTTCGGGACGAACAAAGGTTTAAGTGTGAGAGAGTTGTTTGTCTCATTTTTGTTGCGTTGTATGTTATTGTTTTGCCTTTCTATTTCTCCCGTTTAAGGAGTTTTCTTTGGTTTCTAGTCAATTTTGTGGTTTGTTGCGTGTTCTCTTTTATTTTGGGTTTCTCTGCGTTTTGTCTTTGGTTTTTTGTCCATATTGCGGTTTGTTGCGTGTTTTCCTTTATTTTGGGTTTTTCTGTGTTTTCGTCTATGTTTCCCAATTTTTTTTCGCATTCTTGTCATTTTTTAGTGTTGGGTGAATATGATTTCAAGGAGAAATTGGTCGTGGAAGAAAGAAAAAGGGAAGAAGAAGAAGAAAAAGAGTAATGAGTATTTTTGTTGTTTTACTGATTTTATGAAAAATGATACATCATCCCACCAAACCAATTTGGTGGGAGATATGATGATAACATTTTAAGGGATATTGGTCTGGGCCTATCTCAACTTTCATGGCTGAGAAATGCTCGACAGAACAACTTAATCTTCTTCATATAATACCAACTGACAGGATATCACGCCCAATACTGACAACCAAACACGGTCTTAATGTAATAGTACTGTGGGCCAATCCATTCAACTTTATTTCTATTTTATTCACTAAATAAATGCCCATTAAGTGAGCCCGACACGTGAGCCCAACTTTTAAACAAACAAAAGAGGCCCAATCCTATCCCGGGCCATGAGAAGGCCTCTAAATTTTCCAATCTCTTTCTCTTAAAAACAATCAAATAAGCTAAATTTCAACATATTGCGCCCTCTCACGCGCCGGAGAGCCACATCGGTTTCTGCTTCTTTCTTCTTCTTCTTCGCGACGCTCAACCTCCGCCGTGTGTTGTTGCTGGATTTTCGCCGGCCATCTCCTCGCTCTATTCTCTCTCTATATTTGTAGTATATCTTTCGCTTTTCCTTTTCCCCTCATTTTTTTTCCTCGTTTTCTGTTTGGGATCGGCGTCGGCCTTGACCTGTCTACCCTTGCCGCCGACCGCCGTGTGTCCGTGAGGACACCGTGAGTCTCCACTGAGCTACGGCAATCCCAAATTCGAGTTCTTCATATTTGATTACGCTCTGTAAATAACTGATTGTATCACTACACTTTGGGCTTAACTTTGAGCTCGTATCTCAAATTTTCTATTAATCTTCCCCACTTTTCGGGGTCAATTTTTTCCTTTAGAAATAGCTGGGAGAATATTAGTGAACAATTAGAAAATAAAGTACACGAGATTGAATCACAATCATGATTTCGTGTGTAGTTTTTTTGTTGATTCAATGAGAAACCAAGTCCTTTGATGGCCGGCAATCCTCAGTCTCAGCATCGTTGCGTTTTTGGTAAGTAATTTTCTACCTCCTGCACTGTATTGTTTGAATTACTAAACGTGATTTTTTTTTTTTTTTTCATATTCAACACCATAATTGCTCAAATTAATGCCTTAAGTTTGGTTTTTAAGATTTGGAAACTCAATCTCATGCGAAGTCAGGCTATATTTCTGCAGTTGCTCTTGAGATAGGGATTGAAAAATATGATGTTAACTAATCAATGTTGGTATCTGTGTATTTTAGTTGGGAATATACCCTATGATGCTACTGAAGAACAACTTGTTCAAATATGCGAGGAGGTTGGTCCGGTCGTTTCCTTTAGGTGAGTTCTTTATCTTCTTTACGGTTTTTTTCCCCTATCAGAGTTCGGAGAACCTATAGTTGTATTCAAGTATATAGGGCTGATTGGATATGCCAAATGGCTTCCTCTTTAGGCCAATCTACCAGAAATCGCATCCTGTAGGAGGACATAAAGTGTGTCCTTTTAATGCCCAACAGGCTCTACCTCGTACCCACATTTACATTTTTGTCTCTGGTTTTCTGATGTGCAGAAGATCTGAAAGTAATAATTTGATGCCAATATGTTGTGATTTTGGTCGCATGATGCCAGAATTACTTATGTTAATTGGTTGAATTAAGTCATCGATATGTCATCATGTGTCTGCAAGCCTGTAACAATAAGGATATTTGAAGACATTAGTTTGAGTATTCATGAAAATGGGAAAGTAAGCAGCATCAGATTCTTGCACGCTAGTGCAATATTTCAGTGTTCTGCGGATGTTTAAATTGTTTAAATCGGGTTAATAGAGTTTTAGGTGATTGTATAGCAGTTTTCTACTGAAACTATGACTAGATATTTACATTATGCGAGGTAGCAGCACGTTCACAAATTTCTTTTCCAGCTAACAACAGTCAGTTCTGTTCAGCACTTTTTGAGAGCATTGTGCATATTACTATTTCCGATTGATTTTTTGACGTATTAGAACTCAGAATAAAGGGAAAGCGACAGCCATATTTACAAACACCAATTTGTTACTTGGTTGTAAAACATATTAAGTGAACAGTTTTTGACAAATAAATGGTTATTGAGATATTTCTTTGGATTTAATCTTCTCTTTCAAATTATCATTGTTCGCTGTCTCAGATTAGTTATTGATAGAGATACTGGAAAACCAAAGGGTTATGGGTTTTGTGAGTACAAGGATGAAGAGACTGCTCTAAGTGCTCGTCGTAATCTTCAGGGCTATGAGATAAATGGTCGGCAGCTAAGAGTTGACTTTGCTGAGAATGACAAGAATGCTGACAGGAATCGTGAACAGGTAAATTGGTTACTAATCATGAACATTATGCGTATTTAACTATAGAACCATGTTACATTCTTATTACTTAGTGTGGGATATATCAATACAAATGTATCGAGTGACTGTTTTATCTTATCTAGACAAAGTTTGGCTTTGCCGAACTTAAACTTTTTGTCTTGATGACAGTTCCTTCTCTTGCAGGGTCGTGGTGGTCCTGGTATTCCCTCAAATGTTGGTAAGTGAAACAATTGAAATTTATTATTTTGTATAAGAATTATAAAGGCACAATATTTTTATTGAGGTTTTAATCATTGCACTTATACAAGACTATACTGCAGATCCCTTAAAGCAATTGGGCGGTCCAGCTGGACAATCCAGTTTTCACCAGCCAATGGGTGATTCAGTTGCTGTGGCTGCTGCAACTGTCATGGCAGGAGCTCTTGGGTCTGGTCAAGTTTCTAGCGCACTCAATCAGATTGGACTTCAAAGTCAGCCCATGTTGGGAACTGATCCTCTGACTCATCATTTGGCCAAGTTTTCAAGGACTCAGCTGATAGAGGTTTTGTCTGCATTGAAGGTTAGCAGATACCTAGCACTTTTAATTCTATAAGTAATTATATATAAAATTTCTATCATTGACGAATCTAAAAATGGCCTCCGTCTATATCAAAACCGAAAGTTGCTACAACATATATGACAAATAATTTTTGGCAGTAATTGGCAGGTTACGAATAATATATGAATGCCGTTTTTGTGATGATCTTATTTCCCTTTGTTGTTTGTATGAAATTGATAGGTAATGGCTATACAAAATAAAGAACAGGCACGGCAGCTCTTACACGCCACCCCAAACTTGCCTAATGCTCTTTTTCAGGTTCTTATCGGCCTCTCGTTATTGCGAACATATTGGCTTACTGCCATTATCTTTAGTAATTGATTTATAAATAACTACTAATATTATATTCTGTGGATGTGCTTACACTTTCCAATCTTAGAAGTCCACTTTTCCTCTTTTTGTTCCTCATTGTGACCGCATCATGGATGGATGGATTAACAACATTTTAACTGACTTTAAATGCAGGCCCAAATTATGCTTGGGATGGTGTCCCCAGAAATGGTTTGTGATACATATCTATTTTTAAGTTTCCATCTTTTGGTTAAGTTATTTAAGTATGGTTAAAATTAGGTGATGGGCTGGGCTTTTGCTTAGTACCCCTTATTTGTTTTATTTAAGTAGTTGAATTAAGGTCTCTTAGGCATCCGAGAAAAGAGTAGAGGAGCCTTTGGCTTAGGCAGGAAAAGTCCTGATCGGCGTTCGCGCTTGGGGCAGGCTCGCCTGCAATTGTTTTGAGTTCTTCCCGTTCCTTTCGTTTTTAATTAATTATCAATTATAGTTTTGGCTTTCTTCTTGCAACCCGCCTTTCACTCTATCAGTTTGTCATGTTCATACAGACTTTTCTCATCCTTCATAGCAATATTTTTTGTAATAAAGTTTGATCCTTCTACTATTGTGCAGTTGCAGATGCCCAATATTCGGCAAGCCTCTGCTCAACAAGTTCACCCTGTCATGCAAAGTGCTCAGACTCTTCCGGGACTTCCTCCACTTCCCCAAAACAAAATTCAGTCAGATTTGCTGCCTTATGCCCATGAAAATCGAGTGTTGACTGGTGTACCAAACCAGAAAGCTGCAATTCAGCAACTTTCTACGCCACCTCAAATGCAACTTCCACAGTTAGTGCAGAACCAAGTCTTACAGCCACGTCCCAATTCAGCATATGATCACCCACTGCTTCAGAATGCAGGCCCACATACTTCTCTGATTATAAATCCACAGTTGCCAGCTGCAGGCTTTCAGGTCCAAACTTTACTTGCAAGAGTTGAAATATTAAACCAAAAAAGAGAAAGAAACATAAAAATATAAAAATATCTCTTTCCCTATAGCATTATAAATATCTATTTAATGTATTTACCTAGCTTTGTTTATTTCTTATCGAGTCAAAGCAACTATGGCTCCATTGGGCCCTTAGACGACTAACAGCATTCATAAATTAGTGTTTGGAGATGCTAGATTGAATAAAAATTGGTTAAATGTTTGGTGAATGTAATTGATTAAGGAATAGAATTGGGTAGTTCATGAATAATTAATGTACATGATTGAAAAATTAAAACCTATTTACTAACTTATGTTCGGCTGCACTTAGTCCTTTACATGATTGAAAAATTACAAACTATTTACTAACTTGTGTTCGGCTGCATTTTAGTCCTTTCATTTTTAGGGTTTCATTTGGTAAATTAGTAAACTTGTTGCAATTTTAGTTCAATCTTCGTTGGAGGACCAATTTTTATTGGAAATTAGGTGGATTGCTGATGTGGCACATGGATTTCACATTTTCGGGCAATTTAGAATGACATGGATGTGAACACCCACAATCGGATACCCCAGCCTATAGTATACCAACAAAGTTCCATATCCAGCCTGCAGTACACCACCATTCTGAAACTCAGTGGCCTCCATTCTTAGTTTTCCCATTTCTCTATCTACATTCTTTTCTTCCTCCAGCTTTTTGTCATAGGCTTTCAGCTTAGATCTATACCACGTAAGCTCGATTAATGGAACTGATGTTTGTCTGCAGTCAGAGGTCTGAAATGGGATAGAATGGCAGTATTTCCTCCAATTTCATACCTACATTGTGAAATTGGATGTTTAATCCTAATTGAAAAAAGTAAAAACACTCGGTCTCCACTGTTTTCATGGAATGATTTTTCTTGTCGGTTCGATGACTATAAAGTTTTTTCTTTTTAAAAAGAAAATATTGATGGGGGTTCTGGGGAAGAGGAGCGCCTCTGAGGCACCTTTGGCCGGAGGAAAGGCGCCGCCTTACCAATGGGGCCATCTCAGGCAGTGCCAATGCTGATTTCGCATCATATTTGCTGCCTCTTGCCTTGGCACGCCATGGTCACACCATTGCAGTGGCAGCCACATCGTAGGGTAGGTGATAGAAAGGTGAAAGGAAGAAAGCAGGGTAAAGAACAAAGAAAAGATTAGAAATAAATAAGAGAATAATAAAAAATAGTGGCTTGTTCTTGTTTGTTTCATTTTTTTCTTTCTCTTTTTTACTTTTGAAATTCCACAAGGATGTGGGTGGCTGCATCTTATTAAAAGCTGCTGGAATGTGAAATTTTCAAATTCGGCTTGCCACATCAGCAATCTGGCCTAATTTCAAGGCAAAATTGGTTCTGAAATAAAGATCGGACTTTAAGTGCAAAATTAAAACTTAGTGTACCAAATTAAAATTCCAAAAAATTAAAGGACCAAGTGCAATTGAGCATATTTGCTGGACAAAGTTGCGCTTTTTTTTTTTTTTTTTTTTTCGTAAATGAACGCACATGTGACAAATAATTATCTCATCGAGACTCTTGTTTGATGTTTACTTTGAGTTGTATTTATTTATTTTTTTCCCTTCATTTTAGTTTCTTTTACCTCTGATAGCAGCCTAGCTCCGCATCACCGTCCACCATGCTGGAAAATATGGATTTGAAAGGACGTGGTTCAGCTGTCATTGGGCAGTCAAGAGTTGTGAGTGGCACCACGGACCAAGCCAATAGAGCATCAAAATTGGTGAAATTGAATGGCGCACAAGCCTTACCTTCTTCACGGGCTGTAAATGTAGTCACACCATTCCCGACTTCCAATATACCAGGAAGACAAGCCCCAAGAGCAGAAGAGACTCTGAAATCTGACAAGCAAGCTACACAGGTAGTTGATTTCCATATAAGAATATTGTTTTCAAACCACCTTTTTCAGGAATTGTGTTTCCTAATCATGCAAACAGCATAATTATTCAAGTAACTGGATCTCAATGGAAAGGACTTGCTAATTGACGGTAAAATGGGCCACAGCTGAAAATTTTTTCAGTTTAGTTTAAAATATTTTGAATGAAAAAATATTTTTAAGATCCAATATATAAAGATAACAACTTTGTTAATAAATGACTTATGCATCTGTGGTATGAAGCAATCTGCTATACTGAGAAGGACAAATGTTACACAAAATTTCTTTGAAATCAAGTCGACATTGATGCTAGACTTTTGGTTTTTGGGAATAAGCCACCTCGTATTTATGTAATTTTTTTTCCGTCATTATTACTGTGTTGTCAACAATTCTCTTCACTCTACAGCTACAAGTCCCTTCAGATGTCGATCGAGCCTTGCTTCAGCAAGTCCTGAGCCTAACGCAGGAGCAGCTGAGTTCCCTGCCTCCCGATCAGCAGCAGCAACTGATCCAACTCCAGCAAATGCTTCGGCAGGCGACATAGCTTATGATGTTTTGGTGTGGACTATTTGTACTCCATATACAACATAAAGGTCACACCATCTTCGTTTAATGTCTTTTTCAGAGGAAATGAAAAGGGCTATATCTTTAGGTGATTTGCATATTTTTTTAAAGTGAGTATGTCCGTCCTTAGATGTATGCCCGCGAGTTGTATTCATGTAACATTAGGAGAAACATATAAAAAAGAAAGCCAATTTTTGGTTTTTGATTTCATTCGACTGTCTTACGGTTTTTGTGTTGGCATTTGATCAGAAATGACGTGCTTGTTGAACTCCAATGATGTTTTTCGCGATTTTCTTCTTGTCTTTGGCATTCGTGGTATTTGATACTGAAATTTGCTGCCTCCGGTAGTTTGTATGAAATATCACCACTTTGGTTAGCAATTATGAATATATGTTATCATCCAAAGAAGCATAGATGCCGCAGAAGTTTATAATATTTATTAATCCGTTTAGGAATTTTTTAGATTTGTATAGTATGATATCTTGTGTGTGGAGCTTAGGCACATTGACCTTTTCATACACTTTAAACAAAAATGAATTCTCGTACTATTAAATGTCATACTTTTATTTATATTTTCTTATTAAATTATAACATTTTCTAATGAATATATGAATATTTATGAATATTTGTGAAAATAATATGTCGTCTAATGGGTTATATACAAACTTTTTAAAAAAAATAAGTATTTTAAGAAATACTTGAAAAATAAAACAAAAACTTCTATTATTCATCATTTTGTTTTTTTAAGTATAAATTTCTTAAATAACTAATTATATTGGTGCATATATGTATTAAGAACTACAAAAAAATGTAATATTCTAACGGAAAATATAATGATAACATATAACACATTAGAAATTTCAAACGATATTTCAATGATATAGGTTATGTTGGAATAATTTCATCGAAAATATTTTGTTGGAATGAGTTTTTCATTCAAATTTTAGATGAAATTCGATCATTTGCAGTGATGTTTTTTTAGCTGTGCATTTTCGTGGGTTGTAGTTGTAATCTTGGTTTTTTGGTTTTGGTTGTAGTAAGGACCGAAGTGGTCATTTACGGGAAATCCTATATGGTTATCCCCCTCATTTCTTTTCAGTCAAGACGTAGAGAATTATTAGTAACTCGTTGGTTACCGATGTACTGTATAAAACTGAGTTTTAGTTAATGAATTTATTGTTTGAGAACAGAAAATATATTTATGTTACAACTTCTCGTTGAAACCTCATATATTTGTAGTGAATTGAACTATACATTAAACCCACGACATCATAGGTATGCATTAACCATGAGAGAAAATGACCCCATCCACAATCAAGATCACTTTTATTTTCACATATACTAATCTTATTTTTTTTTTTTTTTTTTTTGTATTTATACCAATACCCTAATTAAAATACTCCCCAAAATTATGAATGACAAAAAAAAAGGCCCGCCTACACCATTTTCTCCCTGTATCCAAAACATCTCCATCCTCGTATAATTCCTCTCTGCCTCCACCATCGCACGCACCGTGGATCAGTTACTAGATGACGTAATCTCATATTAGCAATGGCGAAATTGGGGGAGGCGACAAGAGGTGGATCACATAAGACCGCCCCGATGGCGCCAACGTGCACAATTGGCACTAGGTTGAGACCGATTGCCTCGAGTGGCCAAAGATTCCGACGGAACTCAGTGGTTTTGTATCATGTGCGTTTGTGCATGTGTCGTTGTGTGGGCGTGTGTATTTGTGTGCGTGTGTGTGTTGGTGGTGATGTGGCGTGTGTTTGTGTGTGTGTGTGTGAGTGTGTGTGTGTGTGTGTGTGTGTGTGTGTGTGAGAGAGAGAGAGAGAGAGAGAGAGAGAGGTTAGGTGGCAAGTGGGCTTAATGTGTTAGTGGTTGTGTGGTGACGTGGGTCCCACTGCTTTGGTGTGAAAAAATACCACATTACATTTAATGAAAATATAATTTTAACTTTTTTTTTTGCACCACATCACCTGTTCTAATGGTCAAGATGTATTATTATTTCTTTCATTGCGCATCATTCTCACTTGAACTCAACCCTATAAATATATAATCACAATTATAATTGTATATAAAATATGAAGAAAAATGTAATGTTCATTATATTTCATATTTTCTCCACAAACTCATCATCACAATTTAAATATAAAAACCATTTATCACACATTTTAGACTTGGAACTTTAATTCATATATTGAAACTTCTTGCCTAAGAACACATCTATTAGATTATAAAGGAACCTAACTTATTATTCCCTCATTGGTCTCGTGTGGAACAATGTATCTGGTTCGTTACACATCATTTCGAGTATTGAAACTTCTAAACCCAAAGTATATCTATTAGATTAGAAGTCAACCTAACTTATTAGTCTTTTAGTGCTCAAATGATGGAATATCTTCACTCATATATTTTTAACTATAAAAATCATTATTAATTAATATTTTATTATTTTTATATTATAAAAATAGTAATATTTACATTACTATCTTATTGCATTCTCAATCTAAAATATTATTATTACTTTTTTTTTAAATAAATAAATCTTATTCATTTTTATATCTCTATTGTTTGGACTCCCCACCTTAGGTTGCCATTGGTATAATTTTCATTTTAAAATTGATTTCACTGAAAATGATATAATTATTTACTTTTTTAAATTTGTTTCACTGAAGATGTTAAAATTAAAAAAAAAAAAAA
>CACSLK010017620.1:2383690-2411636 GCA_902706635.1 Striga hermonthica | reverse complement strand
AAAAAAAAAAAAAAAAAAAAAAAAAATGCAAGAAACCGCGTGGGATTAGTTGGCAAATTGGCCAACTTTATCAAATCTCCCTCTATAAATACTTCATTCGGGAATAGTGGGAGCAAAACAGAAAACACACAAAAAATAGAGAGAAAGAGAGAAGAAAGAAAGTGAAAGGAAAAAATAGAAATATTTATGTCCAAATATCGGATATAAAAATATCAAAAGAAAAGAAACAAGTGATATTTTTATTTGTTTCAGAATATTCCTTTTATTTTAAAGTGCTCAATTCTCGATTCCGTTCCCGTTCGCCGGTGCTCGTAAATCTGGTGTGCTACAGATTTAGAGACGTTTGCCGTTGTATCTTTGGGGAAGTTACGCCTTAACCGTTAGCAGCCACACGGGGCGTATTCTTCTTGCGGAAAGAGTTTTTACTCGCCTCGGCTAAAATATTTCCGTTTTTAAGTTGTATTTTATTTTTCTGTTCAAATTGTAATTTTCTATTTTTAGATTATTTGTAAGAACTGAAAATACATATCAGTTCGTAGGATTCCCGTGTAATTTTGACACCAAATATCCAACAATCGCAAGAAGAATATGAGTCATCCTACTGAACTGATGGCATCCACCGGAGCAGGTTCCAGCTCTCATCATCCGATCAATCATGTACCTGCTGTCCATGTTCCTACAGCTGAAAAGCCCGAAAAATTCAACGGGCTTGACTTTAAGAGATGGCAACAAAAGATGCATTTTTACCAGACCACTTTGGGTTTGGCAAAATATCTGAAGGATGATCCCCCTCTTGTTGCTGAAAATGAAACAAACGCTGAACTACGTGCTGCGTACGAAGCTTGGAGGCAAGGTGATTACCTCTGCCGGAACTATGTCCTGAATGGACTTAGTAACGAGTTGTACAATGTGTATAGCTCTGTTGGTTCTGCCAAGGAGCTTTGGGCTGCCTTGGAGAAGAAGTACAAGACCGAGGATGCCGGGGCGAAGAAATTCGTCGTCGGCAAATTTCTTGACTTCAAGATGGTTGACACGAAGACTGTCGTGTCACAAGTGCAAGAGTTCCAGCTGATCTTGCACGATATCCATGCTGAAGGGATGACTTTGAGCGAGTCGTTCCAAGTAGCGGCTGTGATCGAGAAGCTGCCGCCAGGCTGGAAGGACTTCAAGAACTATCTCAAGCACAAAAGAAAGGAGATGAGTCTTGAAGACCTGATTGTTCGTCTTCGTATCGAGGAGGACAACCAGAAGTCATCAGGAAAAGTCCCGATGATGGAAGCTCGTGCCAATTTGCTGGAGCAAGGTAACTCGAATAAGAGGAAGACCCAGAATAAGGGAAAGCAGCCAGCAAAAACTTGGAAGTTTACAGGCACGTGCTACAATTGTGGAAAGCCAAATCATATGGCTAAAGATTGCAGAAAGCCCAAAATTGCTGGGCAAAAGAAAGGGCAACCGAGTGCCCTTGTTGCTGAACACGGCCCTGTGCCAGGTGAATTGACCGACTTTGATATGTCGGCTGTGGTGTTTGAAGCCAATTTGGTGGATAACCCAAGAGAGTGGTACATTGATACTGGTGCCACTCGTCATGTGTGTTCCGACAAGGAGGTGTTCTCTGAATACACTCCTGCTATGGGTCGGAAACTACACATGGGAAACTCCTCCACGTCTGATGTGGCTGGAGTGGGCACGGTAGTGCTGAAGCTCACTTCTGGAAGGGAGTTGAAGCTGAAGGATGTTCTGCATGTCCCAGACATCCGCAAGAATTTGGTCTCCGGATCACTTCTTGTTGAGCATGGATTTAAGCTAGTGTTTGAAGCTAAAAAGTTTATTCTTAGCAAATATGGAAAATTCCTTGGTCGTGGTTATCTCGACAATGGATTGTTCAAAATGAATGTAATGGCTGTAAGCCGTGTAACCGTTGATAATAAAAAGCCTATTTCTGTTTATACCGTTGAGTGCTATGATGTATGGCATATTAGATTGGGACATGTAAATCTAAATGCGATAAAACGGTTGATGAAATTAGAATTAATTCCTAATTCTAAAGTTGATAAAAATACAAAATGTGAAATTTGTATTGAAGCAAAAATGGCTAAGTTGCCTTTTCTCTCGGTGGAAAGAAGTACTGAACCATTAGGTTTAATCCATACTGATGTATGTGATATGAAAAGTGTGCAAACAAGAACCGGTAAAAAGTATTTTGTAACTTTTATCAATGATTGCACAAGGTTTTGCTACTTATATTTGTTAAGAAGCAAAGATGAGGCTGTGGAAGCATTTAAGATATATAAGACCGAAGTTGAAAATCAACTCGGCAAAAGGATTAAAATAATCCGAAGTGATAGGGGTGGGGAGTATGTATCTCCTTTTGAACAAATATGTTCTGAATATGGCATAATTCATCAAACAACGGCCCCTTATTCTCCACAGTCGAACGGTGTTGCTGAACGCAAAAACCGTACGTTAAAAGAAATGATGAATGCCATGTTGATTAATTCAGGATTACCACAGAACATGTGGGGGGAAGCTGTTTTGACAGCAAATCATATCCTGAATAAAATACCACCTAAAGGGAAAGATGAGACTCCTTACGAAATGTGGAAAAATCGTAAGCCGTCTTATAAATACCTGAAAGTGTGGGGGTGTTTGGCTAAGGTTTCAGTACCTGAACCAAAACAAATGAGAATCGGGCCAAAGACGGTCGATTGTGTGTTTATTGGATATGCGTACAATAGTACAGCATATAGATTTCTGGTTCATAAATCAGAAAATCCAGAGGTATCTGTTGGTACCACGATTGAGTCAAGGAATGCTATATTCTTTGAGAATGTTTTTCCTATGAAGGAAAGGGCAGAATCTAGTTCTAGTAAAAGAACGTATGAAACTGCTAGTGGTTCTGTACCAGAGGGTACTAATGAAGAACCGAGACGTAGTAAAAGGGTAAAAACGGCTAAAACGTTTGGACCTGATTTTATTACGTACATGTTGGACGATGAACCGAGTTCCCTTAAGGAAGCTCTGTCCAGCCCAGATGGACCACTCTGGGAAGAAGCTGTAAATAGCGAAATTGAGTCCATTATGCAAAATCATACTTGGGAGTTGGTTGATCTCCCTGATGGTTATAAACCTTTAGGATGCAAATGGATCCTAAAGAAAAAATATAAAGCTGATGGATCGATTGATAAGTTTAAAGCACGTTTGGTGGTCAAAGGCTTTAAACAAAAGGAAGGGTATGATTTCTTTGATACCTATTCACCTGTTACGCGTTTAGCGTCGATAAGAGTGCTTCTCTCGATTGCTGCTTTGCACAATCTTGAGATTCACCAAATGGATGTCAAGACGGCATTTTTGAATGGTGAATTGGAAGAAGAAATATACATGGAACAACCTGAAGGGTTTGTTGCACCTGGACAAGAGAGAAAGGTGTGTAGATTGATCAAATCCTTGTACGGACTGAAACAAGCTCCGAAACAATGGCATTTGAAATTTGATGACGTGATGTTGACAAATGATTTCAAAATCAACGAATGTGATAAATGTGTTTATGTCAAGGGTACATCAAATACATTTGTGATTGTATGTCTATATGTAGACGATATGTTGATCATAGGGAGTAGCCATGAAGTGATCATGGATACAAAAAGAATGTTGAAAAGAAATTTCGACATGAAAGATATGGGTTTGGCTGATGTTATTCTTGGAATAAGAATTATCAGAATCCAAGATGGAATTGTCTTTTCACAATCTCATTATGTAGAGAAAGTGCTCAAGAAATTTGATACCTATGACGGTGCACAGTCTAGGTGTAAGACACCCCTTGATCTCAGTATAAATTTGGAAGTCAACAAAGGTCAACCAATGGATCAGTTGGAATATTCACGGATAATAGGGAGTCTGATGTACTTGACGAATTGTACACGACCAGACTTGGCCTATCCGGTGAATAAGTTGAGCAGATTTACAAGCAATCCCAGTCATGAGCACTGGAATGCTTTAAAAAGGGTACTTAAGTACTTGAGGTACACCCTTGAATACGGGCTCAAATACTCGAGATATCCAGCCGTACTTGAAGGGTACTGTGATGCAAGCTGGATATCAGATTCGAGAGATCCTCGCTCCACTAGCGGATATGTTTTCTGTATTGGAGGAGGTGCAGTTTCGTGGAAATCCACAAAACAAACGTGTATAGCTCGGTCAACGATGGAATCGGAGTTCATCGCTTTAGATAAAGCTGGTGAAGAAGCCGAGTGGCTTAGAAATTTTTTATCCGATATTCCATGTTGGGATAAGACTTTGCCGCCTGTGATGATTCACTGTGATAGCCAAGCTGCTATTGGTAGGGCGCAAAGCAACTTGTATAACGGTAAGTCTAGACATATTCGTCGTAGACATAATACCGTACGTCAGTTGATCACAAATGGTATAATTTCCATTGACTATGTGAAGTCTAAGGAAAATTTAGCTGATCCTTTGACGAAAGGATTGAATAGAGATCAATTGACAGTTTTGCTAGAGGGAATGGGCTTAAAAATCCACAATGTAAAGAATGATCATAGTGGTAACCCTACCATGCTGAGTGGAGATCCCACGAACTTGGTTCAAAGGGAAAACTAAGCTGTGAAAATTCAGTTGAGCACTTGGAACATATGAATGTCCAAAGCTATTCCCTAGAGCACTCCAAGTGCAAGATAACCTGTTGATTGTGGTGAGGGTAAGTCATATGGACTTTTAATGAATCCCTAACCTTGTAAAGGTGGAGTATGGCATGATACTCTTGACAGGGAGGTCACCTATATAAATGTGAAGTGTGGGCCGCTTCAAATGTAAACACTTATGAATCCATTGTGTTGTCCATGGCCAAAACGGACACAACGATAGAACGGAATGGAGTTAAGACTCTATTATGTGAATGTCATTGTCTTGGTGTACACTGTGGAAGAATAGTTCAAGGCATTATGTCCACTAGGCCGCCAGTGCATTCGATGATGTTTACTAAGAAAGGTTCAAAGCCAAAAGCTACCTTTTCTGATGCAATAAAGTCTTGTGAGGATTGAGCATAATAACCTATTAATATTTACACTTTTGTGGGGGAATGTTAGGAAAAAGTGTAATTATTGTTGGGGTGGTGCCACATGCAGCCGCCCCATTTGGTGAATTAAAATAAAATAAAAAAAAAAAATTGCAATTGGAGTAAAGGGGCGGCGCCGCTGACAGGCTGCCGCCCCATGTGTTTAAAAAAAAAAAAAAAAATTGCAAGAAACCGCGTGGGATTAGTTGGCAAATTGGCCAGCTTTATCAAATCTCCCTCTATAAATACTTCATTCGGGAATAGTGAGAGCAAAACAGAAAACACACAAAAAATAGAGAGAAAGAGAGAAGAAAGAAAGTGAAAGGAAAAAATAGAAATATTTATGTCTAAATATCGGATATAAAAATATCAAAAGAAAAGAAACAAGTGATATTTTTATTTGTTTCAGAATATTCCTTTTATTTTAAAGTGTTCAATTCTCGATTCCGTTCCCGTTCGCCGGTGCTCGTAAATCTGGTGTGCTACAGATTTAGAGACGTTTGTCGTTGTATCTTTGGGGAAGTTACGCCTTAACCGTTAGCAGCCACACGGGGCGTATTCTTCTTGCGGAAAGAGTTTTTACTCGCCTCGGCTAAAATCTTTCCGTTTTTAAGTTGTATTTTATTTTTCTGTTCAAATTGTAATTTTCTATTTTTAGATTATTTGTAAGAACTGAAAATACATATCAGTTCGTAGGATTCCCGTGTAATTTTGACACCAAATATCCAACAGCAGCGTAAACGCACAATTTATAGTGACAATCCAAAAGGTGAGTGTTGTAAATAAGTGAAATTGAACCACTATACAGAAATATGAATAGTGAAATGACGGGCATGAGTAGTAAGATGATGCGGGTGATCTGGATCGTGATGGCATGAATATGGAGTGACCAAATTATTGTGTAAATAATTTTGTGAAGGGTGAGTAGAGGTTGCCTGTAAATGGCAACCCAAAATGAGGTGGGAAGATGCATTTAAAAAAAGAATTAAAATCCGATTATAATTTACGTTTGATTTTCATATTGAGTTCTTTATTTTCTCCGCATTTATAACAAAATAATCATATATCTAGTCCAACTTAATTTCCACTCCAACATGTTCGTCTCCTCCCGAGTCCATCATTTAGAAACTATAGGTCCATTGTATCATATTACTGCACACAATGTGACAACAGTTTGTGAGACCTCAACAACCAAAATATTAGTCTTTTCCTACACAAACTATATTGGTTCTATCTATAAATACCCACCACACTTTCTTGGATGCTCGCCCAAATAATAGAAAACTAAAAGATCCCAACAATTAACATTCCCCAAGCAAAGCTCTCTCTCTCTCTCTCTCTCTCTCTCTCTCTCTCTCTCTCTCTCTCTCTCTCTCTCTCTCTCTCTCTCTTACACACTGAGTAATGGACAATGTTGATGATGAATATATAAACTACTGGGAAACCAATAAGTTCCTACAGTCCGAGGAGCTCGACAGGTAATTCGAAATGCACGTATATATAATTTTATTATGATCATATTTTTCAATCCTTTTTTTGGGATATTTAGTAAAACGGGAGTGTTGTCAAATTAAACGAGCGGTCTTGATGAGCCGAGCTCGAGCTCATTTAATGCTCGTTGGCTCGGCTCGTTAAGGCTCGAAATTAAAGAGTATTCTCATTAAAGCTTGAGATCGAATTGTTAAGGCTCGAGCTCGATTTCTGGCTCGTTTATAGGTCACTAATAAAGTGATGTTCGTTAATTGATTGGTGCAGTTGCTACCTAGACGAGGCGGCCATATCTGCCGGGTATTACGACTCGAGCTCGCCGGACGGGTTGCAGTCAAAGAACATAGCCTCAGAAAGGATGAGGAGAAAAAGGCTGAATGATAAGCTGTATGCACTAAGATCTGTGGTCCCAAACATTACTAAGGTACTCACTCTACTCATCAAATTAATCTATGCTTTTCTTTCTGCTCAATTATTGTCCTTATAATTACTTTTGATCAAGACATAAATTGGACACACACACACACACATATATATATATATATAAGAAAATGCTACGGTCCCGCTAACCATAATATCGGAGTTTGTAGTCGGTAGATCCACTATCTCTGACGGTTACATGATGATCTAACGATTAAAAATCTCGAGAAAATGGTTTCATAACGGGACCGTAGCATCTTCCACATATATATAAGGGCCCCATTTGGATTAATTATGTATACTTAATTAATTAGTTGTTACATGATATATGCAGATGGACAAGGCATCAATCATTAGAGATGCAATTAGCTACATACAATTACTACACAATGAGGAGAAAAAGATTGAGGCTGAGATATGTGAGTTGGAATCAGGAGGACAGGACAGTCATTTTGCCACCAATTATGTACTCAATAATAATTGGTCTAATGAGGAGCATCCAATTAAGAGAACAAGATTTGACCATCCTATAATAAATTGCTCTAATAATAATTCTGCTTCCTCTGGATTGCTCCTCATGCCATCTCCTATTGAACTTCTTGAGGTTTAATTTAATTCTCTCTCTTTTTTCATAATTTAAAAAAAAAAAATTAAAAATTTAAAATATATTATATTTATTTATTGGAAAAAATAAAATAAAATAAAATATAATTTGGTTGAGTTGAAATTAATTATAATGAAATTTTTGTTGTGTTTGTTTTGTAGTTAAGAGTTGTGAACATGGGGGACAGGACAATAGTGGTGAGCTTGACTTGTGGTAAAAGGGCAGATACAATGGTGAGGCTATGTGAGATGTTTGAATCTTTGAACCTCAATATCATTACTGCCAACATCAACACTTTCTCTCAAAAGCTTTCAAACACTCTTCTCATCAAGGTATATATATAATCTTCTCGTTTTCCCTTCCTATATATTAATTCAAAACATGTTAGAGCTTGTTAAGTGGTAGATTCTCATGTGTCGGGTGCTGACACGACGAAAATCTATGTTTCGTAATGTAGTTTATTAATAACTATGGATGACTCCATAAGTCGAGTCATCTGATTGCTTCATAGCAAAACCCGATTGTTCATCGTTTTCCCCCAACTTCTTATGGACTCACAAGTGATATTATAACAGTATGTTTAATAGATAAACATTCCAAGGAGATATTGCATATATTTTTATTTTTATTTTCTTCTTGGAAATTAAAGCTAATAGCATTATTGAATATATATTGAATAAAAATCAACAACCAATATCATTAATAGATGGCCAGCCCCAAACTAATGAGAACATAATTTTAAAATATTTTTATGGGAACATAAAAAATTCAAAATATATAAATTAAAAAACAAGGTTTAATTTTAAAATATATTTGGCATATAAGTTACATCCCCATGACACATGTACTCATGAAAGGTTATTTATTGCTGACATCAGCCCCAAATATATATTTATTCACTGCAGAAAAATGTGAAAATGACTGGTTTTGGAGACTAATATTAAAACAATATAATTATTTGAATGGAAAATAAAAAGGTTTTCCCCTATAGACTTATTTGGCACTAAATCTCTAAAAAAGATAGCTTCACAAATCAGCTACTAATTATTTAATTAGTAATATAAAGATATTGATTATATTAATTTAAAATTAACATGTGGTCTTAATTTAATTCTTTATAATATTTGTCTGCAATTTATAAGATATATGCTAGAGTCCATTTGTTTCACAAAATTGTGGTGGGATCCATCTTTTTACTTTTATCTTTAACTATGGAAAGCCTTATAAAGTTTTTAAAATATTCTTTCTTGGAAACTTACAATGAAAAAAAAAATAAATAATAATAATTTTTTTTTAATGAACTTCTCTTTTATATAAAACATCCGCAATTTTTTTTTTAAAAAAAAGTTCTTAAAAATTTTCAAAATACATTTAAAAGAAAAATAAAACACCCGCAACTTATAATACTCTCTTACATTAGATATATAATATATATGAATGTTAAAACGAAGCTCTGTCAAATATTGATTTATTTCATATCATACATATAAAACTTAAAAAAAATAGTTATATAACGTTAAAATATTTAAAATATATTTTGTAATTTAAATTAGTCAAATATTTTTATAATTTTAAGAAAATGGTTATATAATGACCTGGTAGACAGCTCACACATACTTGTCAAAAATGGATATTTAAGAGCATAATTGGGTACACAATTAAATTGCTATTTAAATACATGGGGTGACATGTTTAAATTAATGTAAATAGATACATTCATTCAATTATTAAAATAATGGGTCCCACGTTCAGCATTCAATCAACTATATATTTTAACCTTCCAATAATTCTTTTTTTATTTTAACTAGTATTCATCCTGTGCACATGCACAAAGAAAAATAAAATTTATATATTATATTTATGTATACAATATATAAAAATTTTATATTAGATAATTAATGTATTACATTTTAAATTTTGACTAATGCAAATGTGTAATGTAAATATAATTTATTTAACTTACGCATGAATCTTTATATTGATGCCATAAATTTTAATGGCTAATATAATTTAGTAATTTAAAGGGACCATACAATTATTAGTTAGAAAAGTATTACAATTATTTTTATTATTGTTATAGCATTTGTTTATGTTGTTTTAAGGTGTTTAATTATGACACTCATGTCAGTTAATTAATATTAGATAACAATCGCTTAAAAAGAACAAAATATTTCATTTTAGAAAAAAAGTATTTTAAAGAAAAAAATCGCAATACAATTTTTTATAAGTATGTAACTTCTACATACTATTTAAAGTAAAGTTGTAATCAATTAGTGTTAGTAGTGAATACATTATATTCAAATTATTATTACACTTTATTAATGTAAAATGTAACGGTTCTACATTAATTAAAAAAATGAGCGGGAGAATGAATGGAGGTTTTATTAAATGTTTTATTAAATGATATATGTCAGCAATTATATATATATATAGATTTAATAAATAGTGGGTCTCCTTATTATATTTATATATATATATTTTAAGAAATTGGTCATCTCATTTACGTAGTACAAAATCGATTCTGTAGATTTACGTGGCCCACTACTATCATATAATTCCTATTTACATGAAAAAATGTCACGGTCCGAAACATTTCGTCGAGTTTTGTAATCGTTAGATTAACTATTATTGACAGTTAAAAAATGATCTAACGGTTGCAACCCGACGGAATGATTCCATAACAGGACCTTAGCATTTTTCCCTATTATATAGTTCAATTGTTAATTTTTATTTATTAATATATTTAAAATTCATTTCTGCAATTAATTGTTATATTTTTATTTCATGTTTTGTAGGGTGATGAGGAGAAAGATGTGTTGAGATTAAAGATAGAAAATGCAATAGCATCTATCAATGGCCCAGACAGCCCTATGAGCATATAAATCAATTAAGCAATCAGTTTTTTTTTTTTTTTTTAATTTTTATGATTATTATTATTATTTTTTTTTTTTATTTTTTTTTTGCTCTCCTTTTTCCCCTACCAGAGTGCATTCATTAGTGTATGTGCACCAGTTAGTTACCTGTAAATATTATAATAAAAATGTTTATGGTGCCTTCTGCATTTTGCAGTTCTTAGCTTGTAGAAGTATCCCTCTTTATTTGATTACGTGAATTCTTCTTATCATCCTCTCCTCCAAAGAAAGCAAAACCCTCGCCGTCTTCCCTCAGATTTGTCGCCGTTAGCCTTCCACAGCTGCCATCAAGCTTCGCCGGCGGTCGTCGGCCTTAGCCGCCAGGATCCCACCCCTTATTTTCCGCTCCACCTTCCTTTTTCCATGGTTTTGGGCCTCGACTGTAGCGGTCGGGTTTCGTCTTTCCGGCGCCGTTTCGCGAATTTAGGTAGGTGGTCTCTCTGTCATGCGGTGGTGGAGCCGATGTACGATTTCAGGGGTGGGGCACGGCTCGATTGCTTAGTTACCTTGGTTCGCTGGGCAATTGGGGCGGCGCCACTGTTCAATATCTTCACTCTAGGCTCGGTCTTTGGGTCGAGGGGGGCCGAAGCTTCAATTTCTTCTTCAGTGGTGTTGGTAGAGATGCTGCAGCGGAGGTTTGTGGTCTTGGGTGGTGTTCGGGCGTATTGGGGTCGGGGCTGGGGTTGTCGCACTTTATTGTCTGTTTCGGGGCAATTCGGTGTTGCGGTCGTGGTGCGGGTTGGCCTGCTGTGGCTCCAAGGCTGGGATTTCGACACCGCTAGGCAACCGAGTGGTTTTGGCAGTTTCATCAGAGTTTCTGGCTGAGGGATTCATGGTCATCTTGGTTCTGCTGGTTCGGTTTGGTGTTGCTGCTCTGGAAGGGCTCGTTTCTTGTGTAGTTTTTTGTTTGTTAGTAGTTTTGTGATTTGTTATTTTTTTTCTCTGTGTTTTTGGCCTCAGTGAGCCCGGGTGTCAACTTTATGATCCTGTTGGGATCCGACACCCGGGTATTACCCTGTTGGGGTTTTTTCTAGTTGTTGTTTAGTGTAGTTGGGTTTTCTTTATTCTAGCTTTGCTAGTCGGGATTCTAGGCGGTCTTCTGACCTGTCCTCCCTCTTTTCAGCCGTTGGTTGCTTGTATTCGCACATTTGTACACTTTTGATTATAATACTATCTATCGTTTCGAAAAAAAAAAAAAAGAAGTATCCCTCTTTACTATGTAGCGTACTAGACGAATAAAGAAAAGATAACTCTCTCGATAAATTGTTTACTCTTATTCGAAATCGATCGAATAACGTCAAAGAAGATGAATCCTTAAAATAAGGCTCTCAAAACCTTAAGCACAAGTTTGATTTTTACGATGGGATTGGACTAAAATAGTGCAAATGTGAAGGATTGTACTATTTGAATAAATACAATCCTATGTTTGTTATATACGATAAGGATTAAGATAACTTTATATTTAAAAAGAAAAGAAAAAGAATTGTCTTTGTCACCACAATTTCCATTTCCCCCTCTTTTTATTCCGGCATTGTTGTAATTAGATATGTTTTAGGAGATAATTTTGTGCCAAAAACAAATTTTTGGGGGCAAAAGAATAATTCAACAAGGCATGATTAGAATAATCTCACCCTTTACTTGGGATTTATTTATCCCATTAATAGGAGATAAATGCTATTTTTATCCCGGGCTGACCGAATCTCGCGAGTCTCTGTCCACCGAACCAAACGCAGGATTAGACCTGGATTAGCCGGGATATCATGCCTAATCCAACAAAACGAGGCTAAAACTAACTTGTCTGTCAAGACAAAGCTAATAAATATTAAATAATAAAAACAAATATGAAATGCTAATAATAATAAGGTCCTTGGATGGTCCTCAGGCTTGGTACTTGGATGATGGCACGATTGTGGGAGACACCCTGGTTGTGGGCACTGTTCTAAAAATCGGCCTAGGCGGCCGCCTAGGCGGCGCCTAGGCGCTAGGCGGTGCCCGGGCGCCTCCGATTTGCACAAATTGGCAGAAAAAATCGGTCAGGCGGCTAGGCGGCGCCTAGGCGGGCCTAGGCGGCCCTAGGCGCTCCTAGGCGCCCTTGGCGGGCGCGGCGGCCAGGCGGTTAGGCGGCGCCTAGGCGGGAATAGGCGGACCTAGGCGCTCCTAGGCGGGCTCGGCGGCAATTTTTCAGTTTTTTTTTTTATTATTTTTTTTAAATTTTTTAAATATTAATTACATTATTTTATTCTCATGTTTTCTTTAAAATATATTAATTTTATTATTTAGACTTAGGTGTGTCGATTTATTATAA
The DNA here is from genome assembly GCA_902706635.1 of Striga hermonthica. Classification (NCBI taxonomy): domain Eukaryota; kingdom Viridiplantae; phylum Streptophyta; class Magnoliopsida; order Lamiales; family Orobanchaceae; genus Striga; species Striga hermonthica. The sequence goes on along the minus strand of CACSLK010017620.1, from coordinate 2,398,839 downwards.
GTTGAGATAGTTTTATTTTGTAGGTAGTCAAACTAAATAAAAAATAAGGTATTTAATATTGATTTCTAGGCCCCGACTAGGCACCGCCTAGGCCCCGCCTAGGCGCTCTAGGCGCTAGGCGCTGGTCGAGCGCCTAGCGGGCGCCTAGCGACTTTTAGAACACTGGTTGTGGGTAAGGTCCTTCAGTTGATCATGGAAGATGGTCCTCAGTTGGGTTTACATCTTAATGTTGATAAAACTGAGGTTTTCTTGCCTAATGAGGATCCTCGGAGCCGGCTTGCTGGAGTCTTCCCAGACAATATTGCTCGACCTCAGCTTGGGGTCAAGGTCCTTGGTGGACCTGTTAGTGTAAGTGATGACTTCAGTTCTCAGCTTGTGATGAAGAGAGTAGCCAGAACTATTGAGCTTATGGATGCGGTTGCTAAGATTAATGATCCGCAATGTGAGTTGCTACTACTCCGTGCCTGTGCAGGTATTTCCAAGCTCTATTTCGCCATGCGCACTTGCCCCCCTCATGTTTTTACTGCAGCGCAGCATGCTTTTGATTTGGCCCTTCGCGCTAGTTTAGAGCGCATTGTTACCGCGTCTGGTCCCGGGTTTGGTGACTGGCAGTGGCGGCTTGCCACCTTGCCTTTTTCGTTTGGAGGCCTGGGAGTCTATTGTGCTGGGGACGTGGTAAATTATGCATTTCTCGCGTCCAGGCTTCAGTCTGCAGGGTTACAGGATAAGCTTCTTCTTCCTTCTGGGATCGCTGATGCGGGCATTACCTTTGGTGATGCTTTGGAGGTGTTTAACAGGGTTGCAGATACTGACCTATTGAGTGCTTCTAATGAGATTGCTACCCCCAAATTCATGAAGAAATTGGCAGATATATATTTCACTCGAGTTACCGATTCGGCGGAATCTGTATTCTCCTTATCTCCTAGGCAAGTGGCCTTGTGGAAGTCGCAACAGGGTGATCACGCATCAGATTGGCTCCGCGCAGTCCCGATTTCTGGGCTAGGGCAAACGATGAATGGTAAGACCTACCGTGCTGTGCTCTGCTATCGGTTAGGTGTGCCATTATTTTCCATGTCCAGACCATGTTCGGCTTGCTCTCGGGTCTTTGACGGGGATATATTTGGCGACCATGCGGTGTCATGTGCCGGTGTTGTTGGCATTAAACATCGCCATAACCTTGTTCGCGATACTCTTTCAGATGTCTGCTTTCGCTCCGGGATCTCTGTTGGTAAGGAGGTCGATATTGGACTCCTTGATGCGCAAGATAGACCACTTCGCCCTGTTGACTTATTACTTTACTCATGGGATAGGGGGCTTGACGTTTGCGTTGATTTGACTGGTTCCTCGCCCTTGACCCAGTTCGGGATGTCTGACTTCGTTCCGGGACGTGTTGTGGTTGATGCCGCTCAGCGCAAACGTGCGAAATATGACGCCTTGTGTGCAACTAAGGGCTATGGATTTCTTCCATTCTCTTTCTCTTCATTGGGGGAGTTGCACACGGAGGCCATCGCCCTACTCAAGAGAATACAGAAGTATTCTGTATCTCAGGATGCGGGAGCACGTGCCGCTCCTCATATTTTCACTCGTATTAGCTTTTCCAATGCTAAAGGAGTGGGGGCCCAGATAGTATCTCGGCTCCCCTCCAATTTCTTGTAATCATTTTGATTTCATATAATAATAATTATTATAATAAAAAAAAAAATAATAATAATAATAATAATAATAATAATAATAATAATAATAATAATAATAATAATAATAATAATATTAAACACTATTCTGCATCATTTTTCCCCGGTTAAGCAGTATTCACCCTCAAATTCCACCTGAACTCGTTGTCGTCGTCAACCGCTGTCCCACACACAAACGTCAATCTCAAATGGAATCGTCTTTCGCCCATCCATTAACCGACAAAGATAATTGCAATAGCCCAAGAAAACAAACAACCTCTAATATTCTTCAAGTTGTGGAGTGAGACGAGTTTGCAAGTATCTGTCATCGGGAACAACATGCTCGGCAACCAAGTGCCTAATCAAACCATCTTCTTTAAAATTGTCATAGAACACATTCAATTTTTTAAGGCTTAAGCAGTAACTCAGTTGTTCAGGAGTTGTCCTACACAAATCATTGTAATTCAATATCAGAGTGACTTGTGTCTGTAGCGTGCCCAAGGATTGAGAAATTATCCCACCAACATTCTCCGTGAAATGCACGCTCATATTGCGTAAAACATTTGTGTAATCCCAAGAAACCATTTTCATGTCAGAAAGGGTCATATATTTCAACGGACCCACATCGCCGCAGATATGTTCTTTAGTTGTTGGTTGCTCCTGATCGAGCATAGGTGGCCTCTCATAGTTGGCGCCCCGCAGTCCCCGACCACAAGAGCACGTGAAAAAAAAATACATAATTTCGACACGTGCATGGTGAAGATGTGGTCGAGCATGCAAATAGTGACTGTATATGTAGTTCAAGTTGCATTTTACAACAAAGATACTTTAGGTTGAAAATCCTAAAAGCACGTATAGTACAAGTTGGACATTATTTACCCTAAAAATAATCATGAAAGTATTAGCAAGGGGAGTAAATTTTTCATATAAATTATATCATTTAACCCATTTCCATCCAAAGTTCAAGACCATCCCTGGTATTGTCCTTGGTACAACTAAAAAATCAAGATTTACTGAGAAACTTCAAATATTTTTCCAATCTACAAGTAAACCCTTAAGATAGTACACACACACACACACCCATCACGATTTTGCATTCACTCAACAAGTAGCCTCGTGAAAATAAGATCTCAATTTCTATTACATCTCAAACTTCATTTCATTTTATTGATGAAATGTAAGGATACAATTAATATAACAGCTGATACTAATGACGAGGAGCAACTAGATGCAAGAATCAACATAACGAATAATAATTTTAAACTTCAAAAAGAGTCCAACAGATATAATGGCAATGGAGAATACAAAAGTCGAAAAATCTCTGAACATTATATTTCAAATACAAGAGCAAACAATACCAAGATGTCAAGGAGGAAATGAGAAGCAAGTTTATTACCATGCCTACTCCCTCTAAAGAAGTAAGCTTTCTTCTAGTTGTTGAACCATTGTCTCTATGGAATGTGTGCCACTTTAATCAGAAAGTCGAGCCGTTGAAGCCAAAGAACGGGCGCTGGACAAAAGACCAAGTAGAATGAAAGAGTCAATAAACATCATTGGAAAAACAAACATAAGTACATAGAACTTCCTGCAAACTCCGGGAAATAGTGATATATTATCATCTTTAACCTGAAAAAGAAGATTACTTTCCCATCTAGAAGATTAGAAACACTTACTTCGTAGACTTTGTCACACACACACACACACACACACACACACATACATATAAAATAATGAACATATAGATTAGACCCAGAAAATATTAGAGGTGGAGGATCAAATTGAACTCTTTTTTCTACATGTTAACAAATTTTGTAGATGAGAGATCTGAAAAGGGTTTCCAGCCAAATTCATGCCAAGAAGGCCAAAAACAACGGCTGAAAACACCAACCTAATTTTTCCCTTCTAGCCGAGTATACTATATACTTGAGTAGTAAATTATGCAAATGTATGTACCTGAACATCATAAAACTTTATGTAAAACCGGGCACTATCAACAGAAAGCTTGGTCTGCAATATCTCGGCGATGGTGGCACTAAGCTTGCCATTGACAGTGGGGCCCAGACCCCCAATGGAGACTAGCTCACCATAAGCAGCTGGTTCTTCCGTCCCCCCGAACGAGATCGGTACACCTCCATTTACCAGTATCATTACGTACTGCAACGAACCCAATCAACAACTGGTTTTGCATAAACACCTAACTGATATGCTGCTAAAGCAAATTTACTGAACCAACAGGCTTAGACAACCACATTTTCTTCAATTAATTTCATAACCGGTTCATTTGCGTAATCGAGTCTCTTGGGTCCATGGCTAAAACCAAGAAAACTGGACCCCATATGAGAATTTGATGACAGATAAATAACGGTTCTTTCAGGAATTTTGTCGAACAGAAAACAGGCATTATCAAAATATGTAATAAACTAAAAAATACACTTGAAAAAAACAGTATTTTGCAGGAGACGTACGGATTCGGGTTTGCCGATGATTTTGGCAACAGCTTTGGTGGCGTCTTTGAGGATATCAGAAGCAACCACGCCATCAACGGGGACGTTAGTGTACAAATTCAAAGTGGGCATTTTACAGTTACTGTGTTTGTTTGGGGTTTTTCTTTTTGTTTCGTTCTCTCCAGTTGGTGAAGTTCACAAGAGAGTTAAAATTCAGAGCTTTATCGAATGAGTGGCTCCAGTTTTCTTCTGAGTTATGAGGATATTCACTATTATTTATTTATTTTTTTTTTTTATTTTGTTGATACAATTCGTGAGGTAAAATTTGGAGATGTCGTTACGGAATCATTCCGTCAGAATTTGTAACCGTTACATTAATTATTCTCGATGTCTCGATGGTTATATGATGATCTAACGGTTACAAACCCTCTCACCAAATGATTCTGTTACATCAATTATTCCCGATGTCTCGATTGTTATATGATGATCTAACAGTTACAAACCCTCTGACCAAATGATTCTGTTTCCCGACGGTTACATGATAATTTAACGGTTACAAACCTCGACAGAATTGTTAAGTACAAAATAGTATCATATCCCAGTAAAATTAATTATTTCTACACATTACTTTTTTCTTTTATAATTTTTTTTCTTAGTTTATTAATACAATTTTTAAAAAATAAAATTGATTATCTTTACACATTTCTTTATCAAATTTATTACTAATTAATTCACACCATACTTGAATCTTTTTTGCCACTAGAAAGGAATACTAAATAAATCGACTTCAATTTATCAGCTGTATAGAATTTCTGTCACCGTTAAACTTTCCTCTAATATCATTTTTGTTTTCATCTGATGTTTTTTCTTCTTCAACAGGCAATTTTTCCCATCAACAAAAGCTTCCATCATATAACACCATAAAACCCATCCATAAAATGCAGATGGAGAATTTTAACATCCTTTTTTTTGGGTTTTAACATAAAATTTGGTAACGAACTGAAATCCCGGTCGAATTAAGTAACAAATACCATACGCTGAACGAACAAAAAGCCACCATGATACGGTAGCTTTAGCTAAATAATGAATTAAAGCACGATTAACCAAAATCGAATACAAACTACAGAACACAAACTATTGCCTCCCCACAATCAATCTGCATGCATGAGAAATAGAGACGGGACACATTTTGACCACATGGAGAAAAAGTCGAGCCTACCAAATTATAGCCTATTGTAGCTGCTGCTATATCCTCCGACCCCCGACGAGCCATAGCCACCATAAGGTTGCTGTCCTGTAAAAGTCGAGGATGGATAAGAGCTGCTGCTAAACTGTGCATAGGAGGACCTCAAACTCGACTCGAGCTTGCTGTAACTGCCGGGAAGTGGCTCTCTATGCCCTCCGATGAAGTCCTGGGATAATACAAATAATGTGTATTATTAGTTTGAGCACAACTTTCCTCACATTAATAGCCGGGGTCCAGGAGAATTATTAAATAAATTAAGGGGTTTGAATGAACATTGCTTCTTCTTGGAGTCCTTGTGACTTGTATGATTTCAGATTATCATCAAGAAAATTCGATTTCATTTCTCACGACTATCTTTATGCTCTTTATTAGTCTTCTTCACTTTATCAAAAACCATCCCCGAGGTTTAGGGTGACTACTGCAAAACTTTCAAATTACTACCAACCCTCCTTGCATTCTTTTCTCCTTGAGAATTTTACACCTCAGGTATTCGAATCGAGACTTTCTTTGTCAGTGAGTTCGATGGGACTGGCTCCTGCGCTAGGCCTACACTAAATAAGGGTGACAAAAGCGAGGTTCGGACCTGCCAAATGGAGGTTTTCTAGTAGGAGGTTAATTACATCAAGCCTAGCCTATATCGCCGTAAAGGCAACAGCTTCTTTTGCCCTTTCAGTAAATCCATGAATTGAATAAAGTACTCCAGATCTTTACTTTAGGTCTACCTCAAAGTAAAATAGAGGACTTTTTTTGGAACCTCCACTGCAAGGAGGAATGAATCTTCTCCAACGCCAGCGGCTGTAGTGCCAATTTAAGATAGGCAAATGCGCTGCTGTGAAGAAGATTCTTGGGGATGTGCGGCTTCTCTCTTGTACAACCATTATTCGATCAAGTGCCCCGTAAAGAGGAAATATCAGAAATCTAGGTGCCACAGATGCCCGTCCGGTGAGGAATTGGAGTTAAGAAAGGAACGAAAGAAAGGATTGAGAATTTTACACCTCAGGTATGGTTTTGTTAGGCAAATACAAACGAGTGGGTGCTTGTAACACTTAAAAGGGTGTTTTATGGAACTTCTGTAGATAACAAAAGGTCTTTGGTATTAGGTTAAAACCTTAGGCAATATTTACACTACATATACCAGGTATCCAGTTCACTTATTATAGCCTCGTCCTCCAAGCATAGAGGTAACCGACCAAACCGCCCAAATAATCGCGACAAACAAGTTTCAATGTTCTAAAAACACGTTGAATATGGTCAATCATAGAGAATCGTCACAACTTGGTACCTGAATAAGTTGCTGTGCAGCTTGAACTTGCGAGGAGGTCCCTTTAATTTCCACGGTAATTTCCTCAGGCAGTCCTCGGCTCTCTTCCACAGTAAGAATGGCACCACTCGTACGCCGAATGTAATCAATGTTGGTCCCTTGAACACCTATAATATCCTCCGCATAAGCAAGAGGGATTTGCATAGTCTGTGCAATCTACACAAGGACATTAACCCTCATAAAATTAGCAACCACGCTCCTCAACAGATAAAATGCACAAAATCAGCAAGTAAAAAAAAAATGACACAAGATGCACGAACCTGAGTCACGACAGGTCCCCCAGAACGTCCTATAGCCACCGAAGAAGGACCCACAAGCCCATGGTCCGATCCATACAAGGAGAGCCTGGAAGGGGGAATATGTGATTCTATGTGGGTTTCGCGGTCAAGATAGAGATCCCTTTTTACAGGTACAGGGTAATCGGCAGTCAGAGAGCTCTGCGAAGTACCCGGTAGCTTTGCTGTGTCTACTTGTCCTCCTCCGGCGGCTGGTGAATTATACTGCAAAAGAAGGAGAAAATTGTTCATACCACAGTCTCTGACCTTGAGTATGTTCGGTTGAACTTCTCATAGAAAATATTGTTCAATTTTTTTGAAGGTGTGTGTGTGTGTGTGTGTGTGTGTGTGTGAGTGTGAGAGATAGATAGGGAGAGAGAGAGAGAAAGAGAGAGAGAGAGAGAGAGAATAATTACAAATTATCATAAAATTAATGCATAAGACAACTTACAAATTATACTTCAGATTAATACTTAACATTTTTAATTTGTAAGTTATAGAAGCACATAAGATCTTCCCAAATCAGATTCGTCAAAAGCCTCCTAGTTGCCAATTAAATCCAAACAGTTTTCAACTTACGCTTTTCTCAAACAAGGCAATAATGCTGTGATCCACTAGAAATTTTCTCAGGTGCCCAATAACAGCTTCCAAAGCTTTAAGAACTTTATAACCTTCCCCTTGTATCTCAACAATTCTTTCATCAGAACTGGCATAAATCGGCATTTCATCTGCAAACGCCAACAAGAAAGGATCATAATTTCGTCTTGAAGTAGAAAATGACCCGTGGCACACAACGAAATTCAAACAACCAATAGCAAAAGTATGCATGCGATACAATTCTATAGTTCGGTTGCAGACATAGTTGTCAGGTATTGTCACCATTGAAGGGATTTCTTGGTTTATTCAGCCACTTCAAATTTTCTAATAAAATATATCTTAATAAGCAAGCTCAATCACGTGATGATTTAGGGTTAGTGCGTTAAAAGGAATAGCCAATCAGAGCAAGTAGCTTTCCCAAGCACGCAATGAAGCATGGAAATATGATCGTGTGATATAAACATATACTGATACCATTAGAATGCACACGGACAGAAGCACCAGTATTTTCCTGGATAGATTTTATCAAGGAGCCTTGTTTTCCTATTAAGCTTATGGCTTGTGTTGATGCCACCAGCAACCGGATTGCACAAAATGAAGTCCCAGCAGTTGCTGTGGTTTGACCATCACAATCATTTTCAGGCAGTCCATTAACACGTTTAAATATTCTTATTATGGCATCCATTGCTGGTGACAAGGGCGCTTCAGGTTCTTCCTTACCAGTTACCAAAACCTGAAATATTTTCCAGGTCAAAATCACAGGTTAAGGTAGAAAAATCAATAAAAACACAAACACAAAAGAAGAGGAAAAAATAAAAAAGAAGGCACACAAGCCAACTATAAGTCTTTCGAACAATAACAGAAAGAAATCTACACAATACTGAAGAAAAGGGAACCGAATCATATAAAACACAATAACCAATCAACAAACCCACACAAGTGTATTAGCAAAGTGCAAACCAAGAAAGCGCCGAATTTACTTATTTACAGGCGTTGTTCAAATATTTAATATGTCAATGGTCGATACCAAAAATAAGTTAGTGGGTGGCAGAGATAGTGAAAGGTTTATAAGAAGATGAACTAGTGAAACACGACTATGAGGAAAGACTTTTCTATCCCAAGAAAATGGTGGCTGGAACACAAGTCACGACTTACCAATCTCATTTCAAACTTTTGACAATCGAAAAAAAAAAATAATGTCTCTTTGTTGAACTTTGTTTTATGGGTAAATGGTTCAAGGAAACAACCAATTGCTGTTTTCAACAGTTAACATTAAGATCTCTCAGGCATGAAAAACAACACATTTTCCGAACATACTACATAAATTTATACCTTAACCTTTTTTTTCTAAAGTAACTCCCACGTGAAACCTTCAGAATAACTTATTCTCTGCTGTCTGATCAAGAACCCATATTGGGCATGCTTAAATGACGGCACCAGCAAAAGGTGAGATATTAGGTGGTTTCTTGACAAACTTGCTATTGGGTGGTAAAGAACCCAATAAACTATTAATGGAAACATCCACCAGTAAAGTTATTACCAATTCCTCATACTTTCAAGTCTAGGAAAATAAATCACAAGTGTTTTCTGGTAAATAAAACCATATCTTCGGGTAAATAAAACATGTAGTTGTATTCAAAAAGAACTTGTCAAGATGTACTCTATCTTCACCTGATAGAAAACACAATCCTTCAACAATAAAAACGAGAAGACAACCCCAGCCATAACATGTGTTAGAAGGTAAGTTCTTTGATAACAACAAGTCATCTCACAAGTCCCAATCACCTAATTTGAAAAATAAAATAAATAAATAAATAAAATTAATCACCCTAACGGCTAACATGCAACAAAAATTTGCCAGAGTATTACATTCTTACTATTACTAAATTTGAAAATCTTAATCTCCATCAGGCATCAAGAATCACGGACAATAGTGAGCATTTTAGGCTCTAAAATTCAATGAAACCAGCAGATATAGTGAGCATTTTAGGCTCTAAAATTCAATGGAACCAGCAGCAAAATGCTAACCACAAAATTAACTAAAGCTTTCTTATCAGTCCATGTTAAGCTTATGTCTTTTATGCAAAAAGGTCCAGTCCCGTGATTCTAAAAATTCACCTAAAGGGGAGGTGATAGGAACCTAAATAATCTCAAAGAAACACAAAAGAATACGGGGTTCCATAAAACAAACACAACATACAATCTGAGATCCCAATGTTAGCTTCCAATTCAGTTAAACAGCTACAAACCCTAAAAAACTATCATGCACGGCATAAGGCATTCAAAAACAAGAAAATTAGAATCTTAAAACCAGGTGTGCCAGTGATAAAGCTCGGAAATATAAATTTTACCAAACCACTAAAAACTGATCCCTAACTACAAAATTCCCCCACCACCATACGCATGTGAATATTCAGTCTTCGTGCAAACAGAGAAAGGGGGTTCAGGTTCATAGAAACAAACATAACATACAATCTAAGATCCCAAATTTAGCTTCCAATTCAGTTTAACAGCTCCAAACCCTAGAAAACTATCATGTACGGCATAAGGCATTCAAACCCAATAAAATTAGAATCTTAAAACCAGGTGTGCCCGTGATAAAGTTCAGAAATCAAAATTTTACCAAACCACTAAAAACTGATCCCTAACTACAAAATTCCCCAACCACCGTAGCATGCGAGTATTAAGTATTCGTGTAAACAGAGAAAGGGAGTTCATAGAATTACAATGCGATCCGGAGAGGTCAATGGGCCGTCCAGCACCCGAATCTTGGCGCGCGTCTCCTCCACTAGCTTCTTAACAATATCTCCTTTCCGCCCAATTATGCCGCCAACCTTCAAAACCGGCACCACTATCCGGAACACGTTGTAGCCTGGCCAGCCCGGCCACTTCGCCTTAATCTCCGCCAATTTGCTCTGCTTCTCGTCGGAGTTCTTGGTCTCAGCCGCTGAGGGAGCTCCAGCTTCCTCGCCACTGTTTTCTGCTGCATCACCGGCGACGAATTGGTCCGAGGTGCTGACGCCGTTGTCTACGGCAGGTTGTGGTGAGGCCATCTACCGGAAGATTAACTCTTGATGATTTTTGGAGCGCGAGGGTTTTTAGAGATTAGGGGCTTTTGGAATGGTATGATAAAGAAGGGACGAAAAGAGAGTGAGGATTTTGGGTGCAATTTAATAAACAAGTTCGCATCTATATATATATAATTACTGGCTAATGAGCATTTAATAAAACCTATTAAATTATACCTATGTGGCAAAATTTCATTTTCCCTCCAAAAACCGTTACTTTTTATTTATTTAACCTTTCATTTAATTATTAGAAAATCAACACACTAATCACTTCAAAATACAAAAATCATTTTAAACTTTTGATTTACTTACAACTGACCAAATAATGTGTTGATTATTTAACGTGTTTAGATGTTATTGTTGTGGTTACGAATTACGATTAAATGAACTTCTCTTGAAAATAAAAAACGTATTTGAAATTCCTCAATAAATAATAATAATTCATAAAAAATACATTCCAAAATATACATTACATCAAATATGATAAAACGCAATTTAAAAAATAAATATTTCAACTCTTTTAAATGTAAATTTGGCCTGCGAAAAGTGCAAGAAAAATTATTAATCATTATATGCATACAAATAATTCATAATACTTTATTTATATCTGTGCAAATGCACAGGTCGAATACTAGTTGTAACATAATTATAAAAGAGCAATAAAATATCAATTAGTACAAAAATAATTTTGAATATTAATACTAATTAATTTGTATCTAATTATTTGTATCTGTATCATCCCCTCCCCCTATATATTAATCCCGAACGCACTGAGCCTATGTGGCTGCTTTTGGTGCTTCGGAATCCTATGTAGCAAAATTACATGCTTCGTTAGGGTAATTTTAATTTAATTCCAAACCAAAAATAATTAGGTTTGAATTAACATAAATATGTTGATTATTTATAGTCATGTTACATGCATTAACTGCATTTTAATATCATTCCTTATTGTAACTATTGAATTGTATATGTATTTTAAAAGTTAATAACTTCTGTATTATTTATCAGTTTTACTTATGTAATATCAGATTAATCTTCTTTTGATAAGTTTCGATTTAACATCCATATTGTATGTATAAAAAAATAATTTATAGTTCTTTATAACAATAATAAAATTATTTTTAATATTAATTAGAAAAATAAAATTATTTATCAACTAATATATTTATATTTCAAGTAGTTATATGATATAAGTTATAAAAACTAATATAATATAACACATGTAAGTCATAAGTAACACATATCATTCTAAAATATATAGTAATATATTCTTTTTGTAAAAAGGTAAACTAAATTTAATATAGTTTTCTCATTAATTTTAAAATTTAAGAATAATTTTTTAACAAGCACCTGTGTAATACACGGGTGTTGTACTAGTAAGAATTATCATTTACCAAAAATATTAACTAAACAAATCGAGAACATTAATTACAATCATATTTTTGCAAAGTTTTATTCAAATTTGCTTAGATATATATTTTTAAATCGCATTTAATGTCTGATTTCGTGGGTTTTTAAAAACCAAATTTCAAAATCGATCACCCAATTTTCAAGTCCTAAAAATCGATAATTGAAATTTCAAAATCAACAGGCATCTAATCATTCCTTAAATGAAGGATTCCATAAATTTGCAGACACTATAGTAAGTTAACGTGCATTATAATTTACCGTATTATAATACTTCTTAATTAAAAATAATCAGTGGTAACATTAATATAGAAATCTCGATTTTCATACCATACAAACTATTTTTTTGCCCAGACCTGGCCCGCGTTTTTGCCTAGTGGACCCGACCTGCCCCGCGACCCGCGATGGGTCTAATAGGTCCCGCCCGACCTGCTGGACCCATGCTTAACCCGTCCCGGCCTAGTAGCCACCTAAATAATTTTTTATTCGTTAAGCATTACACATTGCACAAAAAAATTTAATAATAATACAATTTTTACAAGCTTGAGTGGCACTAAAAAACAATCTTAGAATTCTAAATACAACAATTCAACAAATAACATAATAAGTCTTACAATCCAAAAATCAAAATACAAATATCCAAACATTATATAATATATATAATTTATATATAAATGCGAAGATACTCATAACCTACTTCCTAATTTCACTTATATATTATATATAATTTATAAAAAATAAATAAAGACGATTAGGGCTAGAAAAAGGATCCGGACCTGGTTCGCTTAGTTAACTGGTCAGCCATTTTAGAAACGGTCCAAGTTTGGACCGCCCCAAATGCTCCGGGTCAGGCCAGTTCGGGCATGGTTTTGTCATAAGTTCATAACCGCTCCACTCCTGCCGTCTGCCCGTCTCCTCTGTCCTCTCGTCTCCAAATTATCACCGTCCCCAAATCGCCTCCACCAGTCCGCCGTCTCCAAATCGTTGCTCCGCGCCTCCGCCCGTCCGCCGTCTCCAAATCGCTGCTCCGCGCCTCCGCCCGTCCGTCGTTCCCAAGTCGCTGCTCCGCGCCTCCGATCGACTGTTAACAGCAAGGAGGTAAAGTTTTTATTTTTCTCATTTTTTGTTAAAAAAATTATGTTTCTCATCCTTGAGATTCTTATATCAGTGTCTATTCACTTTTATCTGTTAATTGAAAGATGTTAGTGTAGCTCAAATTCTCCTTCGTTTTTCCTCCTTTCCACTTGTACCATATGTTCTCAAATCCTCGTGCTGCGGGACGGGGATTCGGGGCCTGAGGGTGAGGGACTGAGGGTGAAGGGACGGGACTGAGGGTGGTTAGAGATGAGGGTGAGGGTGAAAGTGAGTGTGAGATTCGGGTAATCGGGTAAAAATAACCCGATCGGCTGCACAAATTTGGGTACCCCATTGCCCGACGGGTAAAACCGAACCCAGTGGTGGATAATCAGGTAACGGGCCAAGTGGGGGTACATTTTTTAGCAGGCGGGTCGGGTACATGTATGCCAAAACCTGTACCCAACCCGACCCATTTACATCCCTGAGCATCACATCGACCGCTGGCATTACCACGTACTGTTGCCGGTGACATTGAGCAATGATACACTGCACAATGTAATTTAGTGCCCCAACTTTTTTTTTAGATCTGGCGGTGAGCTTGTGTGGAGTTGAGAGTGACAGGTGGCCAGGAACCTGCCGGCTATATATGAGGGATAGGTTTGTAAGAAGAGTGATGTCTTGTGCAATTTTGGGCCTAGGGTTTCATTCAAATTTCTTCACTTTTTCCCGGCTGCATTTGACATGTCTATTTCGAAACTGCATTTCGCAGAAATTGATGCTTTATAGGCTCGAATTCCTTATTTAATAATATGCTAACCAATATTTAATTTTTTTTTTTTTATATATATTTATACAGTTTTGAAGGAAAATTCGTATTCTTCAGAAGGTGAAATATCTAGGAACATTGGATGCTCAAAGAACACCATCCAATGTTTTAAAATTCACAATTTTTAAATTTTAAGTTTATGTATCTGCCTTGTTCGATGAAATTCTTCAATGAAAAATTCAAAGCATTTTGGCTATTAGCTCCCTCACACTGGCGTGATCTGGATATTACGTTTATGGTGTTGATTGTCTAAGTTTTGAACATATGATAGGCTCACTAATGACATTTCTTATGCACTAACAGAAATTCTTGCTGTAAATGGATGACGAAAAGAGGCCTGGGCTGGCATGTTTGCTGGAAACTCTGCCTGCAGTTGAGTTTGGATGCATATATGGCTCATCCCTCCATCCAAACAATTCCGACAAGGTGTCATCCGTTTTCCTTTTCTTAACTTTTTTTTTTAATCTTACGACTGAGCAGGTATATTTATGGTCAAAACAGCATAATGAATCTTCTCGTGTTTATTATTATTATTATTATTATTATTATTATTATTATTATTATTATTATTATTATTATTATTATTATTATTATTATTATTATTATTGGATATTGCAGACATCTATGGTAGATTACATTCTTGGTGTAGCTGATCCTGAGCAATGGCATGCTGAGGTAATTGTTGTTTAAATCAAATTCCTGCCTTTTCCATTTGTCAAGTGGTGGAACGTGTGAATTGGAAACTGATGACGCTGATGGCCTTTGGTATCAAGAATCTGAAAATGAACCGGAATCATTACGCATCGTGGATTATTCAGCTTGGCGGAGCAAGGCTGGTGCTATTTCATGTCTTTTCTTTCTTACATATTAAAGTTTTTCAATATCTAACTTCAGAGCTTGCAGATTACTGGTGTGGCAGAAAATATTGGTGTCGGAGTACATTTCAATCCGTTTGTTTCGCACCAGAATCAGGTAATTACATTGTCATGTATGTCGGTGATCTCCATTTGGTGTTTATGTCATTGTTTGCAGAATTTTTTTACTTGACATGACGTACTCTTCCAGATGTTCAAGTATGGTGTTGTTCGGGCGCGTGATCTTGTTCAGGACATTCTGGAATGGGAAAGGTTTTACCTTAGTGGTCGTTTGCAAAAGCCTGTAAGTTTAATCTCTTGTGAAGTTGATTGTTGCCTTGTTGGTTATCTTTGGGTTTTTTTT
>CACSLK010017620.1:2349887-2362523 GCA_902706635.1 Striga hermonthica | reverse complement strand
TGATCCGGCATTGCCCGAGTTTCAGAAGTCATGTTTTTTAAGAATGAAGGCAGAGAAAGAGGATTTAGAGGAACAACTAAGGTGCAAGCTGGGCATGGAGAAAATGGATATAGAAGATGTGAAAGATGAAAACTTTGACATGGTGGAGGAGCTTCAGAGCAGGGTGAATGAGCTTGGAGTTGTAGCTGAAAAAAATGCAGAACTCATGTTGACCCTTAAGAACACAGTAGATACTCATTTGCAAACCTTAGATAAGAAGATGAATGTTCTCATTTTTTGCTTGGTTGTAGCTGCTCTTCTTGCTGTTATGGGTTGGTTTGGTAAGGATGGAAAGGGACAGAAAATGAAGATGTTGAATTGAAGTTGTAATCCTATGAAGAAATGCTGAAATGAAGGTGTAATGTAGTTTTGTTTTTGCTGAAGAAATGTTGAAATTGAAGTTGTAATCCTCTGAAGAACACAATAGGTTTTGAATGGATTAATGGATTATGGATGATTTAATGGATTATGTGTAATGTAACAATGTTTTGGCAGTTAGTAAGTTTGTATTTTGTTGCAAAGTGCAATCCTTTTTTTTAGTTGGTGTGATTATTAGTGGAGAACAGTATGAAGCAAATTTATGGGCAGTGAGATGAGGTCTGCAAATGGTTCTGTCTCTCCATTTAGCATTGTAAGAGAGCAAGTGTACTTTAACCATTTGGTTAGCCTGTGTAAATCCCAAAATGAACAACCAAAATTTGCCTATGAAATTAACAACAAAAAATTTGCAATAAACAGAACATAACACAACAAGCAGCAGATTAAATAACACAAATGTTGTTTCATTTCATAGGCAACCTGCAAATACAAGTGTTTGACATCATTTCAAACAACAAAATCCCCAAAACATGGTCACAGAACTGTTCTTAATCCATATTCATAACAAAACCCCCAAAAACACACACAAGCACAATAACACAGTCTTATCCAAATACATATACTTGTTCAAACAGACAAATCAATCATCATTTGTGTGCAACACTTTCTTGAGTGCCCAAGACTTGTTCACTTGCTTTCAGTCTTGAACTCCTCCTTGAACTCCTACTTTCAACTCTTTTGCTTTTCCTAGTACCTTGGCTTCCTGACCCACTTGCTCCTGGCCCACTTGCTTTGCTTCTTGACTCACTTGCACCATTTCTAAGAATGAGATGCACCCTTCTTTCAGAAGACAACTGCAAGAATCACAGACATAGAAGAAAATAAAAAACATTACATAACTATTGACATAAGAGAAACACATCTGCAAGAGTCACAACTGCAACTAATTTATGTCCCTAAAAATGAAGCAGACAATAACCATTAAAACATACCCTCATATAAGTATTCCCTGTTTCCTCAGACTGTAAAATGCCATATCCTTTCCTAGCCTTAGTATATATAAAAAAAATAAAACCAATTACATGAATAAAAAGAATACAAAAAGAAACAGGACTGACAACATAAACAAGTTTTTTATATGATTTACCAAGGCTCGTTCTTTTTGTATCAAAGAGGCATCTTGTGTGGGCATCTCTCTCCTAACAGGTAGTTTTGTTCTCTTCTGAGTAGTTGGATCAAGATTCTGACCCCCGGGTTGAATAATTTCCTCTCTATTTGATTGCAGTCCTGGATTTTTCTTTGGCCTCCCTCTTGGATTCTATAAAAAAAAATAACCAGTTATGATATGCTTCATTGAAACAAAAAACAAAATGAACTAATATTTTACCTTAGGAGGTTTTTCAACTTGGGGATTAGTACAAGACTTCTTATTATGTCCCTTCTGCTAGCACCTTTGACAAGTCATAGTTAAACCAAACCTTCTCAACTTAGTTCCACATCTCAACTCTTCCTCTGGAGCTCTTCTTCTCTTTTTCTTAGGTCTACCTGGCATTTTCTTGAAAGGAGGTGGTTGGATTGGGTAACCTTCAGCCAGTGGCCACAACTTCTTTCCATTGAGTGGTTCCAAGGAGTTGTTGTACATCTTCAAGTACCTCTCAACTGAGTAGTATTCAGAAACAAAGTTTGCTGGCTCCTTGTGCTGAAAATGTATGGCTGAGCACGCATGAACACATGGTATTCCAGTTATGTCCCATTGTCTACAAGTACATGTGTTACTTCTTAAGTCAACTACAAATTGATCATCTTCATATGCAACCTGAAATCTGTCTCCAACTGCAGGCTTTGGGACACAAAGTCTGGACTTGTACTTGTTCTGCTCTAGCTTTGTTCTTATTCGAGGACAAATGGTGTCAGTAACACCACTAAACTCCATAAGTTTCCCATGTTGTCTTTTCATCAACTCACTCCTCACAAATTCAAGCATGTCAATGATATGTTGCCCTCTACCTTTGACAATGAAGCCATTAAATGTCTCACTGACATTGTTCTCTATCATGTCACACCTAGGTAAGGGATAAACGAAAGCCTTACAGAATTTAGATGGATCTCTGTCAATGAAGTCATCATAGGCATCTGGATCTTCAGCCTTTAAATCTCCCAATGCAATGTTGTAGTCACCCATATGAGTGCTAAGCACAATCCTCCAGAAAATGAACTTCAAACCTTCACCCTTGAAACTTTTCTTCCAGTTCATATACACATGCCGAGCACAATTCCTATGCTCAGCATGAGGTACCAAATCTTTTAATGCATTTAGAAGACCCTGTAACAATGAGAACTAATTAAGTTTAAATCTAATATACATACAGAAAAAAAGGAAGTAAACATTATATAAAGAGAATAACTTACTTTCTGCTGATCTGATATAAATGTGTAACCCAAGCCATCTCTTATCCCCAACTCTGAAAACAAAATCATCAAGAACCACCTCCAACATTCCTCATTTTCAGCTTCTACAACAGCCCAAGCCACAGGATAAATCTGATTATTGCCATCCTTTGCTGTAGCACATAATAATGCTCCTCCAATGAATGTTTTTAAGAAGCAACCATCAAAACCCAAAATAGGCCTACACCCAGTCAAAAAAACCTTTTTTAGTGCACTAAACCCAACATAGAAGGCCCTAAATGTAGATTTATCACCCAAAAGAAACTCAAACTTTCCTTCTCTGTCAACCCTTTGTAACTCCAACATGTAACTCCTTAATGAAGCATAATGTTCTGACACAGAACCCCTGAGCATCTCCATTGCTGTCCACTTTGCTCTGTAAAGCTTCCATTTGCTAGGTTCAATGGCATATTTGTCAGAAATTATATCTAACAGTTGAGCAATTGTCATGTTAGGATTTTTTCTGAACTTTTCCAAAAACTCTTCAGCAATCCACCCTGCTGTTACTTGCCTTGTGTGGACATTTCTGTGGCATTTGTGTTCCTTGTGTAGTTGCTTTACAACAACAGTACCCTCTCTTGTAACTGCACTTGCATATAATCTCCAAGGACACCCATCTTCACATCTTACCTCCAACTGCCTTTTATTAGTTCTCATATTCTGGATATTTCTACCCTGAACAATGGCCACCTTTCTGACAGCTCTCTTGCATTGGTCAATACTCTCAAATCTCATACCAAGCTCAAACTGAAGAGTATTATGATCATACCTAGGATCATAAAGTACCCTCAGCTTCCTTTGAATGCAGTTTCCCTCATCATCAATCTCTATTTCACTACCTGACTCTTCAGATATGAGAGCATGTTGTAGCACTTCACACCCATCCAAGTCCATCTCAGGCAGACAATCTTGGAATGTATTTTTTGCACCAGCATCTTCTTCAACCATCGTGTTCTTACATTTCCTCAAATTTTGTCTGGCCTCAAGGTATTCATCATCATCAGAAGCATGTTCCTCATCGGTCAGATCATCATCTGATGAGCTAACACCTACTGGGAAGTACTCTTCATCATCACTATCCTCATCAGAGCACATAGCAGCATCTGCTAACACTTCAGTTGCATTATCATCATCCATATTTGCATCAACATCATCCATACTTGCACCAGCATCTTGGTGCTCATCTCCAGTTGCATTATCTCCAACATTTACATCACCATCATCATCTACCATTCTGTTTTCATAAGTACTCCCTTCAGATGCATTATTAACAACATTAACTCCATCACCATCATTCTTAGGGTTACTCTCAGCAACATAAACTTGTATTACAGTTCTAAACTTATGGCCAATGTTGATCATCTCCATAACATCACTGTCATCCACTATCTCCTTCATACCAGCATATCCCGGCTTCTCAGGTACTTGATACATTATTTTATCAAACTCTTTAACCCCCAGCTTCTCTACTTCTTCTACAAAATCAAAGTATCCAAACCTATCAATGTCTAAGCCATACACAGTCTGGAAATTCCCACCAAAGTATTCTGTTGAATCTCCAATCTTGATAAAAGAACCACCATAGTTGAAGAAAATGGCTAATTTTTCGCTGCAAACAACATAGGGATATATAATCAATCCCATATCATATACATAACATACAAATTTCATAAATAAATTCAGTTTTAAATAAAACTTGAAATAACTGAAAATCCCTAAAATGCAAGAACCCTAATTTTGTAATAACCCTAGTTGCAATACAACCCTAATTTCGTATTAACCCTAATAGTAATAAAACAATCTGAAATTCACATGGAAACCATATGTCATAAAAAACCCTAATTTTTATATGAAGATTCGAAAGAAAACCCTAGTTTATCATGAAGCCAACCATTAAAAAAAATTCCTGCCATTGTTTGTTGTCGGACGACAAGGGCGACAATAATATTTTTAAAAATGTAGCAAAGATCGATCGACACATGAGATTAAAGAATTCAAATTTGGGGTCTACCTGTTTCTTCCCATTGCCGATGCACGAAAATCACGGACAACTGGCGCCAATCACGAACACATGGGACCAATATCTTGCCAATGACCGAAGAACATGTGAAAATTGAATTAAAAGAAACGAAATGGCTTTGGAGAATCGAGAATCGCTGTGAACGAAAAGAAACAAAAGCCCTAATTTTAGAATTTCTGTTCGAATATTACTGAATAAATGAGTTTATATGTATTGAATTCTTAATATGACCATTTTACCCTTTGTTGTGCGTGTGTGTGACATAGTGGCATCCTCGTCAGCTTAATTGCCCGGACACGTAGGCAAGTTCGTCGCTGCGGATTACATTGGGGTTCGGGTTGCCAAAATCAACAAAGGTTACGATTTATTTGCAATTTCCCTAAAGGTGATATTAAATTGCAAAAGGTTAAAGGTCGTGGTTTTATTTGCAATTAAGCCTTTTAAAAATAACTAAAGTACACATTTTGATGGGTTTATTGCACCAAAATCTTCCCGTATTATATGAAATTTGTGCGTTATCCTCCTGTATTTCAAAAATTGCGTCAAACCCCCTTGTATTTAATATTTGCGTGCATACTCGCCATTTGATGTTAACACCGTTACTTTAATACTGACAGCGTTACTTTTTTTCGTCGAATCTACAATTATACCTTTACGTTATCAGTGAATTTACTATTATGTCATTACTGTCAAATATGTTGACTTCAAAAATAAATCCCAAGGTGGGGATTGAACCCAAGACCTTTGGGTTATAAAAATGTACTCTCACCAACTAGGCTAGTTGGAATTCAATCATGAATGTGATTTCATATATATATATAAAGAAATAATATAATAATTATATATATATATTCTAAATTATAAATATATATATTCTAAATTATAAATAATTTAATAATTAAGTATATATATATTCTAAATTATAAATAATAAATGACTGAATATAATTTATCATTATATTTAGAATATATATATTTATAATTTAGAATATAATTTATTTAGAATCAACTAGGCTACTTGGAATTCTAAATGTATATTTATTTATATTATAATTATAAAATAATATGTATTACTTATAATTTAGAATATATTTACTTAGTTATTATATTATTTATAATTTAGAATCAATTTATTCATTTATTATCAAATCTACATATTGAATTATTATATTATTTATAATTTATAATTATCATTATAGTTTAGAATATAATTTATTTTACATTTATTTATATATTTTAATTTATTTAAATGAATCTTTTTATTTTTTATTAAATAGTAATATATTTATTTATTATTTTTGAATTTCCCATTTAAGTTTATTTAATTTAATTTTTATTTTATTTTAATTATATTACTTTCCCTCTTTGATTTCATGCTTTGGAAATTTCAATATCTTTCTTATAATTACTTTAGGGGTAACAAAGTAAATTCCGCGACTTTGGGGTGAAAAAATGAAGAAAAAGCCGCACAGCACGCGCGTGCACACTACTTTCGTCATCTTAGACGGTTTAGGGTACTTCAATCGTGCATGCAAAAGTACATTACAAGGGGGTTTGACGCAATTTTTAAATTACAGGGGGATAACGCGCATATTTAGTATAATACAAGGGGGTTTAGTGCAATTTACCCCAAATTTTATGTTAATTTTCTTCATATTCAAAATATTATATCTCATCTTAAAAATTTACAAAATATATTATATGGACTTATTTAGCAGCGTGGATTGGAGAAAAGCATTTGTCCGTTGAGAATCCTTGTTTCTTAATTTTGTATGCAACATTTACAAATCTTTATAATATTATTTTTGTAATGTCTTGTTGATTTAAATAGGAATATAAAGGGAGTGAATTTAAATGCACAATTACAGAAATAGGAATAACTGTAGGAGAACACGTAGCAACTCTTATGTATGTTTTGTATAGTGTGGTTAAGGTTACCAAATTAAATAAGTGTAAAAACGCAGGCTAAGCAAACAAATAAATATAGTGGCTAAGAGGGAGATCGTCAAACAGTGAGGAGAGATCGGCCAAAATGAATAATATGGAAATGTGTGTATGATGTTTATGATAGAAAGAAAATTGTTTTAGCGTATCTTTTATGAATTTTTGATATGTTTTTCGAAGCCTTGAAGGCTTAATTTATACATGAGTAAAATAGAAAAATAATGATGACTTTGTGTCAACTAGGAGTGCTAGTTAGGACATGTGTCTTCATGCAAAAACTCGACTATTGGTTATGAGACCGATTGAACAGTCGCTGTAACGGTTTGCTTTATCGATTCTTGTTCATACCCTGCAGAGAGATCGACAAAAATGTATCAATTGGCAGATCGTCGCTTTGGCTGAGGATAGATCGACGCATGACTGGTCATATGGGTCTTGGGCTTCTCCTCCATTATTTGGGCCTCAATTGACAGGGTCCAAGACCTTGAGAGCTGAACGTACACATGCCTCATTTGTTTGTCTAGATATGATAAGATTCATTTTATTTAAGGTGGCATGTTGCAAAAAAGGAGATCAGAATGAATTCTTTTTAGTTAGGGTGACATGATAACACTCTGTAGATCAAAATGGATCCATGTTTGTTGCCAATGACTGCCCGTAAGACAGAATACGTGTAATTTTAGCTCCTACGTTTGTTTACCATGACAATAGTTGGAAAAAAAAATCAAAATTTAACAATTTGTCCCGTAAACTTTGCTCAACTTATTTGTTGTTGGGATACAACCAAAAAGTAGAATATTTAAGGGTCATTTAGTGATTTCGTCAAGTTTCAATAGTAAGGATAAACAAAATACACCCCCAAGGTTCAATAGTCTTAGATATCCAAAACTATATTTCACCTCTGGCCGAATCATAACTTCAATTTGAAAATTCTTATGAAATCGATTCCAATTCCAATACACCTGAAGACGCACATCTAACAATTTTATGAAGATATCGAACATTTACGAACATGCTAGCAAGATGGAAAATGGTTCAAAAGCCATCAATATTATTGTTGTCAAATGAACAGAAAACAACTAGAGCGACATTTGTATTATGAACATATCTTTTTATATGTAGATGCCAAAATATTTATTTGCGATTGATGACTATTTGATCAAGATTCAAGAAGTGAGTCTTTTGCATGTGTTGAAAAATATTAAAAAAGGAGTTGTTGAGTTCTGATAAATAATGTCTAGCCAAAGATATTAAAGAAAGACGCTTTTTGGGCGGTAACTCAATTTTAGTTATTTTTATTTTATTTTATTTTTATACTTGATTTTATTTTTAGGTTAGTTTTAGTTTTGTTATTTTCCTAGTATTGATAGAAATTTTAGGTGGAATTTTTGTGCGTGTGTGTGTGTGTGTGTGTTTGTGTGTGTGTAAGGCGTGGGCACCCTTATACATGTCAAATGTATTTTGTTTTTTCCATATAAATCGTGCCCACGATACACGCCAAATGTATGTTTGTGTGTGTGTGTGTGTGTGTCTAAGACCAGCGAATCCCTTACTAGAAAGTCCGACTAGTCACGTTGAACGACCGCCGACCGCCATTAACGTTTCCTCTGTCTTCAAGACTTGGGAGCAAACTTTTTACTAGAGTATTTTGTACATTCTCGTTCAGTTTCGTCCACCGCTTGAGACCAGTAAGTTGCTGATCAAAAAATACGCTAGCGACGCGATGTCTCCTCCATCTTCGTCGTCCACCCGTGTAGACTTGAATTTTTTCGGCGAGCCATCATCAACCCCCGCGCCCAGACCAGATTGACGAAGGAACACATGTCGTATGTATAGATTTCTCGATCGTCTACAAGTCCAACCGCCACCGCCTCTTCTGTTCACTTTCACGACCTCATGTTCTCCATTCCCACCACCAACCATCGTGTCCACCGTCGAAGCACACCCCGACGAACCCTGCTTCCTAACTCGATCACCGCCTGCTGATATTTTCCGACGAGTCATGCTGAACGCCTGCTCCCTAATGCCTGCTTCCTTTTTGGGTAGATTAGAGGATGAAATCGCCATTGTTGGTCGTACGTTCATATTTGGAGTGTTTTGTCCCATGTTGTGGGACTTTTTAGGTGTTCAGTTGTTTTTTTCTTCGGTAGTATGTGTCTGCTCCGGTCTTATACTGATTTAAGATATACTAACACATATCATTTCGTTAAAAAAACAGTAGGTCTTCGTTAGACATGTCTAACCAATAGGTCGACATACTCTTTTAAAAAATATTGTCCATCATTAGATAATATATATACTGAGTCACCAGGAAATAAAACATATACATCCTTGTCTTATTTACGTGGCAGGATCTTATTGGACAAAGCGCTCAAAGAACACGTTATAGAGTTCTTTTAAGCTCCCCTCTTTCGACTGAGGAACGAAAATCTGAAGTCAATAAAATCGAGAACGAAAAGAGGAGAAGAAACAGAGCTCTTTGAATCATCGTCAAGGATTCGGCAATGGCGGAAGGCCTTGAAACACATCCCTCTTTATCTTCTCACCAATCCTCTTCTAACGACGTCGTCAAGGATCAATCACAGGTGAACATTCCCCACTTTTTTGTTGTCTATATTGTGTTCAATAACATGTTTGTGGATCGAATAAACGTTTAATTTATGTTTATTGTTCTTTAAACATCGGCGTTCTCAAGATTATCGGCCGAGGTATCATGCCGTTTTTTGTTAGATTTCCTTATAATTTTTAAGAATTGGTGGTGTTTCAGCTGGGGTTGAAAAAAAAAATTAGGGGAATTGTAAAATTGCCAACTTTTTCACCTTTTTCTTTCCTGAAATGCCGTTTTTTGTCGTAATACCGGTAGAATTTGGTCGTATTAGGCATAAACGAACATTTTTTTGTGAATTTTCCTGAAGCATGATTTTGGTGTTTGCCCTTTTGATGGAATGCATTTGACTGCTGGTTAATTTTCCTTGATCATATAACTGCGAAACGATGATTTGTTAGGAAAAACTTAATTTTCGTGGATTTTTGAAAAATGGTGATGAAATGTGAATGCTGATTGGTATGGAAGCATGTAAATTCTCGATTGGAGGGGTTATGTGTGCTGTCTTTGGAACTAAAACATATCAATGTTATTGAGAAGTCTTCGTACAATCTTTTGACGTAGTCATGATCAATTTTATAAGCATATTTCTTAGTCGATATGTAGGTATATTGCTTGAGGTAATAAATGGAGATCAGTAGGAATGTGCACAGATTACAGAGGGGTCTTCTTAATCGTGTAAAAAAAAATAAATTAATTGGTACGTGCGTAAAGGTTGCAGCTTTAAGTAGATGAATGGTCCAAAAGTTACCGATTGCCTTCCTCTTTCTTGCGGAGTCTGTATGACCATATATTACTAGGTTTTAGCAGTTGAGATGCCATTGAATACTCAAATGAAATTTGACTATTTTCTTATAATTTCATGGACTTTCTCAAGATTTTGATATTCACTTCAGTAAAACATGTGCCTTCAATCGTAAGGAGCTGTGATAGCAAACATTGAATGCACCGAGAAATAAAATAAGAAGAAAAAAGGAAAAATAAAATTGAATAGTGGGATTATTGTTGGACTGTAAGAATGTCATGAAACTCTCGTTGTATTCTGCTGTATAGAATAAGCGCAAGTTTTCATAGGCATAGTATACTTATATGAATATTCTTGTATAATCTCTTGTGATTTGTGATAGGCACCTTCATTTGATGATCTAAAACCCCCTAGCAGCAATAACTCGACGTGCCCAATCATGTACCCTGCCTTAGTTCCTGGGCTGTTCCCTCCTCAACTGGACCAGGACCAAATGAATCGTGGGCCGGGCCTCTATGCTGTCCCAGTTCTTCCATTCGCACAATCCATTACTGGGTTCCCCACCAATACTCTTATACCTTTCACCTACAACATACCCACGTAAGTTTTCCCGCATTTATGTGGAGGTAGTTATTTCTTGTGTTTGTCAAATTTGAGATGGAATTTTTTTTTACGCTTATTGAATCACAACAAATTTTTCCCAACTCCATCTTTTACCGAAATGCATCGAATATATATAAACAAAGAGACTGCCTTGTTCTTGTTTTATTTAATTATTTTTAATTTTTTGTCTGTCATCAGTGCAAGAAGTTCATCGGGGAATGGAGGTGCGGGTGCTGAGCAGGGACAACTACAACCAGGGGAACAACCTCAACAACAGCAAGAAGCTGGACCTCAAAGACAAGTCATTGTTCGGAGATTTCAAATTGCTATCCAGCTTGATCTGTTGCTTATCTTAAAATTGGCTGCGGTTATCTTCTTGTTTAACCAGGATGGATCAAAACAGAGGCTTACTCTCCTCGTTTTCTTTGCTTCACTCGTTTATTTGTAAGTTGATATTCACCTTACGATAGCCTTGGGGAACTAATTCATAGGATTCAAATTTCTTATCATTCTTGTTGTGGTAATTGCATTCTTGAGTAAGTTTTTGTTTGCTGACATGACATGAAAGCAAAATTACAAATATTGTCCCGTACTTCACTTCGGGATAGTAGCAACAATTGTACTGTGAAATATGCAATCCCTCATAAATGTCTCATAACTACATAAATGTGACAATGTCGGGATTATTATGTAACTTGTTCGAGCAAACATGAAATATTTGGATCGTTAGCATGTCCCTTTAACAAACATACTTTTTAGTTACAGGACTAATTTTGCTACCTCCCTCGAGATACAGGTCTAAAATTCGAAATGGGTTTAATTTTGTATTTATGTTCTTGCATCATGCAGATATCAAACTGGAGCCCTTGCACCCGTGATACGGTGGCTTTCAGAAAGAACACAAAGGGCAGTGGCTCGTCCCCAGCCACCCCGAGCTGCCGCTCGAGCGGACAATTTACCTGCAGCCGAGGGACGGGGAAATGAAAACGCTGGCTTAGCAGCAGGTAATTTGTTCAAGTTTTTCATAGTTGCTGTTGGTTGAAAAGGAACATTACCTCTATATGTTTTCTGTTGATCTTTTTCTGCACTATACACCATGTTATCCAAAGCTTTTTATTTTTTTATGATTGCTATACTCCATCACACAAAGATAGACTAATTACTTAGTTTCATATTTAAGAAAACATCTATAAATGTTATTTGGAAAGGAAGTTTAGCGGTATATTTCAAGTATGCCCTTTGAGTTAATGGTTATTATTACATCTTCTTGATTCTATCTTTTCGTTGCTAATTTTTTAAAGAAACCGGTTTATATTTGTGGGATGAAAGAAAATAGTACCAATCGTACGTGTCTGGGTGAAAGAGTATAATATTATAATGCAAGTAACTAATAATTTCAAATATGTGAGGAACTCAGGGGCACAACCTGTGGGGGAAAACGAGAATGATCAAGCGGGTGATGGTGATAGAGCTGATGATAACGAGCATGGTGGAGAACAAAATGAGCAGGTTGAGGCTGGGAATCGGTGGTGGGGAATTGTGAAAGAGATTCAAATTATCGTCTTTGGTTTCATTACCTCACTTCTGCCCGGATTCAACAACTTAGATTAGAGTATATATTAATGTTTTGAGCATATTTTTGTCTCAAAATGAAGAGTTTTCGAGGCTTGGATTTCATGTAAGTTGTCTTAAGCTGCTGAAGGATGACAGAACATGAGAACATCGTCGTTCATTTTAACTAAAGTTTTTTATCCATAAATAGCTCAAGCTAACGTGACATCCAAAACCAACAACTTGAATCAAAGAAATTGTGCCAGTTTTTACACAGCAGAAAATCTGTATCTACACGACTTTAAGATAATGTACCAAAAAATTGACTAGATACAAGAAAAGGAGGGAAATCCTTTTTTTTTTT
>CACSLK010017620.1:2331141-2344992 GCA_902706635.1 Striga hermonthica | reverse complement strand
TGCCACAGATTTTTTGTTTATTTTAAAAAAATAACCCACCCTTCAAGTGAAGCAATCAACTGTTTATTTATTAGGTTGAGATTTAAGCACAACAATCACAATTGAAATTCCTTTTTTTTTACCCCCTCTAATTATAAAGAAATTTGATATTCTCTATTGTTTTTATATCGGATGGTTTTCTTACGAAGACATCCATCACTTAATGTATTGACACATGTCTAAAGTGTATTTATTGTGTGACATGTGTTAATACACTGTTTGTGAATAAGTGTGGATAACTCCATAAGTGCGTGTCATCTGATGGCTCCATTGCAAAATTATTTGTCCTACATTAATATGTACTATATGTTCAAGCATCC
Source organism: Striga hermonthica (assembly GCA_902706635.1). Taxonomy (NCBI): domain Eukaryota; kingdom Viridiplantae; phylum Streptophyta; class Magnoliopsida; order Lamiales; family Orobanchaceae; genus Striga; species Striga hermonthica. The sequence goes on along the minus strand of CACSLK010017620.1, from coordinate 2,344,633 downwards.
ATTTTACAAACTTCTTTGTTATTTGTGAATTTTCATTGCATGCTTGCATGTAAGTTTTTTAACCTTTCATCAGAATATCAGATCACAACTCAAATCTAACTGAACCATATTATTCTCAATATGATTAATATAATTAAATAATATAATCAATTATTTTTACACTTCACGTCAATTTTAATTTATTATTCATCTACTTACGTAATTCTAATTACGCATATCTTCCAATCAACTTTAATTATTTTATTACAAATTTTAAATCTCACTCAATTCTAATCCAACTAACTTTTTCACAATTAACTATGTTTAACCAACAAATCAAATAATAAAAAAACTTACATCTACTCAAACCCTCAATATATCATTTCATCATTTTCATAGTATTACATATTTACTTACATTCATTTAATAATAAAACTCATTTGTGGGTTCCATTTTTCTCAACTTACCAAGACATTTTTTAGTGCTTAAACATATTAACAAGCGCCTACATCAATTAAAAGCAACGTAAGCATTATAATACTTATATTAACAGTGTCGGTGCCTTTATAGATCATGATAATGTGTAGTGAAATATCAGTAGTTATGCGGCAATTATTATTATTATTATTATTATTATTATTATTATTATTATTATTATTATTATTATTATTATTATTATTATTATTATTATTTGAACGATAGATAATTTAATAACCACAGCAAACTGGTTGGCCATGCCAAAATTTTGCTAGAATTAATATTGTTCTGAAAATCGAACTGGTAAAGCTACTGGTTCAATGGTTCACTGGTCAAACCGGTTTAATTAATATATAATATTTTATATATTTTATATGTATAATATGTAATTATATATATTTTCTATCATTAATTTTATGAATTTTATAGTGTATGACATTTCTCTAAATAATAATTCAATAATAAATAAAACTGACAATGTTTTATTTTATTTTCTATATTTAAATTTTTATATATATTTAAGTTACAAAATAGAGAGAATATAAACAACCATATTTTCATTTTTAACCACATTTTAAAATTTTTATTTTTTATTTAAAAAAAATAATGTACACTAATTTGCTTATCTCTTTTTTAATAATTTAAAATAGACATAGGCACATAGCCCAATAGATAGTCCAATTTCAAAAATAGTAGTATTTTTTAAGAGTACAATATTGCTTATAAGGCCTAATATTGACCCAATAATTTTAGCAAGTGAACATATCCCACAATGGAAACACAAATAAAAAAGGTGTGCTATTTAAATCACTTCACAATCAACTAATTTCAAATTCAAAATCTTGAACCGTTGAACTAGTCGAACCAGTCCGATTCTGGTTCAACCAATTTTGGTTCGGTTCGGGCGGTTTAATGGTTCAAACCGGACCGGAATGAAGGCCGGTTCCCGGTCCAACCGATTGAACCGGCCGGTCCGGTCTGGTTTTCATAACAATTAATTATATATGTCTGTGGTAGCAGTTTCAATTTTCAGTAAACATCAATTTAATTCATAATGTAGATTCATTTTAATCATAAATAGATAAAAAAAAGCTATATATATATATATATATATATATATATATATATAGTTAGTGAAGTTTCAATAAATTTTATTCAGTCAACAATTAATAAAAATATGATTTTCATGTAATAAAAATTTTTGTAACCGCCATTCAAATGACGGTTACACAAGTAAAATCTTCTTATTATTAACTTTTTATTATGTATCAACTTTACAAGATTTTAAATTTTCTGAATATACAATATTAAATTATTTTACAACTAATATTCATATTTTGTAATATAATTATATAATAACAAAAAAAAAAAAATGATTGTATGGAAGTTAAATAATTTATATTTATATCATACATTTACATATAGTCAAAATTTTAAAATGTAATACACATTTTATCTAATTTAAATTTTTAAATATCATATAAGTACATATAATGTATAATTTTTTGTTTCCCTGTGTGCATATACATACGATCGAATACTAGTATGTGTAAAAGGCGCATAAACGTGCTTCAAACCTTAAAACAAATGTTAAAGTTTGCATAAAATTATAGGATACTTTTATTTATAAAATACATCAAATAAACACAAACATATATTGTTTCTTTTTTTTTTTTAATAAAAATAATGAACATAAGAAACTGACCAAAACACCGGTAAAAATATGTCTAATTTGAGTCAAAATACCCCTTAAAATGAATTATACATGGTCAACAATATAATTTTCCGCGAAATATACCTATATTGGATTATATTATAATAAGATAAAATCGTTACATATCATTTTCATGTAGTCTGAAGAATTAAATTATAATCATAATTTTTGCGTGTCAAATTTTTTAAATTGGGAGTTTCCACGAATCTGCCTTCGAATCCTGTATTGGTCCAACACTCAGGCATTTTTTTTTTTTTTTTTCTTTTTAACTCAAATATCATATATTAAAAAATAATATTTCAACCAAAAAGGGTTGAGTAAGCAGTTTGATCCCGTTTAAACAAAGCCTGTCTTTGTGGATACAAAAATTCTTTGTTGGAAAATTCACCCACCACTGCCGGGTGTACAACTCGGATTAGTCGGAATATAACTCCAAATATCGTGGCCCGTGGCGGAGCTACACCTTGTGGCTGGGGTCAGCTGACCCCTATGGATTTCAAAATTTTTAGTATAAAATACTGTTCAAACACTGTTTACTAGGTTAATGACCTCGCTAAAAAATATTGCCGACCCCGGTGAAATTTGAGGCTGACTTCGCCCTGATCGTGGCGGGCTACAAAAAAAAATTATTTCACATTATAAGCATACGTCTCGATTAAAAAGGCTATAATAGAATTTGCCATATTTTTATTGCCACAATTATCCTTGTCTCTTTCATCAGCATTTTCTTTATATTATTATTTCACCTTTTATCACTTTATGTGGACAGCATGATCATTGTTGACGACTCAACTGTTAATATCAGGGGTAAAATGGTAAAAGAAAATAAACAAGGAAGAATATGAGAAATATTCAGAGCATATCCATGTGACGTGGAAATTACGTGTAATTTGTTTTTTTTTTAAGGGAAAAAAAACTAAAACTTGCGTGTAGTTTTATTACTCGTCTTCTCATTTTTTTTTCTATTAAAAAGTCAGTCAAACTACAAAATGATACCCTATCTTCCAATCATAGCGGGGTCTCTAGATTGGTACGTTGTTTATATGTATTTATACTACTAGTTGGTTCACCGGCACAGTCGGCGTATATCCAGTCGTTAAATTTAGTCTTTTATGAGTAAAAAGTTTGTCTAACATTTAAATCATTATTTTCATTGTCTTAAATTTACCATTGACATGTGACCAAAAAAAAAAAAAAAAAAAAAAAAAAAAAAAAACAAAAAAAAAAAGAGCACACAATCGTTATGAATCAGGTTTGAATTTTACCGCAAAAATAAATAAATAAATAAATAAAATACCAAACATGTGATAATTTATAAGTAATTTTACATTTCATGTCCCTAACTTCCTTCATAAAATATGATAAGGTTTTAAAAACTAAAATTAGGACGTAAATTAAAAAAAAAAAAAAAAAAACTAAACATCTTGGCTGTCTAATTTTCACTATGTACTTCGTGTTTAACCAAATAACGATGCGTTTGGTTAGGCTTATATAATTTGTGATTAAAATGATATAAATGTTTTGAATCATGCTTGCTATAGTTCGCTTTGTTTGGTAATTAAATGTTCTAACAACGGTTTTGGTAAATTTTAATTATTTTTGTTGCTACATTGTCTTAAGGGGTGCTGACCATCAAATATTGCACAACCGGCTCAAATCCAGTCTTTAAATTTAGTCTTTTATGGATACAAAGTTTGTCGAACATATAAATTATCATTTCCATTGTTTGAAAATTGTTGAAATGATGTTGGGTACTCTTTTTGATGGTCAGTAGTCCAAATGAATCAAATAACTTTCAATACAGAAATGTAATGATGATCCGAAGTCCAACATTTAAATTGTTGTATATGTATATACTTTTTGTATTATGTAAATGTGCAAGGACAACGGTAAGACTTGCACATCCTTTGCTTTGAGAACGTTGGTGTTTGATATGACTGTCGCTATATTGTTTTGATGGTGTTGTTAATTTATAGATTTGTTTAATGTATCTCTTTTGCTAAATAGTTTTAACTATTAAACCGAATTTGCAGGATTCGTTTTATTATTTTGAACTTTTGTTTTAAACGCGTCTCTCATTTTTGGATGTTATTGTCCTTGTTTGTAAATTCAAGTTCAATAATTTTGGTTTAATTTAAGGAATAAAAAAAAACATATTTGAAGGCATGAAACTAATAGATCTAATTGTTTAAAATAGATGGTTGTTATAACATCATCCACCATTGACAGCTGACAGGAAGAAAAGCACATGCCGTTTTAAATAAGCCCACAATTTTTTCGTAAAGAAATCCAAACATCTTATCATTCAATTAATATATAGGCATTTGAGCCCTAAATAGTAACAACTACATTCAATTAGTCTCAAAAGTGATTGTGTTTTGGCATTTGAGGCCCCTAAATAGTAACTACATTCAATTAGCCTTAAAAGTGATTGATTTTTAGTCGACTCGAGTTTAGTCTATAACTATGAGATAATGATTGTTTTTAGTCTGCCATAACAAGATTGGTTAAAATGTGTCCAAAACTACGCATATATTTGTAAAATTGGAAGAATACACATACATTTCCTAGAATTACTCAAAGTAATCTGAAATGACTTCATATTAATCAACCACAAAAGTAGGAGTTACACAACATGACAAAATACCCAACAATCACAAAAGACATCAAAAGAAAGTTTTTGGTTTATTATAAAATCCTAGCAGTTGCGTTCAAAAGCAATCTAACCTTATCCATATAATTGGCCGACTCGAAGAGTAGATATACATACATTTGGCAACATTTCTAAAAGCAGATTGAAATTACTTGATATGAATCCATCATAAAGGTTGGAGTCCCACAACATGTCCGAGAATCATAGAAAACGTCAAAAGAAAGTGTATATGTTTCATCCAAAATCACTAACCAAACACATTTTTTCCAACATACTTCACCGCGAGTTCGATGGTTGGATACCCTACCACAAACCATGAAATTTGTACGTTCATTAATGGTTGGATACCCTTCCACAAACCATGAATTTTGTGCAATAAAACTTCACTGAGAACAAGCTATAAGATAACTTTATGCCCTATAAGGGCATTTGCACCCACATTAAGTTTCTCACTTGCAAATTGTGCATTACTTGTGTTCCCAACAGGACATGTAAAACAATATCTATGTTATTCACAGTTTATTTTTTTAATCTAAAAATAAAAATTAATAAAAGGAAATAAAAATATACACCAATCAAAATTTCTTTAAAGCACATTATATTTTACAAAATAAAGACTATCATTGGCACAGAAGCAAAACATATAATGAAGATCAAACAATGCAGAAAACACACACAATGTCTTAACATTACTGAAACTAATAATCAAAATAGAAAACAAAATCGTATCATTCTTTGAAGATGCAAAAGTTCCACGAACCATAATCCCAAAAAATCACCTCCATCTACTCATATCTTATAAAAAGCATCCACAATGAACACAAAGCACTATAGCTTTCCTAACCATTCAATAACTTGTGCCAGAGAAAACTCAGTCAAAAAGTTATCCTAATATAAATATGTACGACTTCAGCTCAAGGTACGTTTATCCATCGTAGTCAATAAGAATAACTTTAAGTAAGACACCAAGGCAAACACAGATAACGTCCATATTAAACTTGCTCGTGGGATTTTCTAGACCAAATTGCTCCTACTCTTTTACGTTTATGTTAACCATGAAACATGTGCCAAATCACTTCTGCGCATGAAAGCCCATAAAACGGAAAATATGCACAAACTACTTCTATTGTAAAATGTAAACAACATTACAACATGGAAAAAATTGAAGTTCTAGAAAAATCAAGAATAGCAGCAGGATTGGTAAAAAAAGTACACTTCAAACTTCAAACCATCACACTTTAGACAAAAATTCACATAATGGTCATCTACAAAATGATCTTTAAATACCCGTATAAACCAAACCAAATAAAAAACAACAGTTTAAATATATTACATCATGGCTAGAAAGAAAATATTTATATATTACCTGGTTTTAAAAGAAAATTCTTTTCCCAAGATTATGTTTTTTGAGCTCAACCATTGAACTGCAGAAAAAATGCACAGGCCCACATGAAAATCCTTCAACTTGAATGCTCTCTATGAAAAATTCTTGTTGGTGTTTATTAGCCATGGTGTGCACATGTGAAATAAGGTGAAATGAAGAGGAGCACGAACATTGCTTAATTTATTAACTTTGGCCCTAGATAGAAATAAAACATACCCTGCAACATCTCTCTCCCTTTTTAACCCCATGATTTTTATTTTTTATTTTTTTTATTGTTTTTTTTATCTTTAAACACCTTTAGGAAAAAATAAAAATTGACCCAAAAATTTATTCACTTGAAGTTTTTCAGTAATATCCATCATCTGCAACAAACACCATAGAGTGACTACTGGAGTAAAAGGCAAAAACATAACAAAATGTGCCTATGCGGGCTATCATCAACTCAAAGCGTTTGTCCATATCATAAAACCTTTGTTGCACTTCACCCTTAAACTAATCTAACATTTGTTGCACTTCAGCTTTACCATTAGCTTTTCTCTCCTTATAAAAAAAGCACACTATGACAACTTCGCGAAACCGAGGTAACTTAGCTGGTAATATCTTTAGGCATCGTTTACTTCGTTGGATAGGACGGGATAAGTAAATCGTCAGACGTTTACATTAAGGGATTGGGACAGGATAGAACAGACGTGGCGTACATGTGGCTGTGGCGCCACACGCATATCATTTATTGACCGATTAAATTTGTCCGGCCTTGAACCCGGGATTTTTTAATCCCGTCCTGTTCATGACATATTTGCCCTCAAAAGTGCCTGAAAAAAGACGTAAATGCCCCCTCAACTTCCTTTTAATTGCAATAAAAATACCACATAAATGTTAAAACCACTGTCTGACATCTCCCGAATTTTGGACTCGAAAATTGCAGAGTATTGAAGCTCCTCGTTCATTCTGGGCCAAGGTAAGCTTGAATCTCTCTTTTTTTTTTTTGGATAATGCAAACAGTAATTCGGCTTCAACATTGAATAGTGCTTCGATCTTTTTACAGAGTCGGGTTTTGTATTATCGACATTTCGGCTTCGTCGTTCGTCCTTCTTATAGAAATTGTCCCTTCCGGACAATATTCGCCGTCGTTCATCCACGCCTGAAAACCTCGGTGGACCTCATCGTCGCAAATGAAAGAAGGACTCGACAGAATTTTGGAAAGAGGGGCTCCGACCTCGTCGTCCACGCCTGGTTTGGGTTTATTAGGGGCTCGATGGAATTTTTGAAAGAGAGGCAAATGAATTGTTGATAAAAGTGGACTGACTTTTGGATAGCATCGAAGCATTTTTGTGTGGCTTGAATGCCATTGATTCAGATGTTCAAAGTGTTGAGTTAATGAAATTAAATGATGAAAATTGGCCGGTGAGGACAAGTTTCACGGAGCACCTTACCTGGAGAGACAATTTTTATGAAATAGAGGTTAAATTGGGCATTTAACATATAAGACAAATTTTAGATCTCTTAATCCCATAAAGTAAACATAAGACAAATTGCTGACGTGTAAAGGTGGTTGGATTATCATGAATAATCCCATCCTTGAAAGTAAATGAAGCCTTAAAAAATAAAATATAAGATAAGCAACAAATTTCTTGATTGTAATAATATGCTTAAGACGATATATTCACATGGAATTTGAGAAATAAAGAAAAAGTCGAATATACATGCGAGCAAAAACTCACAATCTCATATATTCGCTACTTTTTACTAACTTCACCAACAACTGTACAATAATGCTCATTTATCCTTATATCTCGTTGTATTTGATCTAAATCAGAATCATCGATTAAGGATTGACCACTAGAGATAAAAGACTCCATTTCCATCTCTCATTAGAACAAGTAGCACAAAAAAAGATGAAAATAAAACACAATATTCATCAACCATACAATAATTTATATTTATCCAACATTAATGAAATGAAATTACTTACAACTTTTTCACAATGAACGTTTCTCAATTTGTCATTTTTCTTATCCCAATGTAAAGCTTTATAAACCTCCATATGAGTTAGAATCCTTCAAAAACTTTTCACTCTAGTAAATAACAATATAAAATCTTTGATAATACCTTTACGATATCTCGTTTATATGCAGACTTTGAACACGAGTGCGGACATGCATCCCCATCCTAGACCATTCACCTCACTTATACTCTTACCAGACATCTTTCGACCATATAATTGAAACTTGAGTGTTTTACACTCTTTCCGAACTGAATCCCACAGGACTTGACAACAAAGTCAGGTTTCTTATCCATTTTCCTCAAACTCCAACAAAAAACTAGAATAATTTGCCCCGGCATATCATGGCCAAACACCATGAACCATTTGTTCCATTTCGGATGGAAATGTGAATGATCTATATAATTTAAAAACCAAAATTACATTGATAAGTAAAAACAAGAATTGTAACTTCTAAATACCACATGTGCATAGAAAATAGACAAGCTAGAATTTTGTAATTAATAAATTTGTACAACATAATAAGTCAATTAAAGTTTTACTTTAAAGGAAGCACAATATCAATCCTTCATTTCAATAGTCATTTTAAACCATGTGCAACTCTCTGGACAAAGCTTTTAATTGAAAAGATTCCTCATGCATTTTGCAACTTTATTCACTGGATATAATTTGGCATATATTTTTTACTTCATTCAATTTTTATTTTTTTTAGCTAAGAGTATAATACAAATGTTAAACAAATTACAATTATATAATACTTACATTATCTTTAGATTACCCTTCACATCCAATATGTGTCAACCTTGCTACATGCTTTAGGAAACGTGCAAATATCCTAACACTTGCTAAACACCAGATGTGAAGGATAATCAAAAGAGAATTTTATTATTATATAATTGTAATTTTTATATCTTTTTATTATACTACTAACCAAAAAAATAATTTAATTAAAGACAAAATGTATGTGAGATTGTATCCAGGAAATAAAGTTGCAGAATGCATGACGAATCTTTTTAAAGAAAAACTTTGTACAGAAGGTTACACATGATATAAAGTGACCATTGAAATGAAAGATTGGTATTGTGCTTCCTCTATGGTAAAACTTTATTTGACTTATTAAGTTGTACAAATTTATTCATTATAAAATCATAGTTTGTCTATTTCCTATGCAAAAATGATATTTAGAAGTTATACAATTATTGTTTTTACTTAAATCAATGTAAATTTTGGTTTTTAACTCATAAAATATTCACATTTCCATCCAAAATGGAGCAAAGGGTTCATCGTGTTTCGTCACGATATGTCGGGGCAAATTATTTTAGTTTTTTTGTGGAGATTGAGGAAAATGGACAAATAACATGACTTTATTGTCAAGTCCGTGTGTGATTCATTTTGGAAAGTGTGTAAAATACCTAAGTTTCAATTAAATGGTCGAAAGATTTTTGCTAACCGTAAAAGTGGGGTGAATACTCTATGATGGGGATGTCTGTCCGCACTAGGGTTCTAAGTCTGCGTTGCACATGCACGAGATATGGTAAAGTTATTATTATATGTTTTTATTTTTAAATAAAAATGTTCTTTTATACTTGAAAAAATGTGCTTATCCATTTTAGATCAAAGATTTTATATTGTTACTTTCTAGACTGCAAAGTTTGGAAGGATTCCGACTCATATAGAGGTTTATAAAGCTTTACATTGGGATAAGGAAAATGACAAATGGAGAGTCGTTCATTCTAATAATGTTGTTGTTAGTAACTTGATCTCATTAATGTTAGGTAAATATAAATTATTTTATGGTTGATGAATATTGTTGTTTGAATAATGTTGTTGTTAGTAACTTGATCTCATTGATGAATATAAATTATTCTAATAATGTTGTTACTAACTTGATCTCATTGATGTTAGGTAAATATAAATTATTTTATGGTTGATGAATATTGTGTTTTGTTTTTATCTTGTTTTGTGCTACATGTTCTAATGCTACATGGAAAAAAAAATCTTTTATCTCCCAGTGAGTTAAATAATCCATCTTTAACTGATGATTCTGATTTAGATCGAGTACAACGAGATATAAGGATAAATGAGCATTATTGTACATCTGTTGGTAGAGTTAGTAAAAAATAGAAGTTATATGAGATTGAAGTTTTGGCGCCTCACATGTATCTTCGCTTTTTTTCTTTAATTCTTAAGTTTCATGCGAATATATCGTTTTTAAGCGTATTATTACAATCAAGAACTTGTTTCTTATCTTATATTTTATTTTAAGGATATTAGCAAGAAAGTTACCTCGAATTGCGAAGTTGACATAGCGCGCATTCGTGCCGAGGGAAGAGCTGAGGGTCAGACTGAAGTGCAACAAATCTTAGATCAGCATATCAGTATAAGGGTGAAGTGCAACAAAGATTTTGCGGTATGGACAAACGCTTTGAGTTGATAGCCCGCATAATCACATCAAAGAGCACATACTAGAGGGTCGTAGGCCTTGTTTTAGTATTTGTGGTTAGATGACATTTATTTTGAACTGGATGGATGATATATTATTTTGAGGTTTGTTTTAAGTTATATTAACTGAATTATGTGTGGATTTTATTTTTCTTGATTAAGGGAGTTAGATTAACTAGGTTGATGACACTTTATTTTGTGTTGTTTCATTGGGAAAATCAGTTCATGTTCATTTTAGTAGTTAATTACTTTGAAAAAATATATGTTTGAAATATGTTGATCGTTAGAAAATATTTGTTGAGAACAATATGTTGGAATTTTGTTGAGAAAAATTCCCATTGATAATATGGTGGTAAAATATCTTTTCTGATTATCCTTCGCATCCAGTGTGTAGCAAGCTTTAGGATATAGCAAGCTTTAGGATATATAACTCTTTTCCTCCAACCGCAATTTTAGCATTTTGATCTATTGTTCTCTAAGAACAGAGCCAATATTATCTGTGACTTTCATTAGGTTTCTACCTAGTAACTCTCTAAGGAACAAGAGGTGCATCTTCTGTAACCACTTTACTTTTTAGGAATGAAGTTTTGTTCCTTCGATATGATTTGTTTAAAGGTAGGAACTTGCGCTGGTTGTTAAACCAATATTCTTTACCACTTTTGGAAAGAGAGAATGCGTCTTGAGTCCTCCACGCAATATGGACAAGCTAAGCGTCTTACAGTACACCATCCAGACAACATTGAATATGCTGGAAAATCACTAATTGTCCATATTAAAACCACTCTCAACTGAAAGTTTTGCTTCTGCATATATCATAAGTTTGAACTCCCACATCCCATAGTGGATTCAACTTTGATGAGGGGTTGTAAGTACACGTTCAACTTACCTTTCGGGTTTTTTTGGGTTCGGAACTAACACAGTTAAGAACATGTGTTGATCTTTCAGCACAACCATGGTGGAAAGTTCAAAGGCATGACTACCTATGGCCAACAAGATCATTATGCTCTCTATTCTGCAAACGGTTGGAACCATATGTGCAAAATCTTAATCTCACATTACTAATTTGCTTCGTAAATTCTAAATGCGTGTTGTTGAAATGCTTCCAAGCTAGAGTCAGAGCAATGTGTCAACACCTTCTTCTACTGTATGTAGATCTACATGCCACATGATTTCTTTGGTTGTAGCATTGGAGGCATACAACCTTTTTAATATGTGTGCTAAGGGAAAATAATACATATTTTTGTATGCCATGTTTTTCCCTCCACCCGACCTCTTGAATCGACCGTGACCACAAAATTTGCAGCTTGTAGCATCCGCATCATCCTCCCAATACAATATACAACCATTATTGCAACAATCCATATTTTCACATGGTAAACTCATTACCTGCAACAACTTCTTGGTTTTGTAGAGGCATTGTATTATCATAACGGGAAACTTCACTCGCAAGTTGCATCATGTCATCATAGTTTCGTTCAGACATGTGATGCTCGGCTTTCATATGCATCGCTCGGGCAACAAATGATAATTGCGAGTGTGTTGTGCAACCGTGCCATAACTCTTTGTCAACAACATTTATCATGCCGTAAAATATCTTTGTAGCAGGATTTGGAGGTTCTTCAGAATTTGGATGAAGTTCAAGACCAACAGCATCCATAACAATTGTGTGGTAGTTCATCGTCGTTTCTGCATTTCCACCATAACGGACGGATGGACTATCATTTTCATTAATGTATGACTCTCCATGTCTATCCCATATATAGTAATCTGGTACAATGCCATATCGTGCAAAGTGATACCTAACTTCGTCAGTTTGCGATTTTGACACATAGCACAAGGACACCAAATTTTATCCTCCATTCTACTTGAGTGCAAGCAAAGTCAATAAAAGACTCTAGTCCTTCTAAGAACTCTCTAGTTAAAGCCCCACTTTTAAATTGATTATACATCCATACATGTTATTCATTAATTTTTATTCCTTGAAGTATTTCACCTATTGTTCAAGAAAAGCATTGATGTAAATGACATTTGAAAACTAGAGGTATTTTTATGTCAAAGACAACCAAATATAGTACTCAAATATGTAATACCACAACAATTTAGAAAAACCACAACAAGTTACTAAAGTACAAAAAACACAACAATGGCAGAAAAGTGAAATCATGTGACAAATAATAAGAGTTTTTTGGTAATTAAACTAAAGTATAACTCACAATGTTCTTGGTAAAACACAATTGAATAACTTAGATAGACATGATATGTAGAGATCCGTCAGAGATAATATTTTTATAATATTTCATAAACTTAGAAGTTAAAAGTACCATTAGTTCAAACATATATATTAAGTCAGAAATTCTATGAAGTCATCGAATGGTTTTATTATGGAGCTATCCATCACTTAATGTATTGACACATGTCCACAATATATTTCTTGTAAGACATGTGTCAATACATTATTTGTGAATAAGTGTGGATGGCTCCATAAGTCGTGTTGTCCGATGGCTCAATCGCAAAACTGTATATTAAGTTATCTAAGTTCATGCGAGATTGTGCCTATAACAGAGCAAATTGTGCCCATAGCAATGTAGAGGATCAATCTTGCTTGGTACCAATTCAAATCAAATCAGCATTTGCAAACCTTAGTTAGAAGTAAATATACGTAACAATCCTGTTGAAGACTATATAAAAGATATACTCACAACTTCAAGTAAATGTTGTAAAGCAAGTTTTTGAGCCGTTTCTGATGAGCCTTTCCCTACCTGCAACACAAAACAAAATAAAATAATATTCAATCAAACAAACATAATAATCAACATAACAGTAGAAAAAACGAGATTTAAA
>CACSLK010017620.1:2312962-2331133 GCA_902706635.1 Striga hermonthica | reverse complement strand
AAAAAAAAAAAAAAAAAAAAAAAGAAAAGAAAAACGGAAACAAAATATTGAAAAACAAAATAAAAATAATACTTAATAAATCAAAAATAATGCTGGAAAGCAAGTTTTTGAGCCTTCCGTTTTCTAATCTGCACATTTAAAAAAAAAAAAAATAATAATAATAATAATAATAATAATAATAATAATAATAATAATAATTTAGCTTGGCAGCCCTGGTTCTTGCTCTGGACCACCTGGAGACGGCCGTCTCGTGCTTCTGAACATGGAAAAAACGAGATGAAACTATTAATGAGAAATGAGGAGAAGTTTATGCGAGAGAGATGAGAGAGAGAGAGAGAGAGAGAGAGAGAGAGAGAGAGAGAGGAGAGATGACCTGGATTAAGGGGGAGAGTGGAGCGTCGGAGTCGGAGGCAAAGAACAGAGAGCGGAGTCGGGCGATAAATGACTATTAGGGTTGAGAATTTTAGAGAGCAAACGACTATTATGGAATTGGGGAGGGCGATTGAATGATTTTTGTTTTCTTTATTTTCTGGCTTTATATAATTTTGATTCCAATTGGTTTATATAGACATTGGGGCGGGCCGAAGGGTTGGGTTACATGAATCCTGAACCGGCACAGGCTAGGGCTGCGCTCGGTCCCTGGCCCAGCCAAAAAAAAAAAAAAGAATAAAAAAAATAAAGAGAAAATTGCATATTCTACTACCCCATTTCATCTTTACTGCAGAATTACAACTATTATATACTACTTCCTATTCTTTTTAAATGTTATTTTGGCATTATCAACTATTAACAAAATAAATGTCGTTTTGGATATATTGTACATATTTTTCCATTATTACCTCATTTAGTTAATAAATACACTACGCCTTTTCATATTCACTCTTCATATTTTCTCAAAATATTTATCTCTATCCTCATTAATGAGGGTTATTATTGGCAAAAAAATTTATTCTTAATAACTTTGCAACTTCTCAAAACGACATTTATTTTGAATAGGAGGGAGTATTTATTAGCAAAATAACTAAAATTATTATATTATTTGCATATATGCTAGAAATTGGTTTTGAATAGGTAACCATCTAATTATATGGTTTGAATTGATAACTCTTCTCTCTCTCTCTCTCTCTCTCTCTCTCTCTCTCTATTCTTTTTTAGTTATCTTTATCTCTCTCCTCCTCATCTCTCTCTATCTTTTTCAAATGTCATATCCATGGAGAAAACTCGTCTCGACGCAAAAATTTTTGTTGGCCTCATCTCTGTTGCTGACCCATCATGTGGAAGGCCAGTCAAGCCATGAGGAGAAAAGAGACATGAAATTTAGGCACACTTTGCCTTAAATTAACAGCCTGTAATAAGGATCTCTTCTAGACTAAAGATGTGATGAATATATAAAAATATATTCCCCATCTTTTTATTTTTTTTTTCTTTTTGTGAATTTTCTTCTAGATTTGCTGGGAGATCTTTTTTCTCTTCATCTATTTTTTTGGCAACAAGTTAAAAAGGATTATCTTATCTCCTTTTCGGCAACAGAGAGGATCATCGATCAAAAAAAAAAAAAAAGTGGTGGCTTGTTATGGTGGTCGGGTCATTGTGGCTGACAATCGGATGTCGTGGGGGTAATGCCGTGGTGGCTATGACGGTCGCTGGATTGGTCGGACGTAGGCCGGAGGAGAGCTCGCGACTGAAAAAATGAATTGATTTCTGAAATTTGAATTTGTGGTCTAATGTCTTTTCTGTATATCTTATGTATATAATGACAAAAATTGATTTATCTTCTGTTGTGTATTTTATTTATGTCGTCAGTATATAATGAGTATATCTTTTATATATAAGTTTGATTGTGTATTTTGTATGTATTAAACCAGAAAATATATTATAAATATACAGAAAAAAAAAACACGAGATGTAAATAACAAAAAAGTAAACAAAAAGAATTTTGAAAATAAAAAATTTCTAGGTTTATTCCGTATATTTCCTGAACTTATATGTATATGTTATGTATATATTCTGTATAAAACGCAATATATATCGAAAAAATAAATAACACATTTAAAAAACTAAATTAAGGTACTATATTTTTATTGCGTCCAAAAATAATTAAGGACGGTTCGTAGGGTATAACAACATCCTAATTGGTAGGTATACAAACTTACCAATTTTTTTTTTTTTCCTTAGCGCAAATCCTATACTCTTATCCATGCGCAAATTAAGGGACAATTACTTTAATTTGGTAACTGATATAATAATTGATATTTCGTGGTAAAGATGCAAATAAAATCTCACCTCTTGTACAAATGCAAATACTTTGAAATCAGGAACGTGTAAGTGCAAATTACCCAAAAATAAAACCAATGTGCTTTTCCCGGGCCAGCATGGACACGGCCCAGCCCGGTGGACAAAGGTAGACAGAAACAAGGCCCTGGACAGGCCGGTTGAAATCCGAGCTGGGCCCGGACTCGTGGCCAACGGGTTTGACCGAGCCGGCGGGCTGGGTAACCTGTGGCCACGTCTAGGTTTAAATGGAGATTTTAGGGGGAAATGGCAGCTGGCCAGGTAGGTTGGGCTTAAATGTGAGCAGTAATTTTAACCGTATAGATTCATTCAGGCGATTTATCAAGAAAGAACTGCATTCTTGACGTGATTTGCTGCATCATCATTGTGATGATTGATTTCATTAAAATCTTACGATTTTCCAGTTTCAATCAAGATGCCCGGAAATTTCACCGTGCCCATTTTTTACTACAAATCACGAGATATACGGTAATAAAACCCACGGGATACAAGGATATGGTCGAATTTGTTGCGTTGCATCACAAGATAAACAGGTATATCCAGTGCATATCTCTCACTAATGGGACTAATGTAGTTATATTTAATGCCTAAACGCAAGCAGAAGAATTGAAACCAGTAAGCATGAACAGATTGAGTTAAATTCCAGAAAAAAGCAGTCAAATGAATTAGAGTTACTTTAACAGACTATGGCCATTGAAGGCTTTCAAATACTATTCCAAGTATTTTCTTACAGCATCTACTAAGAAATTTATAACTTCACAGTTTCGACGTCTCGTCTGGGAACATAGAGTCGAGAGAACTGGCTAACAAAATTTATAGAAAAAAAAAAATATAAAGAAAAAGAAAGAGGAACACACGTTCGCTGCTCTTAATAATCACAATTTTTTTTGTTTCAATAATCACCACTTTACAAAAGGGCAGCACACCAAGTCTTACTGCAGCCAGCACAGGTTTCAGTGCCAGTTGCCTTTGCGGTTAAAAGAAGCCACCATAGGGAGACTCGAATCCTATATGAACCTGGGCATGCTCGCAAAAGCAGAAGCTAAACTAAAATGGGGCGACAAATGGGGTCAACCGTAAATCATGAATCGACCGAAAAATAAACACTGAGCTAAAAGAACCCACTCAAATAGATGTGTAATTTGGGAAAAGATGCAGTAAAATATCCAGAGTTTCAGGCAAAAATTTCCTGCCGAATAAGTAACATGGCCATTCGTTTCCATTCCACAGGCACTGCCTAATCTGAATTTCTCTCTGCAATCAAGAAACATAATTAATTTACATGAGAACACTGATACGTTTAAGAACTTTAACAGAGTAAGGCACAGAACATACTAACCCTTTCATCACTTGTAACATGTATGCTCTCTCTAATAGACTGCACAATCAATTGGAGGAAGTTAATAGTCATAAAAAAAAATGACTAATTCACAAAATTTTGCAGTATCGCATAAAAAAATGACTCGATGAGTCATGCATTTCAGTCTACAACTTTAGATAAATTTTCCATAAATTTCATGCCAGAGCATTAAGGTACAACTATGTAGCAAAATAATGCCTCCAAAACACAACCTTGAAAAGTTAAAGTTGAGTTTCAGAAGACATCGTATGAATTGAGTAGGTGTAAAAGTTTGTAGACGTACAGTAATACTTTTAATCAGTCCTAATGTAACATCCTGAGCCTGGTATGACTTTGGATGCCACTTCATTTCGGACCAATCGACATGTGTTACGGACCAATTAGCTATTCCAGCTGGATCAAGCATCTGAAAATGGCGAGGCACGATTATAGATAACCAAAAAAAAAAGGAATGAAAACATCATAAACAAAAAATTGTCACATAGAAATGGTGGGCTGCCTAAAAATATAAAAAGCAAAAAATGTCTCACATAGAAAAATGTGGGCAGATAGTGTTCATCAGAGTAACAGTTGCGTCCTCCTTCCATTCCCGGCTGTTAAATCAGAAATACACATGGTAATGGTACTTGAGTCATAATGTAATATGTGATCGTTAAAACACTAAATAACAAATGCTATTTTAATTACTTATTTTTTTTAAAGGAAGTAGAACCTACAAACTAATCACAATAAACTGCCCCGCTTTTCTTGAGTGCAAAATTTTAGGAGTATTATAAAGTTTTTGTACTTGCTCAAAACAGAGTTTTATATAAAACCACAAATTTGACAAGGACTTCAACTGATTAAGTCCAAATATATCTAGTAATAAAAGGTGAGTAAGAACTGTGAAATGAAAGGAAGCTAAAAATTGCCAAAAAAAAAAAAAAATATATATGTACAGGAAACCTTGATTACCTTGCAATAGTCCCTGAATTTAGAGTAATAGAGACTATCAGCCATTATTATAATAGCATGCTGCCGCTTCAGTGTAAACCACTGCATGAAATAAAGAGATGCTTATAACATGAAAAAAAAAGTCGCATTGAGCAAGCACCAATAGAGTAATTTCAATTCAAACGATCTTAGATCCTGCGGAGGCAATAAATGGGCACTACTAGTGAGTACGTAACTGTGATCCAGTTGTGCATGCTAAATGCAAGATAGGTTTTGTAATATTCTTCTCCTTAAAAATATATGAAAAATATAAAATGTGTATGATAGATAATATAGCTGATTGTCCTCCTCGTCAATCCTTTAAAATCTTGAGAATATTGTCCGAATTGCAAATTACTGCAGTGATTTTAAATAATAAAAACACACCTGTGAACCCTTTCGAAAATCTCTCTTCTCAACTTCAGGTAACATATGTTCAATATACCTTCCACTTCCATGTGGACCAGGATCCTCAAAGCTGCAGAAAATCTGATCAATTCTTATACGTCACATTTATTAATAATCACGGGTCATATATATACCAATGCTAATTGACTAAGTTGTAGTGTATAAATATGATGCTTTCTATTTCCATGAAAATCAAAAGAGATTATATTCTAAAATCTAAACCATTAATTTATTTTGCACTCTTATCGACAAGTTTACTGTTATTATTGAGCATATTTAAAATAGCTATAATAATGTTAGTAGTTGTACTGTATGTAGTTGGAAATAAAAGGGAAATTGAGCGGTCATTTAAATTTCAGTTCTTTATTTGAGTTGTTTCAATATTCAAACCATATATGCAAAAGCTTCTGCTAATTATTACACACATTTTACCCCTCAGAGTTGAGGCTATAAAAACATTAGCCACCAAGAAGAAAGAGCAAAAATCAAGGGGTGCACTTACCAATCTACAAAGCTGACGTTTGTGTACATGAGATAATTGTACACATAATCAAAATTACGAAGAGGAACACAGCTGCAATAAAATTGAACCATTAGTATCGCTGGTGTTTGCATGAATTTGGCCTCAAAGAAGAAAGAACTCAACTAAAAGTGATTCTATAAGGACCTGTCAGAAAGTAGTACGAAATGCTGGTTGTCTGGATCTTTAAGTGCATTACCTAAAAGCCGTCTTTCTGCATTTACCATTGAGATTTTTCCCCACGTTACCTACAATTCAGAATCATTCATATGAAATAAACTAATGCGTTCCAATCTACTCACAGTTGCAGGGTTCTCTTACTTTTGACCTGACGATATGCAGCCATGACAATAATTAAGAAAATAGTGAACTTGACCGACATGAAATATAAATAAATAAAATCACAAAGGACAAAAAGAAAAGGACACAGACAAACAACCAAATCTTCTCAGTTTGCACCCTGTTACAAATACTGACAGATAATGTACTTTATAAACATCAATTCACAGCACATTGTCCATGGTAAGTTGTAAGAGAAGATAGGTATTCAGAAAAAATCAAACATGTTATGACACTATACATAAACTCAAATGTCAAAGGCCAGTGACTCAATTACAATAAATGGGCATAACATTACAAAAACCAAGGAAGAATAACTGATAATCATTTGCCCAATCACAATAAATAGGACCAATAAAAGAATTAGAACGAACCTCATCACTGCGAATTTCCCGATTGAGAAAGTAACGGCTGAAATGAACAGGTTTATCCTTGGAAGCGTGCACGTATACAGAAAATTTACCTTCATGACCCTGTCGTATGAAGGGAAGATTGAGGAAAATTATGTCTTCGATTAGTTAAAAGTTTGGACACCCTTGAAAGATACATATTAGAACGCTTAACCATGTTAATAAATTAAACAGAAGAGTGTTCCTTCATGCAATTCACAAAGTGTTCTTGCTATCATCACTGCGATCTTTAGAATTGCATCCAGTCTTCTCTTAAAACTATTTTACTTGTGCTTATTGTATGACACATCATAGCATTTCGTGATTAATTGGCAAGTCTACTTTGATTCTCTAACAACCAATAATGGGGGACTGTTCTTCTCTTTCTCGGGCCTTTCCGGCAGCTGATACTTATAGAACGCCCTTATTAATTAAAGGCATTAGCTAATTCTACCATCCTTGCCATCTCTAGAATCGCATATCGTTCTAATGATTTGCCTAACATGCTTCCACCCCGCATACGCAGAACATAGTTGTAAATGATTTTATGTAAAACCACATGATAATCAAATTTTGATGGACTTACTTCTGAAATATTAGTGCAATCTCATGCTGCAGAAGCTATTCAATTCAAATCATATGTATTTTGAATAGGTGATGCCAGTTGTGGTAACAGTTTAACATGTTAGCCTCGACATTACACAAAATAAAGCTACTTGTCACATCAATTAGTTTGCAAATGGTTCCACCAGAAATTCTCTGAACAGACTGCAGAAGATCTTTATCTTCCAAAAAAGAATTTTAGAGAGAGAGAGAGAGGAGAGAGAACGAAGTACCTGGAAAAATTTATCCCATAATCTCTCAAATGGTAAAGCACCCGGAGTCAGAAACAAGAATGCAATTTTGGGCTGTGTTGATATAACAGGAGGAGTTGTCAGTATATCTCTAATTACGACACGAGAAGCGATTTCATCATCAGTTAGTTCTCTGGCAGGCGCAGGAGGAAGCCAATTTTGTATCGCCTTGCAACCATTAGATGAGAATACATAGCATGCCGCAGAATTGTAAGGGGGATAAACATATCCACAAACTAGAAACAAGCAAACTAATAAAATCAATACGATAATCCATGTTGGCTTCTTTAAATGACTACGGTGGCGGGGTATTAATGTTTGTACGTCCTTCATGCCTAGATGCCAAGCCTGAGCTGATTTCATCTAAAGACAATGCATCACAAGTCAATTCCAGAAAAATCTTGTTCCACAACTTCTTGCATACATAATGCACCGAAGTAACGCTCCTAAAGCTGACCCTGAAACACAAGATCCAATAAGAATCTAAACTTTCGGAAGATATAGATGATATATATATGTCGAACTGGCATGAGGACTCATAGCCCAATGCACTACCACAGTTTCAACTTTCAAGACAATCTCAAAATGAAATGAGAGCCACATTCGGAATAACCAAGGAAGGTGAGTTCAGATGAACGAATACTTATTTGCCAAAAGTACTTCTCTTGAGTTCAAATGCTTTAAAGGCACAAATTGACCTTAAACACCAGAAACAGCTGATTATTATAGCTCAAATCTGTTGTGAATACGTGTAGACTTTGCATGTAGGTTCATAATTGAAAATCAAAATTCAGTTTATTAGTAAATAATAACCCAAAAACATTCAAATCTACCTACAGAAGCACCTTTATCAACACTTCACCATGACAAAAGAGCAATACATGAGAGAAAAGGGGACAGTAGGATAGCAAAGATTTCATATCAATAATGCCAGAACTTTAAATCCATACGGTTAGACCAATGAGCTGCAAATAATTGGGATCGAACAGCCAACAAGCAGTAGCAAACATAATACAACCCATTTGCAGACTCAAATTTCTCAGGTTCTCCCCCTAGAAAAGCCGAAACGAAACCCAGGAAAACCATAAGCTGCAATGAAATCACAAACCGACCCCCGACCCGAATCACATCCATTGTTAGACACTAAATCACAGCTCAAATCCAGGAACAAAACTCACCAGAAAAACCTACCCAACACAACACCCAATCAACCGCACAAATCAAATCAAGCCACACACACGAGCACACGACGAACACACACACACACACACACACAAAACGTGTCATCTCCATTGACAGCATTAGACACAAATCACTCTTCTGGCAGCCCGCGACCAAAATGAATGCACAGGTGAATTTGTACCTGATCAATTGAACAGTAAAGAGCTGAACGAAAAAAACCCAGATCGATCGGAGCTGATTGAGCCAATCGCAGCAGGATCAGTATGGTTCGTGCTTTGTGAATGTGCGCCCGTATGTACGTGTTTATGAGATCCAGAGTACATCAACAATTGAACAAAATCACAAAGAAAGTGAATGTGTGTATGCAGATTGGATTATTACAGAAATATTTCACACATCATGCATATGATATGAGAATGAATTTTTCGTCGATAATCGAATCAGTGTTCTTGTCTGTGTATTTTTTGGGGCAACGAGAAAATTGGAGTTGAACGTTATTTGACGAAATTCAAAGGACAACAACATTGAGTTTTTGCACAATTAAATATACAGATTAAATTATAATTTTAGTTCCGTATGTTTAACTATTTTAACTTTTTCGTAATCTTCGAATTGTGTTTTTGATTTTCGTCCTGTATGTTTGAAAAAAGATTGCACAAAGGTCATTTTCATACATAAAGGACGAAATTGGAATACTTTTTTGTAAAACATAAAGGACTTTTTTGTTGCGAAAATAATCTTTTTGTAACATTTTTTCAAATATATTGGACGAAAATCAAAAATACAAAGAGGACGAACAAATTAAAGTAGTTAAACATACCGGACTAAAATTGTAATTTACTCTTAATTTAAATGTTTTTGGTAAATCAAGTTTGTGGGAGTTGTTGGGGGCACATGCGGGGGATGAGCGCGTGGAGTAGAAATGGTGGTGGGCGATTGGCCAATTGGGCGCCACCACTTGCACGCTGTCACTTGTCAGGTGGGGTTGGTCGTCTGTTCGAATTTTTTTTTTTTGTTTTTTTTTCTTTTGTTTTGCTGTCACTTTTGTTTTATTTTCCCCATCATTTCTTAAGCGATTTTGTTATGGAGTTATTCAATGACTCGACTTATGAAATCAATCATATTTATACAAATATTGTATTCACACGTGTCATGCATTAAATATACATTAGACACATATCAATCCATAAAGTTATGAATGACTCCATAAGGGAGTCATTCGATGGTTCCATAGGATTTCTGAGTTCTTCAACTTTTATTTTTTGGACTGCTCTACCTCATCCCACTATTTTCTTCCACTTAACTCTATGCTCCTAAAATAAAGCATAACTAAATTAAAATGGATTTAATTGGAGATAAATCCTCAATCATACTTATATATATATTACAAAGTTGAAAAAGGGAGAGGAACAAATCGGAGCCGTACCACTCCTCCCCGTCGGCGGAGCTCTCCGGTCTGCTTCTCACAGTATCAAAAATCTCAGATATTGAAGATAATGGACCCTAGGGTTGCAGCTCTCACCTATGATCTCAAAATTTCATAAATATTTTATAGACATGGATATCGAAATTTCATAAATTCTCACATATGATCTGAAAATCTCATAAATCTTCATAACCGGTCGTTTGTGTCCATCTCACCATCGCTTCTCATCGACCGCTCGTCTCTCAACTCTGTCGGTAAGTATTGGCCAAGATTTGTTTGGGATTTTGGGCTATTTTTCCAGAATAATTTACTCGTCGCCAAACGGTATCTATATATATATATAATTACTAGCTAACAACATTTAATAAAACCTATTTAATTTTACATATGTGGCAATTTAACCATTTTCCCTCTAAAAACCGTTACTTTTGATGTATTTAATCTTTCATTTAATTATTAAATAATCAAAACAACATCAATCACTTAATGAAATTTTAACATATTTAAACTCTACTCTCTCGCGAAAACCTCTCAAACCCTAGTCGTCGACTTGCTGATTTCGTCGCCTTCCTCAGTGGGTTGCCGGACCCCTAACCGGCGGTCGCCCCCCTAGCCGCACGCCTTTGGTCCGATTGGCGCCTCTTCTCGCCGCTTGCAGGTGAGGATGACAACGGGAGTCTGTTCCGTGGATCTGCGGGGGCTCCGTCTTTCTCTTGGTTGGAGTTACGCTGGAGGGGTTTTTCAGTCTGGGCTTGGTGTGGCTGGCCGGTTGCAACACGTTGGTGTCGGACTGGTCGGGGCGGGGGTTGTGGCTCCTTCTCGCCCTCCTCCTCTGTTCCTGTTGATTTGGGTTCAGGGAGCCTCTGCTCGGTTGATTTCGACTAGTGGTGTTAGTCGAGCTCGCGCCGACGGAGGTGGGGTGGTGGATTTTGCTCCTCTTCTGGTCGTGGGGTGTGTCATCTTTATGAGTGGGTTGCAGTTTTCAAAGGGGTTTTCCGCTAGGCCTTCGTTTGGCAGTTTCGGGAGCCGTCTTCGGGGTTGCGTTCTTCTCTTTGTGGATGACCGTGTGGCAGCTGGTGCATCGTGCGGGCTGAGGTGCCTTTTCAAACCCTTTCTACTGTGGCTCTGGTGTTGAGCCCGGGGGAGGCCAGTGCTTCCGTCTTTGGCTAGTGGTGTTAGCCGGTTTCGGGACATTGGTGTTGTGGGGTGTGATTTGGGTTTCTTGTGCTTCTGCGAAGGGGAGGGTCTGGTCATTGGTTGGGTCTGGGGCCAGGGTTGCCGCTTCAGATAGGCCTTTCGGCAGTTTCGGCGGTTTCTCGGGCTGAGGATTCTTCTTCGGGTCGACTATTCATTCGGTAGATTTGCTGTGGAAGGGCTCTTATTTTTTGTAGTTTTCTTTGTTTTATTTGTAATAGTCTTTTGTTTTATTTGTGTTTTGTTGTTTCGTCTGTTTTGTGTTGTATGTGTTGTCTTGTATTAGGAATTGTGTTTTTGGTTTGGGTCGTTGGCCCCTGTGAGCCCGTTTGCGTACAGGTGTTTCCTCGTTTGGGGCCGTTCCACATTACCTCGTTTGGGTTCGTTCCACATCGCCCCGATGGGGTCGTTTCATTTTGTCAGTGTTGTTGGTTCTTGTGTTGGTGTTTGAGTCATTTTCTTTCTAGCCTTGCTAGCGATTCTAGGCGGACCTCGGTCTAGCCTCCAAGTTTGTATTTTCGCACATTTGTGCGCTTATCTATAGTACTTCTATCGTTCCGACCAAAAAAAAAAATTAATCAAAACTAATCACTTCAAAATTACAAAAATTATTTTAAACTTTTGATTACTGACAATTGACCATATAATGTGTTGACCGTATAATGTGATTAGATGTTATTATTGTGGTTATTTAAATTATTTCTTTAAATAAAAAATGTATTTGAAATTCATAAATAAATAATAAATAATTCATAAAAAAAGACGTACCAAAATATACATTATATCCAATCAAATAAACGTAATTTAAAAAAATAAATATTCCAACTTCGTTAATTATAAATTTGGCCAGCAAAAAGGTGAAAGAAAAATAATTAATCGTTATATACATACAAATAACCCACAATACTTTATTTACATCTTTGCAAATGCACAGGGTCGAGTACTAGTGTAAGTAAACCGCCGGTGTACTCGGTCATGCATTTGTTGTAGAGTACTTTCGGCTTTAATTCGCCTTGACGATTCGCACGCTCCTTTTGGCTCTGATTAATAGGTCCATGGAGAGGTTGTACTTGATCAGGCATTTGTTGTAAGCCTACCTCAGTGTCGAAAATTGATTGGGTCCTGTGTGGTTTCTTGGGCTTAGACGATGTTCTTTAGGGTTGACTTGACGAAATCCATCTCGGTCGACAAGACGTGTACCACCTCGCACACGCCGATTGGTATTCCTTTCTCGATCAGTTCTTCGTGTTGATCTAATAGTTTATGCAATTAAAGTTTTAATTTTTTGCCAATATAATAAGAAATGAAGTTTCAATACAATTAAATTATGCAGTTTAAGTTTCAATATTATAATCATACAAGAATTCTTTTCCAGCATTTGCTCTTGAAGTCCAACGGTAGCTCGCAGAAGCTGGTCGCACCTGCTTGGGCGCTCTCCTTCGACAAATCTCTATCGATGTCGTGTGTGCGATGGCTCGAGCATGCTCTGATGGGCTGGTAACGGGCCAACTGCGGTTGTCGATGAGCTGCTGACGTGTTGTTGCGAGAGCAGACTATGTGCAGGACACCGACAACAACTTTGCCGACATCTGCTAATGGCCGTACACACGAATGAGCATGGTGGTAGAATGTGTCTCTAAGTGGGCAAAAGTAATCTCGACTCGACACTGTGATGCAAAGGTTGTGGTGAAATTTAATCAATAGCACATATTAAATCACTTTGTCTTTCCACGAGTCACTATGAGCAACGGAGGTGCACATTTTTTCAACCGAGTGTTCAAAAATCTCTTGGAGAAGAATGGAACAGCTCACAAATTTGCCACACCTTATCATCCTTAAACTTTTGGGAAAGTAAAACTGAGTAACAAGCAAATCAAAGAAATCCTTCAGAAGACCGTGAATGCAACCCTACATGATTGGTCTCAAAAACATGGGAATGCACTATGGCCCAGGGAATGTCATATAAAGGCGTGATTGGAATTATCCCATTTCGGTTGGTCTACGACAGATCGTGACATCTTCCGATTGAAGTAGAGTATCGAGCTTATAAATGGACCATAACAATCTAAAATATAGATTAATTGAGGAATGAGGTGTATGAGAATGCAAAGATCCAAAAGGATAGGGTCAAGAATTGACATGATGCAAATATTTAAAGGAAAGAACTAGACCCCAGAACGAAGGGCTTATTGTATAACTCGAGGGTTCGACATTTTCCAAGAAAATTGAATTCAAGATGGAACATACCGTTCGAGATCAAATAATTTTTCCTTTATGGAGTGGTAAAGCTATTTAACTCGAACAACCAAACCCCATTCCAAGTAAACATACATCACATTAACCGTTATTTGAAGGGGGGAAAAAATGAAGTTAAAGTGAACTATACCATCCTCGAGGATGTGGTTTATCCGTGAGCCAATGGATTCTGAAGCTCATGTGTTAAATCGACTCTTTGTGGAAGGCAACCCACATTTTTGTTTTTCTTTGAACTTCTTCACTCTATCTTAAAAATATGAAAAGCAAGCTCGTGTCGAGCTGCTCGGCAGTACCGACTTGTTAGTGTCGAGCCCCAAGTAAAAAACAAAAAAAAAAGAAGAAAAAATTGATGAAATGTGGGTTGGAATTTTTAATGGCGAGCAGCAGTCAAACTGATGTGAGCGTTATCAGTTCGTTTGGCCCTCTAGGCGGGTCCACACGCTAGCTCGCGGGACTGCTCATCCGGACTTCATCCACTCACGTCTCGGTGACCACGCCCGCGGGCACCATTTTCAGTAACAACAAGCTCGCGTCGCGAGGCTTTTCGCTAACTCGCGCGTGATCTTTAGAACCAGTCTGCTAGCGAGGCCGGCAAAATCGCCCCAAGCGACTATACTCGCATACTGGCAGGCACACCTGCAACTCGCGGGCATAATTAACTACAGCCCCCCCCCCCCTGTGGGAAGCCTTCGACGACCCGTAGACCAACCACGCTCGCCCGCTGGCAGACGATTCAGTGACCGCAGAAGCCTCCTTCAATAGCACCATGCATGCGAATCAGGTCCGTCTGTTGCTCGCGGGACATGCGTACTCGCACGCTGGTGAGATTTCCACGAGCTCATAGACAGGCTGCCTATTTAAGGCATGTGTACAGAATTTCTTCCCAAACCCTATCCCCCACTCAGCCGCGACCAGTCAACGACCACAACAGCGACCTACTGATCACAACAACCCAACACCTGACTATTTTCTACCACCAACCAACGACCTTCATCCTCGCAAGCTCCATCCACCGGCGGCCATGACCACAGACCCCGCGACCAGCTTATTACATGAAAAGCTTAATTTTATTCGCAAACAAAAAAAAAAAAAAAAAAGTATAATTTACTAATCTCTATTTTTCTCATCTTTTCTCCTTTTACTTTGCCAATATATTTTTTAACCAATTATTACTTCACAATCTTTGTAAGACTTAATATTAATTGGGGGTGTCTATATGTACACCCCCTTGTGTGTAAAAAAGGGGTGTACATATAGCATTGCCCTTTGTGTAATTTATTAAAAAGGGGTGTACATATAGCATTGCCCTATTAATTCCCTTATGTGCTCATAAGTAACATTTAACTATTATTTTGTTATTTTCCAATCACATCACATTTATTTATTACCATTCATATCACATCAATCCCATTATAATAATCAATTGATTCTTAAATTTGACATCCATTCTTCAAATTAATTTTATTTAAATAAAATACAATTGCATTTGCTACCTTAATTCTAAAAACATTTTATTTTCTATCTTTACCTTTCATGATAACACCCATATCCTATGACCCCCACACAAGTATATTACATGAGAAGAAGAGAGCCCAATATAGCCAAGAATAAATTGCCGACTTAAAACGTACAATATATAAACTTCACAGTGACCCAAATGATCAAAGAGAGAAGATTATTATTATGTACTCATCAATTTGGCCGGCAATTCATTCTTGGCTTGACTGCACTCTCATCATATTCAAGCAATACATATTGTGTGTGCTTGCAAAACATCATCCTACACCAATTTTTGCTTATGAAAGGCCGACTATATATAGGCCAAAAAAGTTGTTTTTTTTTTTTAATTTTTTTTTTTTTTAGATGAGAATAAATACAAGTGATAACTATATTCTCAATTTTGTTGATAAATGCCCATTCCAAATGTCAGAATTGCATGCAATGTGACCACAAAAATGGTTGACTAACAAGAACAAAAGGAGAGAGATATAAAGATGTTGGTAAAATTGCATTTTTAGTCATGTTGGTTTAACGTTGTGGCATTTTCAGTCCCAAAATTTCAACTTTTTTGTCTTTTGATCCTGTAATTTAGTATTTTGCTCAAATTTCAGTTCTTCGAGATTGAAATTGCATTAAAATTTAAAATTACAGGACTTAAATTGCTAATAGAAAATTTATTCTATTAGCAATTTAAGTCTTGTAATTTTAAATTTTGTTGTATTTTCAGTCACAAATGACTGAAATTGCATTGAATTTTAAAATCATATGACTAACCCAAGAGCGCTTGGATGAGATGACTTGGGTCTCTTCCAGGTTAACCAGTGGTTTCGTGTTCGAGCTCTGGGAATGCAGCAGTGTTAAAACTCTTGAGGGAGAGCTTTGCCGCCTGGTCCTACCCGGCTCAATTCAGGATTAGTCGGTTTCCCTGTGGATCCAGAAATCGGAAGGTCCATGTACCAAAAAAAAAATCATATGACAGAATAGCAAAAATGTACAACTCTTATGACTAAAAACGTCACTGAATCAAACTAACGGGACTAAAATTATAATTTTGCCAAAGATGTTTGATATTACTTTTGCAAGAATTTGGAATCTTTGAATCGTCTACCCTTGTCAAAGTAGAATTTTCACTAATGATATAAAGTGTTGTGCATGTTTTGATGCGTTTCTATATTTATATGGTTTTTTTTTTTTTTTTTTTTTCTGTCTTTTTAGATGTGTCCAAGAAGAGATATTAGTGCAAACCTATGAAATCATAGCACGTACAATATCCCATCCCATCGAATGAGATTCTGAATCATTAGAACACAAGTTTTAGTTAAATAAATAAATCTTGGTTTTTGGCCTATTTTGCACAACAATTACTTGTTTCATATAGAATTAGGCGAGTTTTCAAAAAGCTATGTTCGTCTCGACCCGTTTATCAAACGAATTTCGAGTCAACAGTGACTCGTTATGCTTGATAATTTCATAAGGGTTTTTATGTATATATTTAAAATTTTTATTATATGTTAGTTCGTTATGGTTCGAGTACTTAGCATCAACTTCTTTTATCAGTCGGTTAAATAAGAGCTCGAACTCAGCTCTACGAGCTCGACCTCATTTATTGACTCGACTCTACAAGAGCTTGAGCGCGGCTTAACCCCTTTGTAGTTGCTAATTCTTATTCTGAATTGATTAGATGCATATGTTTGGTAAGAGTAATTATGGAGGATTTATTCCAATTTCATTTACCAAGATTGAAGCACATGGAATAAAATATTAGAAGAAAAATGTTGGTATGGCTCATATATTGACAAAGGAAGAGGGCAGGCTGATGCCTGCGAGCGTAACGGAGCGAACGTAGCGAGGGAAGCGGACTCCACCTACAACTGTACTTCCCAACAGTTTGTAAATGTTCCCTGCAGTGATCCTCCCCTTCATCACAGTAATATCGTACATGGTGTTAAAACTTGCAAACTCAATTTCTGCAAGTTTTGTGTTCTGGGAAAGCAGACAAAAGTCAGTTTCAAGACTGGGAAGAAGAAGACAAAAGGAATTCTGGATTATGTACATTCAGATGTGTGGGGTCCTACTAGAGTGACATCGATTGGTGGTTCTTTGTACTATGTGACCTTTATTGATGATTTTTCGAAGAAAGTTTGGGTGTATTTCATGAAGCATAAATCTGAAGTTTTTGCTAAATTCAAGCTATGGAAGGCTGAGGTGGAGAACCAGACTGGTAGGAAAATCAAGTACTTAAGGTCTGATAATGGTACAGAGTACACCGATTCACAATTCCAGAAGTTTTGTGAGGAGCATGGGATTCAAAGGCATTTTACAGTGCGTAAAACACCACAGCAGAATGGTGTTTCTGAGAGGATGAATCGGACACTGGCTGAGAGGGCGAGGTGTTTAAGACTGAATGCAGGTTTGTCAAAGAGTTTCTGGGCTGAGGCTGTAAGTATGGCTTGTTATTTAATTAACAGATCACCACGTGCATCTCTAGATGGCAAAGTTGCAGAAGAAGTATGGACAGGTAATGATGTTAGTTTTGATCATTTGAAGATTTTTGGCTGTCCTGCTTATGTTCATATTCCTGCTGATGAGAGGTCAAAACTTGATGCTAAATCAAAGAAGTGCACTTTTCTGGGCTATAAGAAAGGTGTGAAGGGATACAAGTTTTGGGATCTAATTGAGAAGAAGACGGTGATTAGTAGAGATGCAGTGTTTGATGAACAGTCTATGTTGGGATCAGATGCGGATAAAGTACAGGTGGAGTTGGAACATGTTCCAGCAGTTCTTGATAAAGGAGAGAGTTCGAGTTCTGCACCTGATGATGTTGATCATGATGTTTCTGGCCCAACTGATGTGCCAGAGAGCTACAAGTTAGCTCGGG
Source organism: Striga hermonthica (assembly GCA_902706635.1). Taxonomy (NCBI): domain Eukaryota; kingdom Viridiplantae; phylum Streptophyta; class Magnoliopsida; order Lamiales; family Orobanchaceae; genus Striga; species Striga hermonthica. The sequence continues at coordinate 2,313,563 of CACSLK010017620.1, read as the reverse complement.
ATAGAGTGAGGCGTACCAATATACAAGCTCCGGTCAGGTTTGGTTATGAGGATATGGTTGCATTTGCTCTTACGATCACCAGTGTGGATCCTTGTACTTTCCAGGAGGCTGTTTCTTGTGAGAATAATGATAGATTCCTTGTACTTTCCAGGAGGCTGTTTCTTGTGAGAATAATGATAGATGGAAGGCTGCCATGGAAGAAGAGATGAATTCTGTACACAAGAATCAGACATGGGAGTTGGATGTTCTTCCCGAAGGGAAGAGAGCTATTGGTTGTAGGTGGATTTACACAAGGAAGTCATCGGTAACAGAAAAAGGAGGGGAAAGGTTCAAGGCTCGATTGGTGGCTAAAGGATACTCACAGCAAAAGGGGATTGACTATGATGAGACATTTTCCCCTGTGGTTAGACATACTTCGATCAGGGCTGTACTTGCATTGGTGGCTAGTTGGGATTTGCATTTGGAGCAGATGGATGTGAAGACTGCTTTTTTGCATGGTGATCTCGCAGAGCCTATTTACATGCAGCAGCCAGAGGGCTTCGTTCAACCAGGGAAGAAGCATTTATATTGCAGGTTGAAGAAATCCTTGTATGGCTTGAAG
>CACSLK010017620.1:2288600-2303324 GCA_902706635.1 Striga hermonthica | reverse complement strand
AAAAAAAAAAAAAAACTCTCCATTATGTTGTGTTTTGAATTATAGCTTTTTGAGCAAATAAGCTGCTAAGAAAAGTTGTTAACCAAACAACATTTTTAACGGTTCCTAAAAGTCAAATAAGCCAACATGTAGAAACAACTATTTTTTGTGGAAAACTTTGTGAAGTTCTATATAGGTATACGAAAACAACCAGAATCGCGCTTATCAAGTAACTAAGTGAACTGAGAAAGTTCAAACAATTGCGGAAACAGAATTTCTAAAAATTGAACCTTCAGGACAATGTCCAACTCTCCTTTTAGATCTTTTTCATTAATGTAGACATCACCACCATTATTCAAGAGTTTACAATGCAGACTCCCTCTACACTCTACTTGAATAATAATCTACACCATTACTTATCCGGCCATAAATCCCTTGTGGTTTTTCTAGTTTGACTCCCTCAAACAGATCAGAGTGAACCTCCGAACACTCTGTTACAATTCAACAAAACAAACTCTATCAAGATAAAAAAGACTCCCTTGATTCAACACTAAATCTAAAAACAAAACGTTCGGGACATTTTATTTTTCTTTTCACAAAAATAGTTTTTCCTCGAAAAAATTAATAATCTCGGTTAACCTTCTTCCTTCACGATGCCTTCCTTAAATCAGGATCTAAGTGAATCTGTCTTCGCTACCAAGCCAAGCTCCAAAAGGTAAGATCCTGATTTGATGTTGCCATCCTTATGGAATGTCCTACTCAACAACTGAATCTTTTCTGCAAGAAAAGTCCATCTCGATCGCCTTCAATAAACCTGCCAGAAATAATACACGATATACTTAATTACAATAAACTAGTACAATTAAAATTAATCTAAAATATAAATTGAACTTCTCTTAATTATTCATGCACGAGTTATTCCTGGGGATAGATGAAGGTTCGTCGACTTACCGCCAATCCTTAAAATACTTACACTTTGTTGTCCAAACATAGCCAAAATATTCACACATAATTTATTAAATGTTATGTAAATAAAAAATATATATATATGATAAGAAAGTTTTGTAAGTCTTTTTCCACCGAACTTCCTCAAGGGATCTCTCTCACAGGTTGTCAAAGTGAACTCTTTGAAAATCCTAATTGTTACGGAAGATTGATGGGCGAGATCTTATCTGTTAACTTGACCAGACCTGATATTGCCTACTCAGTGCAGAAAGTAGGTCAGTTTGTTACTTAACCTGAATTGATCATTGGGATGTTTCTCTTCATGTTCTAAGACACTTAAAAGGGTCGTACAATCTGGGACTCATTTATTATTCTTAACCTTCTGTTATTCTTCATGCATACATTGATGCTGATTGGGCCACTACAAAGACACTCGAAGATGTATCACTAGATATTGCATATTTTTAGGAACTGGAAAACTAGAAACAATGCACTGTGTCAAAAGCTACATCAAAAGCCAAGTATCGTGCCTTCAGAAGCACAATACAACTGGCTTTCCTACATCAATGTTGAATTTGACATCGCTCCATCTTTACCCATTTCTTTGCAATGTGACAATCAGACTGCCATTCATAACTCGACCCTAGTGTTCTATGAACGTACTAAGCACCTCGACATTGATTGTCATATTGTGTGTGATATGTCCAAAGAGGATTTTATCTCTCTTGATCATGTCTCTTCTCAGTTCCAACTGGTTGATGTCTTCACCAAGCTTCACCATGGTCCTCAATTTCGTTACTGATGTCCAAGCTGGGCATGGTACCCTTTTAGTCCAAATCTAGCTTGAGGAAGGGGTGTTGGCGCCTTTGTTTTTGGCACCAACTCGATCAACGTGAAAGGGGAAAAAAGAGGGGTGAGCAAACCACTAGCTCAGTGGAGAGACATACTACGCACATATTCAGTATAATAACTTATATTATAACATAAACATGAAACGCGAATAACTGAAGGCTCAACTGCACAACCCGACAGGAGGATGGGTACTGCACACCTTGCCGAGAGGACTACAACATACTGCACACCCCGACGGAAGGACGAGCATTACACACCCCGCCGGGAGGACTATCTCAATTTTGCTTCTTCTGACAGAAGGGCACTGCCCAGTATCACGCCGGAACAACTGTCTCATATATGCTTCTTCCGACGGAAGGGTACTATTCACCCCGCCAGAAGGTATATCTCATATATACTCACATAACATACCTCAATTATAATACCACGCGACTATATTGAATAGAACGTAGTATAGAATCTCCACCATATCTGCAGAATGAATGCTTTATGAAAAAACGTGTTTCACTATTGCTTATATTACTTTCCTTTGCACGTGTTCATTTTTTTAGTTAACCTTAGGTATAAATGCTGCAACTTCTTCCCAATTGGTCATTATGGATAATAAGATTTTACCTCTCCATTATCTTAGCTCATAAACACACTCCATTTCTACACTACAAATGTGTGAATCAATAATTTTGCATTAGGATAATTTAAGATGGAAATCAATTCAAGCAGAACATTCTCATCTTATATTAATCTGTACCTTTGCACGATGCTTCGATACACTTTATTTGAAGTTCATTTTCTAGTAAGATTAACAAAGCTGAAGAACAACTATTTGAAACACAATTGTTCATAAATCCGATACACACTCAATGCCATGAGATGCATCTCACGCTCTTAATTAACCATCCGAATACAACGAAAACCCGACGCGGTCGAGCTCTTATTCAAACACACAATATTATAGTACTAAGCAACAAACATTAAAGAGTGGCAATCGATCGATCGATGCCTTATTTCGCAACACACAACACAAATAGCTCGTTCAGTCGATCGATGCCTTTCTAATACTTCCGTTTCTTTTTCCCCGCCGCCTCTTCAGTGATGTCCTCGACCTCCCTATCTTTAGGTCCCATAAGCTTCTTTTTGTTGAGGAAGTTCATGTACCAAATGGCCGACTTCTTGGGATACCTATTAAGCCCATTCAGGTAGTCCACAAAGTACATGCCGAATCGAACCGTGTAGCCCGCGGCCCATTCGTAGTTGTCCAATATGGACCACACCACATATCCCTTCACGTTCACCCTCGCTGTGCTGTAAATGCATATACATTTAAAAGTTAGTACAAAAAACATAATTTTTTTACTTTTTTAAACTAAAAAATGTGCAATGTACTTACTCTATAGCAAGCTTCAGATATGCAAGATGTTCCTGATGGTACTTAATTCTGAAGTCGTCCGCCAAAAGGAGGTGAATCGGCAGATTCTTTACGTTCTTCTCACTGCAACCTGCAAAAAATTCGAATTTTCTGAATTGCAATAATCGAAAATAAAATAAAATAAAATCGACAGAAGTCGAAAGTTTCGATTATAGCTATACCGTTCTCAGTGATGTAAATCACGGGATCGTTATATTTTCTCTTTGCATAAGTCAAAAGATCGTATATTCCGATAGGGACAAAGTACAGCCACTCTGAACCAACCTGTATATATATATAGACATTTAAGTAAGAACTAAATGATATGACTAAGTGAAGATTGGGGAAAACTATTCGTCGGGGTTTGTAACCGTTTAGATCATCATATAACCGTCAGATATTGTTTATCTAACGGTTACAAACCCGACGGAATAGTTTTGAACGGGATCGTAGCATTTGATGACACTCATAAATTAAATTTTTACCCGAGGTCCAATTGGAATTCCATTTCGCTCATCTGAAATAATTAATTAAAGATATTAATTAGTTATATATATATATCCAAAAGTAATAATTAAAATAAAGTAAGGTGGTAATTAATTATTATAATTTTTTTTTTTTTTTTGGGTAGAATAATTACCCAGAAATTCGACTTCTTGGTCTGTATGGTAGTTTATTGGGTCATCGGGCTGCTTTTTCCTGTACCGGGCCCACATTGTCGTGTAATAATTGAGCCCAATATAATCATACGACCCAGTTACCATCTCTTTCTCCTTGTCCGAAAACTTCGGCAACCGTTCCTTCACGCGCTTTTGCATGCTTTCCGGATACTCGCCGCTCACTAGTGGCTGGACAAACCTGAATAAAGTTCCGAAAATAGCATCCGACGGTTAAATTAATGAATATTGATGGTTCAATAAATTAAATTGGTAAATGTTAGAGCCGTAAACGAGTCGAGCTCGTAAACCAGCCTAAAATTGAGCTTGAGTTCGGCTTGTTAAGGCCTCGAGCTCGAGCATTAACGAGGTGATCTCGAGATTTAACAAGCTGAGCCGAGTCAGACTGGTTTAATTTAACTTAACGGCACTAGTAAATATATATAGATATTCAGTTATTTACCATCCCAGCAAAAATTCAATGGCTCTTTCACAGGCTTCTTTATCTTCCTTCTTGTCAGAGTATGGAAAGTACCAACTGTTGGGAACAACCACAATGCCTATCTTCCCTCCTTGGACAGCCTGTGTTTGTTTCAATTACTTGAATGTAGAAAAAAAATGTTAACCAAATTATTGAGTAATTAATCGACTAGAAACGGACCTGATACTTTTCGCGATAAATACGAACAGCCGTAGCGTGAGCGAGAATCAAATGGTGAGCCACGATGTAGGGCTCGGTAGCTTCATTCCCGGTGCTGTGGCAAGTTTTGTCGGTGTCCGGGTGACATCTGTGTAGTACAACTTTGTGTGGGAGTTCGTCGGGTGGGGTCCCGTGGCCCGGGGGAAATGAGGCGTTCACGTATCCAAGGGTCGTGAATGTGCTCGGCTCGTTTATCGTCGTCCAAATTTTGACCCGATCACCGAATGCCTGAAAGCACACTTCAGCATACTTGGCATAGTCATCCCTGCGAGGCAACAAAAATAGAACAAATGCTCTTACTAATCCAGTTATGTTTGATCTAGCGGTATGAGTTAGAAAATCAGCTGATACGTTAGCTGAAGTAAAAATTTCGAAGCTTATTTAAGAATCTACCCGAAGTTTGTCTTATCAAACGAAATTTATTTAAATACACGAAACTTATAAACTTACACAATTCTGCGGTTCAAGAAGCCTCCGTACTCATCCCCTAAACACTTGGGGACCTCAAAGTGGAAGATAGTAACAATTGGCTCAATCTCTTTGAGATCAAAATTCAAAAGAAATAAAATTAAATAAATTAGTAAGTTATTTTGTGGTTGTTTTTTTTAATAAAAAAAAAAAAATGACTCTTTTTTTTTTCTTTTAATTGGACTGCTTACTTTCTTTGATTAGCAAGTCAATGAGATCACTGTAGAACTTGATGCCATCTGGGTTGACTCCAGTGCTAAATTTTCCACCTATGCCACAATTTATTTAATTAATTAATTAAAAATTAGACATTATTAATTTATTTTATTTTATTTTTTGGGGGAAAAATATTTAAATACCTGGGAGTATTCTACACCATGAAATGGAAAACCGGTAAGTATCTAATCCGGTCTGTTTCAGCAGTCTGATATCTTCCTGCAATTAATTTTATTTTTGTGAAATAAAAAAAAAATTATTAAATAAATAAATAAATCAATCAATTAATTAATTAATTAATTAATTAGTCCCCTTTTGAAAAAATTATAGAATTATTTACCTTGACGCGATTGTAGTGATCGATCGCAAGAGTTCCGTTGCCGCCTTCAGCTACTTTACCTGTCATTATAATTAGCAAAAACATCACTATTTTAAGTAAATAATAATAATAATAATAATAATAATAATAATAATAATAATAATAATAAAGGACCAACCAGGGTGCATAAGGCTCCAATCATCCCAGTTAGACACTCCCCTGCGATCCTTATCATAAGCTCCTTCCACCTAAAATAATATATAATCGACTCTGATGAATATACTTAAAAGAAAATTCTCAAGTCCGGTTGTGCATTTTAGCAGAACCAATAAACACACGCAACATTACTATGGTTTGGTAGGCGTTTACCACATCGAAAAGTCTCTATCAATTTTACAAGATCTAATGTCTGAGATTAAATATTAACGGGAATTGTGTCACGGCACCGTAGCCAGCCCCTATACTTACTTGATAAGAAGCGGTAGCACCACCAAAGAGAAAGCCGTCCGGGAAGTCGTATCGGGTGAGGTCTTTGCCGCCGTTGTAAGGCACGGGGTCGCCGGGATTCCACTTTAGGACATTGGTGGCCATTTGTGAAATTGAAGTTAGTTGATAAGATATAACTATATGTTAAGAGGAAGAAGAAGAAGCTAAGAGAGTTTTTGGATAATTGGCGACTATCCAACCATTGGAGACCACTTATTTATAGGCCAATTGGCGATGAATTGGTGTGAAATTTCTATTAACTTTCGTGTAGCTAATTAAAGTAAAAATATATTGGGAAGATATTTATTTTTCAACATCTAAGTGGTCCTACTAGTAAATATACAGCCGCCGCCGTCAACTCTTCCGTTAAAAAACTAATTGCTCCCGTCAAACCACCGTCCATCGGCTTTGATATTTGATCGGAAAGGCAAGCGGAAAATAATATTTGAAATTAAACGGTTCGTTCATGTGGACTTCAACCATAAAATTAATTGGCTATTGTACTACTCGGTTGAAAGAGGAACAAAATAAGAGTTTATTGATAAGATTCTGACAGTTGTTTAACCATGAATCGTCGGTTGAAATGTCCGACGCACTGTGTAGGCGTTGTCGAAAGCTAAGTAGGGGTGGACAAAAAAACCGAATTTCCGGTACGAACCGAACCGAAATGGTCCCGTTCCGAAAAAATAAAGTTAAAGAAGGTTTATTTTATTTTCGTCTCGTTTCCGGTCACGAACCGTTTTGAACAATGTCGGTAGCGGTTTTGAATATTTTTGTCACGAACCGTCCTGTTTGTCCCGTTTTAGTTAGTTTGTACAAAATATTTTGTGTATATATAATACATTATTATTATATTTATATTAATAATATAGTAAATAATTATTAACTTCATTTAATCATTTCAGACTTTCAGTAGTTTCAGCCTTTATGTTCTACATGCATTTTATATTTGTATATTGTAATATAACAAGCCAATCTTTACTTGGCCCAAAAAAATGAAATAACTAAACAATTACCCATATTTATTGTATGTGTCTTTAGCCCAAATAGTACTCAGCTGCTTCAGAGTGGAGAGATATTTATATTAAGGGACAAAATCTTTTTCACCTCAATACAAAGATATATTGAGTTTTTCACACCGCCCACTTACAATTTAACTTTTTCACCCCAGAAAATGCGAAGGTTATGCGATAGACGACATAACTGTCGCATATCAATTGCATAACTGTCGCATATTCATCGCACAATACATTCGCACTTTAACTTTTTTTTTTTCACCCAAAAAGTGCGAAGGATATGCGAATGCCTTCGCACTTTTAACTTTCACACAATGTCATCGCGCAATTGTCGCATATTAATCGCACAATGTCTTTCGCACTTTAACTTTTTTCACCCCAGAAAGTGCGAAGGATATGCGAATGCCTTCGCACTTTTAACTTTCGCACAATGCCATCGCGCAGTTGTCACATATTCATCGCACAATGTCTTTCGCACTTTCTGGGGTGAAAAACTTAGCTTTTTATTGAGCGGTGTGATAAACTTATCACGACTTCAAAATGGAGTGAAAATAGCTACTTTCACTTATATTAATGTATGTTCTCTTTATTCTTAAGGCAAAATTCTCAACCCATGCTAGCTTAACTATGAAAATATCACTGTTCTAAAAATCGGTCTAGGCGGTGCCCGGGCGCCTCCGATTTGTACAAATCGGCAGAAAAAATCGGTCAGGCGGCTAGGCGGCACCTAGGCGGCCCTAGGCGCTCCTAGGCGGCCTTGGCGGGCTCGGCGGTCAGGCAGTTAGGCGGCGACTAGGCGGGCTCGGCGACAATTTTTTAGTTTTTTTTTAACTTTTTAATTGTTTTAAATATTAATTACATTATTTTGTTCTCATTTTTCTTTAAAATATGTTAATTTGATTATTTGGACTTAGGTGTGTCGATTAATTATAAGTTGAGATAATTTTATTTTGTAGGTAGTTAAAATAAATAAAAATAAGGTATTTAATATTGATTTCTAGGCGCCGCCTAGGCCCCGCCTAGGCGCTCTAGGCGCTAGACGTTGGTCGAGCGCCTAGCGGGCGCCTAGCGACTTTTAGAACACTGGAAAATATACATACCAGCATGTTAATAATAGCAATATAGCTTAGCAAAAATAACATACTGCCCCTCATTTCTTCTCTTTCTTTTTCTCAATTTCCAACAAAACATATAAGGCCTCAAGCTGAAAATAAAACTATGATATTTACACAATATCATCATGCTTAAATCATCAAAGCGGGGTCCAAAAATTAAGGCTAAAAAATGGCACAAACACATCACATAAACCTTTCTCTTTTCTTCGATTTTTTTCTCAATCTCATAGCAATACATATAATGCCATAAAACTGTATATATAAACTTTGAATAGAGCATATAATTAAGTTGCACGAAACTCTCAAAAGTGCAGTTCAACATATAGGCTATAACAAGGTTCAAACCTAACATAAACATGTTGCAGTGTAGTAATGGATTTTTTTTTTTCTTTTTGATCCGTTTTATCCCGGTCCCGAACCGTTTTGTCCCGGTCCCGATTGATACTGATCTATTTGGGACCGTGTCTCATCCCGGATCGTTCTCAGACCAGTTCAAAAAAAGGGACAGGCATCGGGATAGTCAAATCCCGGACCGCGCCTACCCCTAAAGCTAAGAGTAGCTCCAACCCTGCTCTATCTCTCTAAATATACACTAGTAGCGCGGGAAATGTCTCCAACCTTGCGCTAGAAAATTCCACTACTTTAGAGAAAGGAACAGTAGCATCTCTAGAATTTTTTATTTTTATTTGTGTTTTTTTGTATTTTAATGTATATTAATGATAAATTTTTATATAATGTGTAATAGTAAATGTATTTTCTATGCTAAATAAATTATGCAATGTATTTTTCATGTTAAATAATTGTGTGTTTTTTATTTATTAATGTAATATAATTTTATATTGCAGCTTTTGAATATTAAAATGGTACCATATGAATAAACAATTAATAAAACAAGTAAATTTCATTAAAATCAACATATTTTACTTATTTCCGCAATAAACATTTATATAAGATTAAATATATATATATATATATCAATTTAATTGAAATTAAAAAGGATGAAAAAATAATATATTTGAAGTAGAGTAAAATGTAGATATAAAGGCTGGAGACAAATGTTTACTCTACTAGAGTAGAGTAAAATCCACGCTAGAGCAGAGATAAGGGCTGGAGATGTGGTTTAAGAATTTCGCTAGCATATTTACTATGATTAATTGGGAGGTCTGATTAATGATCTCGAGATGCCATTGGATTTCTGAATTCAAGGTCTATAATTTTTTTTGTTTCATTTTGGAAATTTAACAATTATTTAATGTATTTTGAGGTATCACGTGATAAAACTGAACACTCCATTGTAAAGATGTTGAAAAGTTATAGGGCGCTAAATGAATCTGGGTCGAAGCTGCAACAATAGCTTTAGCAGTAACTGCATTAGGTATTGAAAACGTATTTCATGCTTTAATACGATGCGAAATCGGTTAAACAGTTATTTGGTTCATATTAGAGTATAAAGTTGCTATTTGATACTTAGAACTATTATATTAGGTATTATCTTTATAAAACACGTTTTATCTTATGTATTTGACCAATACTCTTGGTCTTAGTATAAAAGGGAGAATACCCTAAAAGTGTACATTCATTCATTCATTCTTTTGCTTTTCAATAAAATCGCCGCTCCACAGTGTTAGGGAGAAAACCCTAACACTATGTAGGCATTGTCGAAAGCTAAGTAGGGGTGGGCAAAAAAGCTGAATTTCCCAGTACCGCACCGGACCAAATGGTCCTGATGAGTTTCTTCTCAGATCTGGAACGGTCCAATGGGAAAGCGTCCGGATCTGGGATGAACCGGTGCGAACGAGCTTAGATCTGATGTGATGGCGTTCGAACCGTTGTTAAGCCGCAAGAACACCTGCAAGAACTCAACGCCGGAGGGGTTTCCGGCGTAGAGTCTCCGACGCTCAAGTCAGTATGTGAAAGAGATCAGGGGAGCTGCTACGAGAGCAACAGCAGTAATGAAAAGAATATGGAATGAATTGGAGTTAGGGTTTTAGGATTACCTCAGTCCTTTATATAGAAGTGCAACATTTACCTGAAGTCCCCAAAGTGCCCCGGCCGACTTACTGGAAATGTCCAGAATACCCCGGTCGGTTCGTATTCTGCCTACTTCCTAGTCAGCCTCTAGATCCTTCCTTAGCTTCCCTCTTATCCTTAACTCTCCCTCAATATGCTGAGGTGTGTCAAAGCTATCGAGAACCACGAACTGCAGGACTCCTTCAGTCGACCTGAGATATTGAGTCGAGTCGACTGGATCGCATTCAACCATTAGTGGACCCTGATACGTCTGACCGTTGTCTTGCCAGAAATCGACTTATTCTAGTCGACAGGTGTACGTCGACTCGGTCGAGAGCCGGGATTCTTGACTGAGTATCGCGGAACCTTACCGGCGGAGTCGACTGTGTTGAAGTCGACTTGATAATTTTGAACCGCGATGGCTATTGAACCGTTACTCGACAGTATGGCTATATCAGGTCCCGTTCCGAAAAAATAAAGTTAAAAAGGTTTTCTTTATTTCCTTCTCGTTCTCGGTCCCTAATCGTTTTAAACAATGTCGGTATCGGTTTTGAATATTTATGTCACGAACCGTCTCGTTTGTCCCGTTTTAGTTAGTTTGTACAAAATATTCTGTATATATAATACATTATTATTATTATATTTATATTAATAATATAGTAAATAATTATTAACTTCATTTAATCATTTCCGACTTTCAGTAGTTTCAGCCTTTCTGTTCTGCATGCAATTGATTTGTATATTGTAATATAAAAAGCCAATTCTTTACTTGGCCCAAAAAAAATAAAATAACTAAACAATTACTCATATTTATTGTATGTGTATTTGGCCCAAATAGTATTCAGCTGCTTGAGAGTGGAGAGATATTTATATTAATGTATGTTCTCTTTATTCTTAAGGCAAAATTCTCAACCCATGCTAGCATAACTCTGAAAATATACATATCAGCATGTTAACAATAGCAATATATCTTAGCAAAAATAACATACTGCCCCTCATTTATTATCTTTCTTTTTCTCAATTTCCAACAAAACTTATAAGGCCTCAAGCTGAAAATAAAACTCTGATATTTACACAATATCATCATGCTTAAACCATCAAAGCGGGGTCCAACAATTAAGGCTAAAAAATGGCACAAACACATCACATAAACCTTTCTATTTTCTTTAATTTTTTTCTCAATCTCATAGCAACACATATAATGCCATAAAAACTGTATATATCACCTTTGAATAGAGCATATAAGTTGCACGAAACTCTCAATAGCGCAGTTCAACATATAGGCTATACCAAGGTTCAAACCTAACATAAACATGCTGCAGTGTAGTAATGGATTTTTTTTATCCGTTTTGTCCCGGTCCCGATTGATACCGATCCAATTGGGACCGTGTCTCATCCCGGACCGTTCCCGGACCGGTTCAAAAAAAGGGACAAGTACCGGGATAGGTCAAATCTTGGACCGCCCCGGACTGCGCCCACCTCTAAAGCTAAGAGCATCTCCAACCCTGCTCTATCTCTCTAAATATACGCTAGTAGTGCAGGAAATGTCTCCGACCTTGCGCTAGAAAATTTCACTACTTCAGAGAAATGAACAGTAGCATCTCTAGAATTTTGTTATTTTTATTTTTATTTTCTGTGTTTTTTGTATTTTAATGTATATTAATGATAAATTTTTATATAATGTGCAATAGTAAATGTATTTTCTATGCTAAATAAATTATGCAATGTATTTTTCATGTTAAATAATTGTGTGCTTTTTATTTATTGATGTATTATAATTTTATTTTGCAGCTTTTGAATATTAAAATGGAACCATATGAATAAAAAATTAACACAATAAAACAAGTAAATTTCATTAAAATCAACATATTTTACTTATTTGCGCAATAAATATTTATATAAGATTAAATATACATATATATATATATATATATATATATATCAATTTGATTGAAATAAAAAAAGAGATGAAAAAAATAATATATTTGAAGTAGAGTAAAATGTAAATATAAAGGCTGGAGACAAATGTTTACTCTACTATAGAGTAGAGTAAAATCCACGCTAGAGCAGAGATAATGACTGGAGATGTAGTCTAAGAATTTCGCTAGCATATTTACTATGATTAATTGGGAGGTCTGATCAATGATCTCGAGATGCCATTGGATTTCTGAATTCAAGGTGTGTAATTTTTTTGTTTCATTTTGAAATTTAACAATTATTTAACGTATCTTGAGGTATCACGTGATAAAACTGAACACTCCATTGTAAAGACGTTGAAAAGTTATAGGGCGCTAAATGAATCTGGGTTGGAGCTGTAACAATAGCTTTAGCAGTAACTGCATTAGGTATTGAAAACGTATTTCGTACTTTAATTCGATGCGAAATCGGTTAAACAATTATTTGGTTCATATTAGAGTATAAAGTTGCTATTTGATACTTAGAACTATTATATTAGGTATTATCTTTATAAAACACATTTTATCTTATGTATTTGACCAATACTCTTGGTCTTAGTACAAAAGGGAGAAAACCCTAACATTGTACATCCATTTATTCATTCTTTTGCTTTTCAATAAAATTGCCACTCCACTTTTCTTCTTCATCTCGTTCTACTTTTCTTCTCTCTGCAATACTATCTTCGATCATGGAAGTTTACATGGTATCAGAGCCCAGTATATAAGATCCTACTGATATTCCCTTGCTTCATAAATTTTTCTTTTTTTTTCTTTTCCGTCTCTGACAACCTTATTTGGGTTCTGTAACCCTAGTTTTTCATCGATCTATCGTTGTTTATCGGATATCACCTTGATCGCTGTCATATATCACCGATCTATGCCTATTTCATGTCGATTGACAAATCTCATGAAGATTATGTCGAATTTGACAGACGATCCAACCTCGCCTTACTTCTTCCATGCGAGCGAAAACCCCGACGCCATCATCGTCGCTGAGCTATTCACATTCGACAACTACGTCTCCTTGTCATGAGTTGTTTCCATGGCACTCAGCATAAAAAAATAAATTAGCATTCATCGATGGTACTATTCCTATCCCTAACTCCTCTGAAAATACTGTTGAATCGCCTTGTTTGGATACGTGCCAATAACCTTGTCTTGTCCTGGTTACTGAACTCTGTTACTAGAGAAATCCGTCAGTCTTTACTATTTTTCTCTGTTGCCAAAGATGTGTGGGATGGAATTTGTTCGCGATATGCTCTCTCTAGTGGTCCTAGAGTATTTCAACTTGAAAAATCACTTAGCTCTATGGATCAAGGGTTCCTTAACCATCACTCAATACTATAATTCTTTCAAATCCATTTGGGATGAGTATGTTACATATAAGTCCGTGTTTGAATGTCAATGTGGTGCTATGAATACCTACTCTTGCAATATTTTTGATGTTATGATAATAGCACAACAAAATGACTCTATAATGAAATTTTTAATTGGCTTACATGACACTTACTCTTCCTTAAGAAGTCATTTCCTATTGTCTTTACCATTACCATATTTGTTCAAAGTTTATTCTCTCCTCCTCCAGGAAGAAAGCTAAAGAAATTTGCATTCTAATGCTAAACCTTTTGAACCTGTGGTTATGCTGGCCAAAACTCAATTTCAAAGCAAAATTACCAAACCTTAAAATTAGAAAGACAGACCAAAAGTCAAATGCTCTCATTGTGGTTACAATCATCCCATATTGAAAACTGTTATCACTCATTGGCTACCCTTCTCATTGGAAATGCCCTAGGGTTCCTATAAAACATCTTGACCATGTCAATGTCAATTTTGCTATAAACACTGTTGTTTCCTCTAACACACCTTCTAAAAATTCCACGACTGACTCTCTCTCTTTCACGAGTTCTTAGAATTTTAAAGGTCTTATGATAGCAAGCAGGGAGCCATTTTTCAGTGTGTGACGGAGCTTTGTGGCGACTTTTTGACGGGCCTCGTCGGCGGGTCATCAATGATCGACGGTTCGTGTTGGCGTCGACGGCGGTTTTTCGGTTGCATGTCGCAGAGGGTGGTGGAGGTTACACGTGGGATCGTGTAGACTTCCATATTGAGACGGCGACCGACGGTAATAAGCGGCAGCAATCGGCGGTGGTAAGCGTCGGCGGCCCTAGTGTGACTGTGTGTGCATATCGTTGGGCTCTCATATGTGGATGCTAGACGGAGGCTAATGTTCTCCGGTCGTGCTCTCAGATGTGGATGTACGTCACGGCGGTGGCTGGTGGTCGACAGCGAGGTAGGCGGTGGTTGGAGGTGTCTAAGTCGTGCGTGTGTGTGAGAGAGAGAGAGAGAGAGAGTAGTGCATGTTTTTGCAAGAGAAAAGATGCATTGTGTGTGTGCGTGCGTGTGTTATTTGTGTGTGTGTGTGTGTGTGTGTGTGTGCTTGTGTTTTATGTGTGTGTGGCGTGTGTATGCGTTTGTTCTGTATGTGGGGATGATGATGTGGTATGGTGATGAGTGTAATGGTAATGTCTAAATTACCCTTAATGAAGATATAATTTTGGCTTTTTTTAGCTATTAGATTATATGATCTGATGAATACGATTTA
>CACSLK010017620.1:2242262-2286101 GCA_902706635.1 Striga hermonthica | reverse complement strand
TTTTTTTTTTTTTTCCTATAACTAGTTTATTGCTTAAATCTAGGTAAGTCTATCTCACAACATTTCTATATTAGTATCTATGACTATAAATTTTGATTACGTTCTGTAATTATCCCAATTTTTACCAATGGATTAAACCAGAGACTAGTCGGACTAGTCTTTAAAAATTAAGTTAGCTATATTTAAAATAAATCATATATTTAAAAATATTAATAAAGTAAATAATGATCCAACAAGTTAAACCACTGATCAGACTAATAAATAATTAAACCAATAGCTTGATCGGTTCAATGACCAATCCGACTATAAAACCATTGGAATTTAGTGCATTCATGGGTTGAATCCGGTAAAACAAATTAAGTGGCAACGTGGTCCACAATATTACTTGATGTTCCCATGTGTCTATGCGTCAGCGCGTGGACCACACCGTGTACGTGATGGTCCTAAGTCTCCTTTGGTTCTTATTGATTATTATTATATTGCATATATTTATTATTCTTTTCAGCCATCCAATGAATGTTACATGCAAATGGTACGGGCACTTTTGTCATTTTAAATTATTGATTCACATCTCATTGATTGGTTGAATAATAGTTAATGAAGTAAATAACCAATCAATGCATATTAATAGGGATTTTAGTTAGTTTAAGATAACTAATAGTTATTGTGATTAATTCATTTACATAGCTATAAATATCAAATGTCATTAATTAATATTTTATTATTTTTAATTATTGTATTTTTTATTTTATATTCATTGACAATCTTAATTTTATTTTAACTATTTTCAAGGGCGGATCTACATATGGTCCAGCCAGGCAATTGCATAAGCTGAATTTTTTGTGTTAACAATACAATTCATATAGTTAAGATGTGTTAATTAAAATTTATATTTAATATCTATAAAATTATAAATTCAAGTTTTTATTTTAAAATTTTAAATAATTCTTACCAAATAACATTATTATTTTAATTTAAAATGATACACCTCACTTGTCTAGATTTGATGGTATTATATTACAATATTTTTAGTACTTAGACGATATAATAAGCGGGATAGATAAATTTATTGTTTTTCAATTACAATTGATAAATATTTATAGAATGTCAAAATATGACTAATTTAATTATCATATATAAAAATGATAACATATATGAATGTTATTAACTTTTAAAATATATTTACCATTTAAGTTAGTCAAGTGTTTAAAATTAAAAGTTCTGGATAAATATCAATATTTATATGGATTATTTCGAATAGTACGAAATTAACATATAGAATTACACAACGATGGAGGTTGACAGTGAAAAACTCTATATTTATATATAAGAAGATAATACATAAGGAACTCTTTATAAATAACAGGTTTAACAAAAATGATGACATTTAAGCATTTTTTTAAATTAATAAATTATATCTCAAATTGACTTGTTTATAACTTATTTATATCTCAAAATGACTTGTTTATAAAAAAAATGCAAAACAAAATAGCCAGACCTCATTCTCAATTTCATTTTTTAGCATCAAACAAAAAGCAAATTGAATAGGAAATGCCTTCACCTCCCGATCGCTCAACCAATTTATTTAATTCTTAATATAAGTACTTTGTGCAATATGGTTAAAAATAATTTCAACAATTTTTGCCTTGGCTCGTTAAAATTCTTGGATCCGCCTCTGACTTTTTTTTTTCTAAAACGATAAACATCTGACTATTTTAAAACTAATGTTTTTGAAAAATATAATTTATATCCCACCCAATGCAAAGAAATACAGTGGCCGGTTTATTAGCATTTTTTCAAATCCAAAAATGAAATATAGCCATGTTGTACAAAATGATGAAATATGACCATTTTACTATGGAAAATGACAACTTTACCCTCGCTGTACTTTTTATTAGAACTTGTCATATTTTTTGTCCTAATTCTTTACTTATCTCTTGAACCTTTTGTTCAATTTTATATATATTGTTATTTGGTTTTATGATTACTTCAGTACAAGTATCTATTTTCGAAGAACTTGCTTCGTTTTCTTCATTATTTTGTTTAGGAATAACATATTCTATTTTAGGTCTAACAAAAGATGAAGTTCTATGTACTTCAAAGGACCTTCTAGGTGCTTCTAGTTGTAATATAGGTGAAAACAATTCATCTATTTCAATTTTATCATGAGGTTTTGAATGAAAAACTGTGATGACTGTTAGTCAATGCATAGTTTATTCTCCATGTTACTGAAAATGGATGATTTCCAGTTTTCATTATTTTTCTTTTCATGTTCCAACACAAAGTGATAGAATCATCTAAATTATTGTCTAATAAAGACATTCCAACTTGGTAGTTTAAGTTAAACTTAATTTTACCAAATTTTAAATTTCCACTCCCTTCTGCTATTAGAGCATCAGAATAATTAATCATTATATTATCAATTAATCTTATTGTAATGGGAGAATCTATTCCTAAACTATAAGTTGATTTAAGAATCATTTGTATAGTAGAAACATGTAAGTAAGAGATTTTATTCCTAGTTTCTGTTTTTATATCTTTCAATGTAGAAAGAATTTGTTCTTTACAGATAACAGGAATAACTACATTTCCTTCTGTTTGATCTGTATCTATTGCTTCTTCTCCAGAAATGATTCCAAAGAATATTTCATTCTTTCTAGAAATTAAGTTATTTAATTTCTTTATCAATCCTTCATTTCTGAAGTTATGGTTCTTTTTTAAGTCATGATATGCTATTCCTAATTTATTTGCATCTATCAGGGCTTCAATTAAATAGCCTAATTTTTCGTGTTTTGCGTATGTTATCATCCAACTCGGCAAGCATTGTTTAAGAGTCCTAAACTTCATATTAAGTGAAATTAACCATCGAACCGACATTATCCGAAGCTGTACTAATTCGGATAGAGAACCGATCTGGATCACCGAAGACCGAAGTCTTGCCAAACCGAAGTAGACGCGAACCGAGATCCTACCTCCTAAGAACAAACCGAGGTCTCACCTCTTAAAGCAGGTGACAAGGCACCTACGCACCCCCGCCACGAATTACGAGATTTTTCATCATTCAAATGGGGCCCACTGATCCTGCCGCCCATTAAAAAGTAGCTTTATGAAAAAGCTAATGCACAAATCCCGAGATGTACGTAAAAAGTTGCTATAAATAGACTGCCTACAACACTTGTACGGGAGATCCCCGAACTCATTAATATGCAACACGTAAAAGCCCATAACGGCTCTTCACCTCGGTTCACCTCGGACCGGGGCCATTGTTGAGATTGTTACATGCTTTACGTCCAAACCGTTCGTAATTATCATCTCAATCGCTGGTTACATCGTTGTTAAAAATCATATAACAACAGTTTGGCGCTAGAAGAAGGGCCTCATAAGTGATTTGAGGTTAATCTCCGCGTGTCTCAAATAACGATTCCGATCAGCCATACCCATAATGTCCCATTCAGAGCATCATGGTAATACTTCACGAGATGGCCATAGTCGCAACGCTGCCCACTCCGCCAGACGACAGGTCATAGCTCCCCCTGTACCAGATTATACTGTTCTGTTTCAAAATCCAGAATTCGCACGAGGTTTCGCCGCTTTAATGGCTCAAACGATCCCCGGCGCGTCGACGGCTGCCCCGGGACACTCCATAATACCGATGACTCCTGCAAATCCGCAGAATCCACCTGTGTGGCGAGACGGCGGAAGAACTACGTCTCACGCAACCTCTCAACCTCGTGATAGAGCGTCGCAACCACCTCCAGAACAAACTACACGTCGTACCGACGTTGGGCGCAATCCTCCTATACTTCCTCAAGAAGAAACCGCCGAAAGCCAGTCGGGTCATTCACGACGGTCACCGCCTCAGGCACAGCGCCGAAACCCCTCCAACCCGGCGCAGACCGACCTTCGGCAGCGTATAGAACGAAATCGGGCTCGTCAAGAGTCATCCGAACTTGAAACATTGCGACGAAGAATCGCCGAATTGGAAAGTCGGCAACGGTCACCTGAAGATCCCCCTCGGCGGGCCTCCACCTCGGCGCAAGTGTATTTGGAAGCCGATTCTCCCCTCACTCCGGAGCTCACTTCGGAACCTGTACCTGGGAAAGTCAAAGTCCCCCAGATCGGGCTATATGATGGAACGTCAGACCCTGACTCGCACCTCGGTCATTATACTTCTTGGATGGATCTGCATGGGGCCTCAGACGCACTCCGGTGTCGTATGTTTTCGCTTACACTGGGGCCTCGGGCCCAAAAATGGTACCATTCTCTACCTCCTCACTCAATTTGGAAGTGGCAACAACTAAGGTCGGCTTTCCGATCTCATTTCATCGGGGCTCAAGTCTGCCTAATCCCAAAAGAATCTCTTGCAAATGTCACTCAAAAAGATGATGAAAGTGTCAAGGATTATATTGCCCGATTTAATGACCAAGTTCAGAATATGGAACCCTGTCATCCTGAAACTCCGCTTGTCATGGCTATCGCTGGGCTAAAACCGAACTCAATTTTCCGCTGGACACTATGCCAAAATAAACCGAATACTTTTCAAGAATTTCTCGCTCGAGCTCAGCAACATATTATAGCTGAGGAAGGCATGTCGGTCCCCGACTTTAACTTTAATCCGAAGCCATCTAAGGCGGGAACCGATGAGAAGAAGAAGAACAAATATTTTGAAAGACAAAACAAGACTCAGTTCAGGGGGCCTCCCCGGGGAGATCCCAACGATCCTGAAGTTCGAGCGGCCCGAAAACAATATGCTACCGATGTGAAGTCCGGTTATCAAACCGTATATTCTGCAGGAGCAGCCACCATATATGAAGAAATCAAAGGGAAGGGCATTTTACCAGATCCCAAACCACTTCGGATGCCCGAAGAAAAACTGGACAAGTCCCGGTATTGTGATTATCATAAATTGCCAGGGCACAACACGGACGAGTGTTTGAGTTTGTTAGCCGCATTGTTGCGTTTGATTGGCCATCCGCAACTTAGAAAGTTTTACCGTAATACCGATCCCCAGAGGCGAGGTCCGGGACGTCAGATCGAACCCTTTGATGAAGACGATGAAGAGGACCGAGGTGCCATGCCAAAACGCATCCGACAAGGAGACAAGGAAGTATTTATGTTCACATCGGAAACGCCCGATTCAGACTTTACTGGAACTGCCCGAGGACGTAAACGAGGTCGATCTCCTGAACCGATACAAATCACCGTCCATCGTGTCAATACCAATAACTCCCGGAGTACATTGTCCCGTTGACAGATCAAAGCCTATGCCCGACAAGCCTACAACTCCAGCAAACAAGTGTACACTACAGATTTAAGAGATATCCTCAACAATCGGAATTGTCCCATAACTTTTAATATGGAGGATGCTAATCACTTCGCACACCCTCATTCCGACGCACTTGTTATCACCGTCCCAATATGCGGAATCCCCGTACATCGTGTTATGGTGGATACTGGGGCCTATTCAAGCATTTTGATGTTAAAAGCTTTTGACAAAATGGGACTTGATCCCGCCGACATCCGACCTTGCAATGATCAGATACAAGGGTTCAATGGCAGTATTTCGAAGCCTATCGGCGAGATCACTTTATCTTTCAGATTCGGCACTTCAGAGAATGTCACCAAGTTCGTCATGGAAACTTTCAAGATTCTGGATATTAATTATGAGTACAATGCCATCATCGGCAGAACAGCATTGTATAAACTTCGAGCTGCAGTTTCGATTTTTCACTATGCTCTGAATTTCCCGACTACACGAGGAGAAGGGACACACTTCGGAGACCAGAGAGAAGCTCTATAACTTATTACATTCATACCATCTAGCGGCGTCCATTCCACCTCGACAAACAACTCTCCATCACAAAGCGTCTCGAACGACATGGCGTCCGAAGAACCGAACAACCATGTCAGTGATCCTTCCACCTCGGATCCTTTGACCGAAGACCGAGGTCGTCGGCCTGGAAAGGAGCCACTTCTTGAAGAGGACGAGTTGGACCCTAGAGCCTTGTTTAAAGAAAAAAGCCGAAGTGATCGAGCCGAAGCTGGAGAAGACGTAGAATTGATCTATATCGATGAACCAGTCTTCCACAAATCATTGCGTATTGGAAGTCATCTTCAAGAACCTCTTCGGTCAGAACTTATCTCGTTTCTCAAACACAATTCTGATGTTTTCGCTTGGAAGCACGAGGATATGAAGGGTATCGACCCCGGTGTCGCTAGCCACAAGTTGAACCTCGATCGAACCATCCGGCCTGTTGTGCAAAAGAGAAGAAAACTGGGGCCGGATCGTCAGAAGGCATTGGAAGAAGAAGTCAAAAAACTCATCGACAACAAGTTCATCAAGGAAGCCAAATACCCGACGTGGGTCTCAAATCCTGTTCTTGTCAAAAAGAGCAATGGGCTATGGAGACTGTGTATCGATTTTTCCGACCTGAACAAGGCGTGCCCGAAGGACAGTTATCCGCTTCCCCACATAGATTATATGGTCGATGCAACGTCGGGACATGAGTTGATGAGTTTCATGGATGCTTACTCGGGCTATAATCAGATTCCTATGGATCCTGAAGATTCTGAACACACCTCATTCTATTCGGCCCGAGGCTTGTACTGATACTATGATGCCGTTTGGATTAAAGAACGCCGGAGCCACATATCAACATCTCGTCAACAAAATGTTCGCTACACTGATCGGCAACACTATGGAAGTTTACGTTGATGACATGCTCGTCAAGTCGGTGCACGCATCTGATCATATAACGCATCTTCAAGACATGTTCGCCATCCTTCGATCTTATTCCATGGTCTTAAATCCTAAGAAATGTACTTTTGGAGTTGAATCTGGAAAATTTCTGGGCTATATGGTCAGCCAGCGCGGAATTGAAGCCAATCTGGCCAAAATAAAGGCCATTCAAGATCTAACTCCCCCGACCTCGGTTAAGGGTGTTCAGGCCCTAACCGGCCGACTTGCTGCACTCAACCGGTTCATCTCCAAGTCTACAGATCGTTGCAGACCCTTTTTCGAAGCAATCAAAAAAGAAAAACGTTTTGAATGGACCGAGGAATGCTAGAAAGCTCTCGTTAGCATCAAGGAGACGCTTGCCTCTTCGCCGACTTTACAAAAGCCAAAACCCGAGGAAATGTTGTTCTTATATCTCGGAGTCAGTGATTCTGCCATTAGCGCTGTTTTGATACGTGAAGAGGGACTGTTGCAATCGCCTATCTATTATGTCAGCAAAGCCTTGCATGATGCCGAATTACGTTATCCTCCGATGGAAAAATTAACATTTGCGCTTGTCGTTGCTGCACGAAAATTACGACCTTATTTTCAAGAACATTCCATAACTGTCCGCACTTCGTATCCACTTCGGCAAATCCTGCACCGACCTGATACCTCGGGACGCATGGTCAAATGGGCCATTGAGCTCGGACAATTCAACATCCATTATCAACCGAGGACCGCGATCAAGGCTCAAGCCTTATCTGACTTCATCGCCGAGTTCACTCCGGCCATAACAGTTCGTCGTGATAATCAACCATGGGTCCTCTATATTGATGGATCCTCAACAGCCAACCGAGCAGGCGCAGGGATAGTTTTAGCTGACCCGGAAAACCGGTTATTCTGTCACTCGGTAAAGTTTCTCTTCCCGGCAACCAACAATGAAGCCGAATACGAAGCCTTGCTATCCGGATTGAATTTGGCGGAATCCATGAACGTGAGGAACCTTAAAGTCTTCTCGGACTCTCAACTCCTTGTCAACCAAATCAATGGTTCATATGAAGTCAAAGAACCTCGGTTGACACTTTATCTCTCTTTGGCCAAACGGAAATTATCAAAATTTTCCGCCGACCTCGAACATATCCCCCGAACTCTTAATGTTCAAGCAGATGCCTTATCTCGGCTGGCATCCAGTATAGGGATGGAGAGCGCGGAGTATGTCCAAATCGGCCAGCAAGAGCAACCGTCGACTGCACTTTTCGAGGTCGCAACTATCGATCCGGTGACGCCACAAAAGCCACTGACTTGGATGGATCCTATTATTCATTATTTGGAAACTGGGGCCTTGCCCCCAGACCCAAAAGAAGCTCGTGCACTTCGGATCCGAGCAGCTCGGTACACATTGGACAACGAAACTTTGTTTAAAAGGGGATACTCCGTCCCACTTTTAAAATGCGTGAGTGAAACTGAGTCACAGTACATTCTTGAAGAAGTCCACGAAGGGATTTGCGGAAGTCACCCCGGTGCACAAGCATTATCTTATAAAATCTTGCGACAGGGTTATTACTGGCCGACCTTGAAAACCGACGCTGCCACATGGGTTCGCAAATGCCCGAAATGCTAAGTGTTCGCGCCTAATGTCCATCAGTCTCCCGCAGAGCTCAAATCGATCTACAGTCCTTGGCCTTTCGCCAAATGGGGGATTGATCTCATAGGTCCTCTACAAACCGGAAAAGGAGGCGTCCGACTTGCCATCGTAGCCGTTGATTATTTCACTAAGTGGGCTGAAGCCGAACCGTTAGTCACGATAACCGAACAGAAAGTCGTTGATTTTATATGGAAATCTCTCATCTGCCGTTTCGGAGTCCCGAACTCCATCATCACCGACAACGGCCGACAATTTGAAGGCAAGCAACTCGAGTCCTTATGCGAAGAATATAACATCAAACACTTCTTCTCATCGCCTTACCACCCGCAGTCCAACGGCCAAGTGGAAGCTGTAAATAAGCTCATAAAAAACGGCCTTAAAGTCCGACTTGACGCTGCCAAAGGAGCTTGGCCGGAAGAACTACCACATGTCCTGTGGGCTTACCGAACTACCACTCGAACTTCTACCGGCGAGACCCCATTTTAACTTACGACTCAGAAGTCGTGGTCCCAGTCGAGCTCGGAGAACCGACGTACCGAGTTCAACATTTCACCGAAGAGGCCAACTCGGAAAACATAAAGGCTAATCTGGACCTGCTTGAAGAACATCGTACCCGGGCCGAACTCAGAAATGCCGCTTACAAACAAAGAAGTGAGAGATATATCAATTCTATACTCAAACCTCGTTCATTCCGAGTTGGAGACTTGATCCTCAAACACATAATGGGGCCTGACCCCGGACCACTCAAACCAAAGTGGGAGGGGCCTTACCAAATCACTGAGGTTTTACCCCATGGGGCATATCGGATTGCTCATCCCGACAGGACACCCCATCAATATCCCTGGAATGCTGTGTTCTTGAAAAAGTTCTATCAGTGAATGGTCCGAAGTCGGATAGCCGACCTTTCTTTTGCACGGACCTTCTTTTCGCCTCGGTGAATGTACGAAGTAACCCTTTTGATGTATTGAAGGCCTGTCGGCTTTCGCTTTTGAAAATCCGAGCAGCAGCTCAATACCGATGTAAACATTTTGAAGCTCGGTTCTATGAATCTTTTGTACCGATGTAAGCATTGCGACACTCGGTCTCGCTGACACCCCATAATATATTCGAACTCCACACATGTTTCGGATGGGGGCGACGCACGTCAAACATCATTTCAACACACATGATTTGACGGGTCCCGAATATTACCGAATACAAAAAATATAAATCGGTTGGGGCCATTCCATAATCGAACTCTGACGAAGTTCGGTGACTTCTATTTTATTTCCCGTACAACCCTTTTCGTGAGTTATTTGAAAACTCGCATATCGACTTGCACTTGTGGCTGAAATTATTACATAAGATCAAAGTGGAATTCGGAAATTATTTTTACAAAAATTTACAACTCGGTTAATGATATGAATAAATCCGAGTTGGAACAATTCTTAGTAAAATCTGTACCGAGTTCAGAACACTTTGACAAAATCGCTGAAATATGAACAGCAAACGTAAATCACAACAGATATTAGGCAAACATATCATATATATTTCTTAAAAATGTCAGAAATACCTTACATATTTTCCTACTAAGGGACTCAGTTATCTGATATCCCCGATTACATATTTCTTCATATTTTGCCTACTAAGAATGCCAACATGCTGGCACTCCGATATTCTATTACGAAATTAATAATGCAGTAACAAGTAAAATTTATGGACTTCAAATCGCATCAGTCGCCTTCTCCACATCAGTCCCGGTGCCACTGCCTTCCCCGGCTTCGATCCCTGAGGATAGTCGCTCCAAGACTTGCGACTCCTTCGCTTTGGCAGCAATCTCGATGGCTCCATCTGACACCGGAACCAACTCATCACGAGGATCTCGCACTTTATCCACATCGTCCTCAGCCGGCGTGACAACCTTGACAATTTCAATCTCCTTGTCGGTCGACCTTGCCTTCTCCTCAATATAGGCTTTGACCCTGCTCTGAATTTGCTCCGGAGTCATATCATCAAAATGCTGTTCAACCTCCACCTCGGCCAGAGTTGAGAGATACACGTCGGCCAGTTCCTTCCTTTTTTTCTTTCTCTTCCTCCAAGATCATGTTAACATAAGCACGTCGGAGGAGAGCAACCCTGTCCTCGGAAAGTGGCGGCAAATCAGGATTCGCATTCATCTCCTCAGAACGACGAAGCATCCAGACACAAAAATCGCGTTCATCCTCGTCAGCCACCACGTGCATCCCCTTTATCTCGGCATCAAAACCGTACTTCTCCAACTTGCGGAATAGGAACAAACGGAGGTCGTCAATATCATAGTAGCCGGCATCGTAGCGCTCAATAACCCATCGGAGATTCATACAGGTAGTCATCTCAATTTCAAGGTCAGGTTCACCGACCCCATCATCATTTCCGCCGGCGTCCTCACCATCAACCTCGGCATCACCACCGGACTTCGGTTCGACAATGACCGAATCCTTCCCGGCTTGGAAACCATTCTCATACATGAACTCCCCATATGCCGATTTCTCTTTTTCAAGTTTAGCCATCTCGGCTTGATGGGCATCCTTCTGCCGACCTACCAGCTCGTGGACCTCGGCACACTCTTGGCGAGTTGTTTCATGCCTTGCCTTTTCATCTGACAGCGCCTTCGCTGTTTCCTCCAATTTGGCCTCGGAAGCTTTAAAGTGTTGCCCAACCACAGCGAGGCGTGCCTTAAGATCGGCCACCTCGGCCTCAAAAGTTTTTTTCTCTTCAGATAACACCGAGGTCTCGGCCCGTGCCCTTTCCAACTGGGCAGCTTGCTCAGAAAGCTGGCCCTTCAAGTCGGCTTCCATTTTGGCAGACTCTTCCTTCAAATTGACGATCACGACGTCACGCGCAGCTATTATATCTTTTTTTCCTTCTAACTGCGACGTAATTCGGCGGTGATCGTCTTCGGCAGCAACCAAACTAACCAACGCCCTGCCAACACACGCCTTGGCGTAGCTCAACCTATCCACGCTCGACAAAGAAGAGACCCCCACTTCCGATTTGGGGTCCCACACCATCAACGGCACACGAGCAGCATTTTTAGCGCTTTCCGGCATCTCAATTCTTGATGACATGTGCGGTGTCTTCACAGATTGAAAAGTGGTAAACCACTCCTCCCGACACCTTCGGGCACTTTGACATTCGCAGCCCTCTCTTCATCAATGGACAAGAAAGATTTTTCAAATAAAGGGGATTCATCCTTACCCTTCTCCGCTGCCTTACGACCAGAGTCATGTTTCTTCTTTGATCTCTTCTCCACACCGGAAGAAGCACCAACATCAGACATCTTCATTAACTTCCTCTTTTTCCTCTTCTCCGGTTGCTCAGATTCCTTGGACTTCGGAGAAGAGGGCAGTTTCTCAAGTCCCTCTCCCAGCACTTCGGTATGCATGACCTCGGCTGTGACCAACTCCGTTCCCGTCACGATCGGTTCAGGCTCTGCTTGGCTAATAGCCACAACATTCACAACTGGCGGCACCTCGGTAGTTGTCACCCCTTGCAAGGACTTCGGGCTCCCCGGAATAGCAGCCGAAGTTGCACTCGACCCCACCTCGGTCGATTTCTTACCGACATTCTTTTGGCCCGCAGTTTTCTTCACCAAGGCACGAACTAGATCCCTCCTCATGGCGTCGTTTAATCGCAGATCTCGACTCTTACCAAACTTGGATTGAAGATCTCTATTCGGATACTTGCGCCTGAACTCTTTCGCTTCTTTGATCGAATTATAACCCAAGAATCCGAGGAGCGGATAGTATACTGTGTCAAAAATAAACAATCGACAACCCACGGTATAAATAAGTATTTCATATATATATATCGATTTCATATATATATCGAAATTGTGGACAAAGGGATTAAAACAGTGAAGTCCACTCACTGGGATCAAACTTCAAATTAGAAACTCCGGGAGATAAACCAGCAGCTTCTAGTTTAGAGTCCACAACCAGCGTGCGATAGTCCCGTTCTTCCTTATTCAAACTAGCAAGTGCAATCAGCTTCCTACCGAATTCGGGGCTTAACTTCGGTTCCGCCTGCTTAGTCTCTTTTTCTACAAAGGGCAAAAGTTCCGACCTGTTAGCGTACAGAACAAAACAAAATCAGAAGAATATATCCGAATTGAAAAATAAAGTAAACTCACTTGCTCCGGAATGTATAAACATCGGAATCGTCATCCCGTCAATCCGAGGTTCGTGAAAGAAGCTTTCGGACTGCCACTCTCCTCCAATCCACAACCACTCCTCCTGAAATCCATGAAGAGTTTTCGGGATATCGGTGAATGATCTCACCGACTTTCATACCACGTTGCGGTTTAGCCCCTGCAAAGAAGCAACACGAAGATTCCGCAACATGTCTCTTTGGGCTCCTTTTAAAAGCGAAGATACTCCTTATCTCCTCACACGACGGTAATCCTTCACCCTTCTCGTGCAACAATACCATCAAACCAATGATCTTTTTCCAGCTATTAGGAGTAATTTGGCACAATGGCAACCCCCAACTTCGAAGGTATTCTGTGATCAAATTCGGTAACGGGAATCTCAATCCCGACCTTAAGCTCTCTGCAAAGATGCCCACACAACCCGGAGGAGGGCTTGTTATTCTCTCCCCGGGGTAAGGGGCGAAAACCTTCACCGAGGGAGGAATTCTCACCTGCTCCCGCAACAACACCACGTCGGCGTCGGTCAGGATACTGGGCTCGCCCTCAAAATCGACCTTGGGATCAGGCCATTTTCTAACCAGTCTCCTCCAATGGGGCACCTCAACAACAGCCGCATCCTCCTCCACTATACAGTCACCGTCTTCATCGTTGGGCTTGATATCTAAGTGCCTCACCAACATCGGATCCCACCGATGATACTCGAAAGCCAACTCAACTAACTCCGAATCATGATATACCTCCAACGGAACCGACTCAGTACTAGACGAACTCGTCATCGCTTTACCCTTGCCTTTCGACGCCATTACACATAGGGAATAACACAAAATAAACGAATAAAGAGATGAGAATGAGAAATAAAAGCTTACCAAGAAACTCGAAGTCGAATGATGCACAGGAAAAAACTTTCAAGTTTTCAAAGGAAATTCAATAAGAAGATTGTAGAAAGAACTAACTCAGGAATCAAAGCGAAGGTGAAGAAAGTTCGATCAGAAATTTCGAAGCCCTATTTATAATTTCCAGTTTCTAACCGTTGGAGACCCTAATTAGGGGCGCGTATAACCGACGCGACCCCTCAATCCCAATCGACGCCACCTTTTCATTCCACAGGACTCTACTGTGCACGTGGCACCCTATTAAAAAATGACCGTTACCTTTTATGACCATTACGGCGCGACTGTTCATTCTGGTATTAAATGGACAACCGTTATGACTGTTCAGATTTCTTCTAATTGCTTCCCAGACAATAGCAAATTTTCGCCAAGTGTTCTCACCCCGGAAATTAACACCCACTCCGGTAAGAAAAGTTCACTTCAGAAATTTTCTTGTCGCAAGTTTCCCGTAAAGACCGTAGCCGAGTCGGGTCTCAACCCATCTTCTGCAACATCGACGACCATCACTCTGTATGATCGCCGATATTGGGGGCCCATCTGTTATCATCCAACTCGGCAAGCATTGTTTAAGAGTCCTAAACTTCATATTAAGTGAAATTAACCATCGAACCGACATTATCCGAAGCTGTACTAATTCGGACAGAGAACCGATCTGGATCACCGAAGACCGAAGTCTTGCCAAACCGAAGTAGACGCGAACCGAGATCCTACCTCCTAAGAACAAACCGAGGTCTCACCTCTTAAAGCAGGTGACAAGGCACCTACGCACCCCCGCCACGAATTACGAGATTTTTCATCATTCAAATGGGGCCCACTGATCCTGCCGCCCATTAAAAAGTAGCTTTATGAAAAAGCTAATGCACAAATCCCGAGATGTACGTAAAAAGTTGCTATAAATAGACTGCCTACAACACTTGTACGGGAGATCCCCGAACTCATTAATATGCAACACGTAAAAGCCCATAACGGCTCTTCACCTCGGTTCACCTCGGACCGGGGTCATTGTTGAGTTATTGTTACATGCTTGACGTCCAAACCGTTCGTAATTATCATCTCAATCGCTGGTTACATCGTTGTTAAAAATCATATAACAATAGCGTAGTAATCTAAAAGGTTATTTTCTCTATCCACTAATATAATATTTTAGTATTTTCGCCTGATACCAGGCTCTGATACCATTTTCATTTTCGATTTTCGTTTTCGATTTTTGTTTTTTGTTTTCGTTTTACTTTTTGCTGCTGCTTTTAACTTCGGGTTTATGTCCAATTTTGCGGAGATTCCTAGATATCAAATCTTAGTTTTTTCAATTTTTTCTTTATACTTTTAAGATAATTAACTTGTCCTTCTATTTCTGGAAAACAATCTCCATAGTAATTATCTCTTGTAGAATGCTTTTTATAATAATATTTCTTGAGTGTAATTCCATATATAAGGTATTCTAGATTTTGTAAAAGATCTTCTCTAGCTTTTTCAAATAAATCTGTTTCATTTTTTCTTATGTTACCATAAGTATCTAAACTTATGGAACTAGCATTTAATCTTTCATTAATAATGTCAAATTCTTCTTTCATCTTTTAAAAGTTAAAACAATCTTTAAAAGAAATTGTTTTCTTTTTTTCTCCTATTTTATTTGAAACTGTGATTTATGAGGAATACTCATGAGAAAGATGAGACTCTGCCATGATAAATCTATTTTTTACAAACCTCAAATTCTGGGATTGTAATGGATTTTCGTTTTGGAGTAGTCGAAGGCTATAAGCCATTCTTTCGATATCCGAAGCAATCAGATTTTTATCGCAAGTTCGAATCAAAGTTCGATACTTAGTTTTCAACTTTTGAATAGTTGATTCTAAAATATATTCCCACGAAATAGCAGGCATTATATATTCTTTATATACAGAGTTTTTTCTAAGTTTGATATAACTTTGGCTAACTCCTTTTCTCTAGTTACAAATGATGAGTGAATATCACTGTAAAGTTATCTTTTGTTCTTTTTTTTTTTATTATTTCTAGTAGTCTGTCTTTGAATACCATTTTCTAAAATTTTTAGTTTCTCTAAAATTTCTAGCTTAATAAACTTTAAAAGATTATTTTCTAATCTTCTTAATTCTTCATATTTATCTAACTTTATGGGTAATTGCATGCAATTTTCAATGTTATTAAAAACATTATTAAAAAGTTTTGAGTTCATACCTTTCTTCTGGTTTTGAATTCTTTTAGTGTGTTTGAGATGATTGGTCCACCATAGCTTCCGGCTTTTATTCTTCAAATTCCAAACACTGTGCTCCAAATCGCCTTACAGCCCTTCTTTGTGGGTCTTACTCCGACGAGCAATTGTGTCTCCAGGAATCTCCAGAGAATTTTAGCCTAAGCTTTTTAGTTTGATTATTTCTTGAAGCTTAGTAGCTTCTAAGTGTTTGAAGCTTAGTGCTTTCTGAAATAAAGATTTTGACTAAAGGAAAATTTTTATTGAATATTCAAGAAGTTTACAGAAAATGATACTCAAGAAAGATATAATCTGATTCGAGATGCCTTACATACCCCAGTGGCATCCCTCTATATAGAAAATAGAAATGCGTGAATTATTGGGGTTCGACACAAGTTGCCGTCTCACCAAACGCATTGTGAAAAGAGAAAGAAAAAGCAGAAACTCTTCACATGAGTTTGTCTGCTATTATTACATTGTGGAGCCGAAACTCCTCCACATGAGGCTGTCTACTACATTATTAAATCGTGGTAGGGACTTAAATTTTTAAGTATCACATGGCAGTAGTTGGCAGGTCTTCTGTGGCAGCTGGCATACTTAAGTTTTTTTCTTTTTCCAAAGTGGTAGGGTCCTCCACATGGCTCTCCTTTTGCTTGACCGGTTCCCTTTTGTCTTTTTGTGTCGGCAACCTTCTTCTTCTTCTTCTGGTGCTTTTCTTTCTCCTCATTGACTGTAAGAACAATGGACTGCACCATTTGCTTAGTTGCTTCTGTGGCATGGATCTTAAGAATGAGATTATCCTGCCAATTCTGGACTATGACCAAGTCTTGTTTGTCAATTTTCTTGTTGAAATTACTAACCATAACTATATTCGGGCTGCAATAATTTACTTTTATTTGGCTTGATGAATTTATTTTTTCTAACGTTTTCAAGATAAAATAAATTCTATCTGCTCTTTCTAATTTCAGCTCTTCCTCTGTCAATGGAGGTTTTTCTTGTACCAGTGGTATTGGTAGTTTCACTTCTCCAGATACCCCCACATGAATATAGTGGTATGCTGAATATTGTTCTTCATTGTTCCAGTCTGGAATTGAACTACAGACCTTGACAAAGATTGATTTGTTGTTTTCACGAATTCTGTATTTTTCCATGTACAAAGCGATCGCTTGTTTGATTTTTGGAAAATATGACAACTCTTTTAAACTGTTCTCTGGGTAGAGGGTATCAATAAATCCTCCTAGGAACAAGTCTCTTGTTATTTCAAGTGTAACTCCTGGTAGCAGAATGGCTTTGATCTGTTGATTTCTGCTGATAGGAATATATCCTTGTTCACTTGTACTCGCGTTTACTTCTTCATATAACGTGAGCCATTCTTCTTTGGTTATAGTAGTTTGATTAACTTACTATCCAGTTGCTGTATTTTGAATTCATCAAATTATATGAATGGATTTTTCAAATGATGCTCTTTAAGAATACCAGTGTTACGAAATACTGGTACTCTCTCAAAGATTTTGTTTTTTAGCTTTTCAAAGAACATTCTTGCTTCAAATTCAGTTTTTGCCGTATGATAGTATTCTGGTGGCAAATCTTTTATTTTCTCAAAGCTATTATAGACTCCAATTTTTGGTCCGGTGTGTACCGTGTACTGATGTTCATCATATTTTCATGCATTATGAGTGATATAGTGTGATGTTTGACCGTGTTTATTTTGGAATTGCGCACCATTTCGTTTGATTTATTAATCTATGATAGAGGTATATTTGTCGTTGGTTTTGTAGGAAACATGCCCGAAAAAGCGTTAAAGATGGAATCAGGACGAAAAACGGCAAAAACAAGGTGCAGTCAGGGTCACACGACTCGTGTTGTATGTGACACGAGTCGTGTGAGGTGAGAAAAATGGGATCATGAAGAATTTTGGCACGGCTTCACCACACGAGTCGTGTGGCCCATGACACGAGTCGTGTGGGCTCACACGACTCGTGTGACCTCACGTGTAGGTTGGCCGTGTGAGTCTGGGAGCGGGGCAAAAATTCGAAGAAAGTCACACGACTCGTGTGGCTAGTGACACGACTCGTGTGACGCGCAGACAGTCCAGCGGGAAATAGGATTCCTACGCGATTTTGCCCCTTTTTCAAGCCATATTTACCCTACAGTATATAAGGAACATAAGGAACACGGTTCTGCGACTTTTGACACCATTGGAGGCCTAGGGAAAGCACGAAACACACGAGGGATTCGAGGAAGTCAAGATTGAAGATCCGGGAACTAACGGCAACAATAGTTCTTCTTTCTTTTCTCTTTTTCTTCTTCATTGAACTCATGGATTCGTTTATTTTGAGTATTGAGAATATGTTTAGTAGCTAAATTTCTTTGAGATTCTAGGATTTGTGAGTACTCGGATTATTTTATGAAGTGATTTTGTTTATTCATTCCGGTCTATCTTTCGTTTATCAATTTCTTGTGCTTATTATTATTGTGTGAGTAGACGGCCGCTATGAATGTGATGGGTCTCTTCTCAGATCTGGAACGGTCCAATGGTAAAACGTCCGGATCTGGGATGAACCGGTGCGAATGAGCTTAGATCTGATGTGATGGCGTTCGAACTGTTGTTGAGCCGCAAGAACACCTGCAAGAACTCAACGCCGGAGGGGTTTCCGGCGTAGAGCCTCCGACGCTCAAGTCAGTATGTGAAAGAGATCAGGGGAGCTGCTATCAGAGCAGCGGCAGTAATGAAAAGAATATGGAATGAATGGGAGTTAGGGTTTTGGAGTTACCTCAGCTCCTTTGTATAGAAATGGAACATTCACCTGAAGACCCCAAAATGCCCCGGCCGACTTACTGGAAATGTCCAAACTACCATGGTCGGTTCGCATTCCATCCATTTCCTAGTCAGCTTCTAGATCCTTCCTTATCCTTTGCTGCCCCTTCGGTATGCTGAAGTGTATTAGAGCTATCGGGATTTATGGGCTTCCAACCTTTCTCAGTCGACTTGATTCAGTCGAGTCGAGTCGACTGAGTCATATTCGATTGCTAATAGATCCTCACATGTTTGACTATCTTTCAAGAGGGAATCCGCTTTTGGTAGTCGACACGTGGAAGTCGACTGGGAGAGATGCCTGGATCCTTGACCGGAGATACCATAGTCTGCGGACAGAGTCGACTTCGCATAAGTCGACTCGGTAATCTGTAAACCGCGATGGTTATCGAACCGTTACACGACTGTATGGCTATATCATCTAGTCCCCCCCAAAATTACTCGAAGCGACTCTGAGCTTACGAGTAGATTGTGTCGACTGGATGTTTCCCTCGAATCTTTTCATGTGTCCCGTCATCAAGTTATTACCTTGGGTCGCACCCACTCGTTACCTCGACTTGTAATACGACTCGTCTACGCGAATTTTGATGTGATTAGATAAGTCTGAATCTTTTTTAATTTCAAAATTCAAAAAATAGGGTCTTTGAGCATTGATAAGACGTTTTATCTCTCCGCCGCTTCGTATTCCGTGCACCATCTCAACCGTTGAATATGACTTTAATCTGAGGGTCAGGGTTTCTCTACCTTTTTTATAAATACTAGTGCGTATCCCGTGTGATGCACGAGTAAACAATATTAAATAATAATTATAAATAATTATTGAGTTCGAGTCACCAATGAAAGAAGTGGGAAATCATCCTTCCTTAAAAGAGCAAGAAAATATTATAAATTAAAGATAAGGATAAACAAATTAAAGATGTGGGGTTAATATTGATATAATTTACCGTATACCAGTTTATTATAAACAATCTAAAATTAGCTTGTACAAAAGTATATAAAATTTGTATGTTTAAAATATTACAAATACCTAAAATATCATATTAACATATGTAAAAATATCTAATTTTTTCTATATTATTATTAAAGATGTGAACCACCTACAACTTTTCTAAATTATTTTGGAAAGAAAACGTGTCTAAAAACATTAACCTTCACTTTTGTATAAATGATGTTTTATAAACTTTATTTTTTTGTCTCGTAAAGAAAACATTCTAAAAAATATTTAAATTTTATATGTATATGTATATGTATATACAGATAGAGTATGACATGATAAAATATTATATAAAAGTATCTATAATATTATAAGTTTAAATAAAAACATTATAAAGTTTTTGGTAGAAAATTTACATAGTATATATAAAATAAATATTGACATAATTATGACGGTACCTAAAAATTTGAGTACATGAGATTTCAAAATTATTATGATTATTATTTAAGTAATTTGAGTACAAAAGATTTTAAAAATATTATTATTTTTTAGTTACCGTAAAACGATTTTTTGTACGCATACAATTATTTCTTCATAACAACTTATACAATTATGTCAACTAATAATTGTAAAATTTATATTAGTACATTTTGATAATTTCTCTTAAATTATTTATTCAGAACAACTTATGCACTTTTTAGTTTTAGTGTGGTGTATACATATTTCTTCTATGTTTATAACCACGTGATTTATTAGAGTTAAGTATGAGAAAAAACACAGAAATTAAATATAACTTGTAAGTGAGTTTTATTTTAGATAATTTTTATTTATTGCATACTTAGACACTACTGATCATAATTTATTTATTTTTTTAATTTTTTTTACCTTAGGTCCACAACAGGTTTAACTATAATAATATAATTATTTATTTGATTTAAAAATATGATATCCTTATCATTCCTATTTATTAATAGAATAGATTCATTTGTAATATTTGAGAAATTAACAACTAACTAATGTATCTAGCTAGTCTGTTCACATTATTGGATATAAGAATTACTTTTCAAATAGTAATTATCATTTAGAAGAGGTAATTATAATTTTTAGAAGAGATAATCATGAATTGAATAAAAACAAACATTATATAATTAAATATAGAAACATACCGCAAATCATGCATCTTATCTTAAACTTCATTCAAATGACCTCAATAAAAAATGTAGCAAAATCCCTAATTTAAAGGCAACACTGCAGGTTTTTTGAAAAATAAAAAATAACAAAGTTACTAAAAATGGTAAGTAATTAATACTAATTAAAATTTGACCAAGGTTGACCTGCCATTTTTTAAAAATGGTAAATCTTTTTATATATATATAGACTCCTCCTTTCTTCTTGTCTTCACTTTTCGCACTCATCTTCTCTGAGCCTTCTGTTTTCTCCGGCAAACACAGCATCTCAAGCTTTTCCAGCACTCCTTTCATTTTCCGACGTTCTCAGATCTTTCAGGACTCCTTCGTCGATCACCATGAGTATGAGTAAGTTTCCTTTGCTTTGCTTTTTAATTTATCAGTGTGTTTAAGATATGAAACTCTCTTTTCTTCTTTCTCTCCCCTTTTTTTTTCTTTTTTCTTTTTTTTTTATGCTCTGGGGCCTGTATGTTCATCACATTTTCTGGGAATTCTTGGAGAATTCTAGCGGTTTTTCTTTGTTAGATCTTTAGCTGCCGATCTTTTATCTCCTTCTAAGTGTTTTCGTTTGCCAGTCGTCTCGTTATGAAAGATCGACTCTTTCGTCAAGTCGAATCGATATGGGAACTACTTTTCTCATTTCTTTTCCCTTTCTTCCCGCCGTCGAGACGCTTCTCGTGTCATCCTGGTTATTTTGTTGACCCTTCTCTTTGAATCGAATCACGGTTTCTAATAACTTTTCTTGATTGCCATTCCTTTTCTTCTTAGATTCCAATCTCGACCCTGTTTCTGACCCCGTCTCTGGTTCTCTTGCCCAGGAAATTGATAACTATTCGGGTTCGGATTCTGTTCACCCAAACGATGTCGAGCCGTGTTCTCATCGAAACGTCGAACCGGAGGATTTTGTCCATTCACATGCCTCACCTTTCGGTATCGATTGGGCTGTTTATAACCAGGTGTTACTTTCGGGCACCCTTTGTGAGGATCCCGAAGTTCTCAAAACCCTTGAATCTTCTTACCCCGACTTGGCTCCTCGAGGTATCTTCCGCTAGATTTTTTTTTGAACATCCTTATACCTGCGGCCAATCTTGTTCCTTTACTTGATAATGACTTCCTTTAATCGAGTCTGCAACTATAGCATGTTCCGTGGTAAGTTCTTACTATCGTTTTCTTATGCTCCTGCAGCCGAAATCGATGGCTTCAGAGAGTTCAGTGGCCTTCCCTCGGATTGGGCTGTAGTCGCTCCTAAGCCCGAAGACGACTTTCGTCGCCCTCCCAAGGGTTGTTTTACTTTTTTCGTGGATCAAATAATGCCGGGCCTGCGTTTCCCGATTCAACCTGAACTGCAATCGTTAAGTAACCTTTTCGATATACCAATAAACCAGTTCACCCCTAATTCTATTCGAATAATGGTAGCCTTCATAGTTGTTACCCGCATAGTTTTAGGTAATTTTCTACCCGAGTTTTTCCTTTACTGTTACGGGTATAGGTTTAGCAAGGACGCCCATTGTCTGGGCCGTCGAGTAGGTGTCACTTTCCTTGACGACCTTTCTTCCAACATTACCGAATGGAAAAAGAAGTACTTCTTCATTCGACCTGCTTCTGGCCAGTATCCCTTTTCTAATGAGTGGATTACCCATAAGACAAAGCAGCGTAAGCGTCCCGACTCTTCACAGTTCGCCGATATGCTAGTAGAGTTAAACAAACACGCATGGAGCGCTCGTCGACTTACCAAAGATACTTCTTTACTTAATCATGTTGGTATTTGTGTTAACAAAAGTGCTCCTCGCCTTAACGATCCTTGTAAGCTTCTTCGTTTGTCGTCTTTTGCTTCAATTTACTTACTGATTGTTTGGTCTCGCGTTTCTGCGTTTATTTGAAAAGCACGTAAGACTGGTGTGTTTGTTTGTATTTGATTACTTTTTTTTTTTATTTTTAGTAAAAGCATTGGCCCATTTTGAGAAGAAAAAGGCTGAGACGGCCCGCAAATCTGTTGCTGAAGAGCTTGGGGGCGGCTCGAGTTCTGCTGCTCCATCAGCGGCGGTCGAGACGACTGCCGCTAAGAAATCCAAAGTCGTCCTCCCTTCCGCCTCTGTTCTCAACAAGCCGTCGGGTTCCCACTCCCGCAAGAGGTCTCGTGACCAGCAGGATAAGGCTCCGGCACCTGGCTCCTCGAAACGTCAGGAGAGGAAGGAGCCAGAGGTCGTTGTCGATGCGACTGCGCCAGACGGAGAGGGTGCGAGACAACCGTCGCCCGTGAGGGTACAATCGGTGACCCTTCAACAACCCTCTCGACTCTATGACAACCCCGACTCTCTCCAGGTTCTCAACTACCTCCAGTCGGTTCTTCCGGAGGACGATCGAGCTCGTTCCGACGGCAACCCATACGACAGGGCTCGTTATGTCGCTCGGCTGATTCCTCGGGTAAGCTTAATCTTAAGTTTGTTTGCTTCTCCCTCATGATTTTTGTGGTGTCGATTTCTTATTACTTTATTGTTTGTTTTGTTTTGTTTGCTTTTTTTAGCTTCTTGCCTGTATTCTCCCAACTATGATCGAGGAGGCGACCTTCCCTGAGACTAATCTCAAGGTTTTGGGGGAGAAGTATGCGGCCAAGTGTGCCGAACTTGCGGCCAAGGAGGAGGAGCTTGAGGCTGCCAACGCCATCATCACCAAACTCCGTTCTGACAAGGAGGTGGTTGTCCGCAAGGCTGAGCGGCTGAGGGTCGACTTGGCCAAGGCGAGCGATGAGATCTTGGTCGAGCGGGAAACTGGGATAGAGGAAGGTCGACGGACCTTCTTGAAGTCCACCGCGGGAGCGGTTTTTCTTGAGCACTATCGCAAGGCTGTGGTCGAGGGATTCTGCTCTTCCTCGGATTTTCTCGACGAGCTCGTCCCCACGGCCGTCGAGTATTTCGACTTTGCCTGCGACACATGGGAGCAGGCCGTGACCAAGCCCGATTTTTCGGGTAAGATCGATCGTGATGCCGTGAAGCTAACTCTCCCCGACCCCGAGGGTTTCTGGGAAGCTGCTCTTCCCCCCGGCCATGCGTGGTGGAGTGGTCTGGCGGCCAAGGCCATCCACTCGGCTGGGCTATCCTCTCAGCTTGAGGTTCCACCACTTCCCTTGGTCGGCCCTGTTGAATTGGTCGAGCCGAGTGGTGCGAACTTCGAGGATGAGCCGTTCGATGAGGAGATTGACGTCGAGCGGCCCAATACGGAGCCGATTGTGGAAGAGGGAGGTGCTCGGACGGAGCCAATTGGCGATGAAGGCGAAGATGTTGCTGAGAAGTCGACGGCCGACTCCCAGCAGGCTTAGATTTTTTTATTATATTTTTTTTTGTTTCGCTACTTGTTTCTGTTTCTTTTCTTTTCTTGTTCTACCATCTCATCCTATTTTCCTTATGTAAAGGGTGAGATGGTGTCGGATGTAATGAATTTTCCTTTAATTATAATGCTTATTGTGCTATTTTTATATCGTCGTCTTCTCGTGGTTGTGACATTTTATTTTATTGTTTGCTTTTCTTTCATCACCTTACTGTCTTCTCCCAACCCATTTTGCTAGTTGGTCGAAGTCGAGCAACAGTTTCAACAGCCTCATAGCTGTTTGAACTTAAGTTTTTTGAGTCATCTTCTCCCAACCCATTTTGCGAGCTGGTCGAAGTCGAGCAACAGTTGCAACAGCTTCATAGCTGTTGAACTTAAGTTTTTCGAGTCGTCTTCTCCCAACCCATTTTGCGAGCTGGTCGAAGTCGAGCAACAGTTTCAACAGCCTCATAGCTGTTGAACTGAATTTTTTCGAGTCGTCTTCTCCCAACCTATTTTCCGAGCTGGTCGAAGTCGAGCGACAGTTTCAACACCTTTATAGCTGTTGAACTTAAAGTTTTTCGAGTCGTCTTCTCCCAACCCATTTTGCGAGCTGGTCGAAGTCGAGCAACAGTTTCAACAGCCTTATAGCTGTTTCAACTTAAGTTTTTCGAGTCGTCTTCTCCCAACCCATTTTGCGAGCTGGTCGAAGTCGAGCAACAGTTTCAACACCTTTATAGCTGTTGAACTTAAGTTTTTCGAGTCGTCTTCTCCCAACCCATTTTGCGAGCTGGTCGAAGTCGAGCAACAGTTGCAACAGCTTCATAGCTGTTGAACTTAAGTTTTTCGAGTCGTCTTCTCCCAACCCATTTTGCGAGCTGGTCGAAGTCGAGCGACAGTTTTAACACCTTTATAGCTGTTGAACTTAAGTTTTTCGAGTCGTCTTCTCCCAACCCATTTTGCGAGCTGGTCGAAGTCGAGCAACAGTTTCAACAGCCTTATAGCTGTTTGAACTTAAGTTTTTTGAGTCGTCTTCTCCCAACCCATTTTGCGAGCTGGTCGAAGTCGAGCAACAGTTGCAACAACTTCATAGCTGTTGAACTTAAGTTTTTCGAGTCGTCTTCTCCCAACCTATTTTGCGAGCTAGTCGAAGTCGAGCTGAATTGGACCGGCTATATAGCCATTTCAAAAAATTCGATATTCTGGCTATTGTGCCGAAATCGATGCGAAAAAAGGGGCGATTGTTACTTCTTCTCGACTTTTAAGATACCCGACTTCCTCGGTTACTTATCATATCATGCTTATCTGGGTCGAATGTTTTCATCAATGATTATTCTTCCAGATGAGCCTGACATTGAAAATTCTCTTTTGAATTTCGAATTTCAAAAAAATCCCTACTAGTGACGCGCGTCCCATCAATTGCTGACTCTTCGTATTCTGTGCCTCATCAGGATCGTTGGTTTTGTTGTTGATCTAACGGTCAACACCCATCCTCATCTCCTATAAATGCAATTGAACTTCTTCCTTAAACACTTTTCACTTCTTCCAAATTTTCTTTGCAACTTCCGGCGATCCAGCGATCCGAGCTTTTTTCTCCGGCGATTTTGTTCACAGTTCTGGTATCTTTTCAGATCGTCATGAGTAATATGTGTAAGTGCTCTACTTTCTCTACTATATTCTTTCTTTTATTTTCTGGTTTTCGGGTTTTTCTGGGCCCCTGTGTTCTTCGTGTTCTTCAACCTTTTCCTTGAAGGTTCTATGTTAGATCTTCATATGCATACTCTCCTTTTAGGTTAACTGTTAGCGTGTGGCTGGGTTGCCGCGTGTAACCTTTTGCCGACTTTTATTATGTCAATTCTTATCGACACCCGTTTTCTTTCTTTTTACACTTTCCTTGGGTGGGCTTTATGTCCATTCACCACCCTGTTTCCATCGAATCACACCATATTATTCTTCTTCTTTAATATTTTCGTCGACTTAGATGAGTCGACTGTGCTTTGTTTAATTTTGTCTCGTCATGCCTGATCTTTGCTTTTGTTTCTTTTCCTTCTAGCTCCCCACTCCGGCTCATCTTCTGATACACTCGACCGACTGATTGATAGGGGCCTCGACCAATCTGACTCGGGTTCAGTTGAAATAACTGGTTGTAGGATGGTCCATGTCTCTCCTCCTTCCTCCTCATCGCGTGCTTCTTCCCCCAAAGTCGACTGGGCCGAATATGATCAGGCCTTGTTGAATGGTGGTCTTGTAGAAATAATGAGAAGTCCTCGGGAAGGCTCTCCTCGCCTCGACTTAATTCCTCGAGGTATTCCTATTAGTTTGTTAGATATTCCCGTGTATAGTACAAGTCCTGTACCTGTATCTTTAGTTACTCCCCTCGACCCTCGAAAAACTGTTTCAATAGCTCGTACTTTGGCCAAATTGGCCACCTTGAACCCTTTTTCCTATGCCTCTGCGGGTCAAGACGAGAGCTTCCAGCAGTTTAGCGGGCTTCTCTCCGATTGGGAGCTGGTTACTCCAGGTCCTGATAGTGACTTCGCTTGTCCTCCCGAGGGTTGCCATACTTTCTTTGTCGACCAAGTCATTTTCGGTCTATGATTCCCTATACAAGCCGAACTTTTGGAGATAAGCGACTTGTATAAAATCCCAATAAATCAGTTTTCTCCAAATGCTCTTTGTATCATGATAGCTTTTATCGTCGTTTCTCGTATAGTTCTTCATTTTTTCTCGGCCGAATTTTTTCATTATTGTTATAGCTATCGACTTCAAAAGGGGGCTCATTGTTTAATCCGTCGTCCCGGCGTTACCTTCCTTGATGATCTTTCCTCAAATGTCCCAGAGTGGAAATCTAAATTTGTCTTCATTCGACCTCCCGTCGGTGCTTATCCTTATACAAATAATTGGATAAGTACCAAAGTTAAACAAAATAAACGGTCTCGATCCGAGGACTTCGAAAGATTTTTAGCAGAGTTGAATAAATGTACTTATAGAGCTCGACCCATAATAAGAGACCGCGGGTTTGTAATCGATTTGAGACCGAGATGAGATAATTGATTGCTAGAATTGGGAAATTCATAACGTAAGGGACTAAACAGACCGAGAGGTTGATAGAATCTTGCGAGGGAACTAGAATCTTAGGAGCTTATGGGAGTTAGTTGTTCATCTTGAGACCGAGAGGAGATAGCTAGCAATTAATATCTACGATTTAACTTGTTCGAGAGAAAGGTGTAAATTACTTTAGCGATTATCCCTACGATTGGTAGAATTAAATAAGGTTTGAATGAATAAGAAAACTTCGCTAGAATTATCTCGAGAAAAGCACAGCCTAGAATCTATTTTCTCATACTTGATTTGTTTAGAACAAGCCTTCATTAGTGTTAGAATTTATTTTTGCATTCATTCTTCAGTTTAGAATAAATACTCCACTCGAATTTGCATTAGTCTAGATAATATTTAATCGTCTATATTTTGGTACTTAATTAGTTTAACAACAGTCTCTGTGGAATACGACCTTGCTCGCCGCTTTCTGCAGCTTCTCCGTACGCTTGCGGGTAGTAAAAATATTTTGCGAACAAGTTTTTGGCGCCGTTGCCGGGGACTGTTTTGTTAATTAATTAATATTAGAAGAAGACGAGTAGATATTACTTTAGTCATTTTTATTTTTATTTAATACTTTGGTTCTTAATTGCATCGTTTTTGGTTTGTGTGTTTTGACAGGCACGTGCATGATTACGAGGTCTAGTGGGAATTCACCCGCGAAATTTGACCCCGAGATTGAAGCTAGTTGTCGAAGGAACAACGCAAATCGGAGACTACAACAACGACTGAGAAGTGCAATGGAGGAACAAGGTGAAGAGAGGTATAGACAGCTTGAGGCACAAATGGCAGAGCTACAACGCCAATTGGCTGCGCAGCAGTCAACAAGAGCCAGGAACACCTATTCGAAACATCTTCCAACCTCATGCTGATCAAGTATATGGAGGAGGTCACGGGCTGAGAATTGCGGCTAATACTTTTGAGTTGAGCCCGTCCTTGATTCGAATGGTGCAGCAAGAGCAGTTTGGGGGAGCTGCAATCGAGGACCCGAATGCGCATCTGGCGCAATTTCTGGAGATATGTGGTACGGTGAAGTACAATGGAGTCCCGGAGGATGCTATCCGGCTTAGGCTTTTCTCTTTCTCTCTTAGAGATAAGGCCAAGGTGTGGTACAATTCTCTTGAGGCCGGGACAGTGACAACATGGGATGAGATGCGTCAGAAATTTCTCTTGAAGTTCTTCCCACCGAGTAAGATGTTGAGACTTCAGACGGAGATCACTCAATTCAAGCAACAAGATGGTGAGCCTTTATACGAGGCTTGGGAGCGCTACACGCAACTCCTTCGGACGTGCCCTCAGCATGGATTTTCGGAGGAGCACCAAATTTGCTATTTTTACAATGGATTGAGTGGCCCGATTAAGGCTATGGTGGACGCCTCAGCTGGAAATGCCCTTTTGGGAAGGCGACCGAACGACGCGAAGCGAATTCTTGAGAAGATGGCGTCAAATAGCTATCAGTGGCCGGTCGAGAGAACTATGCTTAAGAGGGTGGCAGCTACAAATGAGATGGACTCAGTGGCGACAATGGTAGCTCAAGCGACTGCAATGGTGCTTAATAAGTTGCAAGTGGGGAAGAATGAGAGCGTAAGAGTTGGAGAACCGGTCGAGGATGTGAGTTATTTGAATGACCGGAATTTTGGAAATTTTCGAGGACCTCAAGCGGGAAACACTTATTACCAAGGCAACCGGAATCACCCCAATTTTTCTTATGCAAATCCGAATAATGCTCTACAACCACCTCCCGGATTTTCGGTGACCAACGGGGTCATCAATGAGCCGAAGAAGCCGACAATCGAAGATATGTTCGCCTCGTTCATGACTCAAACGCAACAATTCATGGGCGAATCCCAGGCTAAGCACTCTACCTTAGAGAAGCAAATGAAGGCAATTGAACAACAAATTGGGCAGTTGGCCACGACAGTTGGAAGTCTACAGCAGAGAGGACAATTTCCGAGCAATACCGAGGTGAATCCAAAGGAGCAATGCAATGTTGTCCATATTCAAGAGGAAAGGGATGAAGTTAAGGAGCTGCCAACGGGTAAAGTGAAAGAAGTTGAGCCCGCTATGGTTGAAAAAGTCGAGAGACCTTTTAAGGCATACGAGGTTGTGGCCATGACTGAAGAGAGTAGCGCGAAAATTCA
Organism: Striga hermonthica; assembly: GCA_902706635.1. Classification (NCBI taxonomy): domain Eukaryota; kingdom Viridiplantae; phylum Streptophyta; class Magnoliopsida; order Lamiales; family Orobanchaceae; genus Striga; species Striga hermonthica. Next base: position 2,256,998 of record CACSLK010017620.1, on the reverse strand, counting down.
AAAGAAGTTGCCCCTCAAATGCAAGGATCCCGGGAGCTTTACTATTGAGTGTTCTTTTGGAGATTTTCATGTTGAGAAGGCCTTGTGCGACTTGGGGGCTAGTGTGAATGTGATGCCATTGTCGATGTTCGAGAAGTTGAAGTTGGAGACGGGGGAATTTAGGCCCACGACTATTGCACTACAAATGGCGGATAGATCATTGTCCTATCCGCGAGGGATTTTAGAGGATATCATGGTTAAAGTCGGTGATTTCGTTTATCCGGCGGATTTTGTTGTGCTAGACATGGATGACGACGATGATGTTCCGCTAATTTTGGGGCGACCGTTTCTAGCAACCGGACGAGTATTGATAGACATCGAGCGTGAAGAGCTCACTTTCCGGGCGTTTGATGAGCGTTATACATTTGTCATTGATCGAGGGCCGAAGAAAAAGAAAAAGAAAGATGAGGAACACCAGGGTCGGAATATGGTGAAGGAGTTGGTCGGAATGAATGGAAACGACCCATATTAAGAACTCGAGAGACGTCTAGCTAAAGACGTTAAATTAAGCGCTTGGTGGGAGGCAACCCATCTTTTATCGCTTTTATTTTTATTTTTATCTTTATAAAAAAAATCTGAAAAAAAAAGAAAAAAAAAAATGGTGGTGATCGAGTGTTCGAGCGAAGCATGGAGAAGAGGATCATGCTCAAGGGTGCAAGGATTGCAAACGGTGGAGCTCGCTCGACTTATCGGTTAGTTACTTGGGATATACCGTTTATTTTTCTTAAACTCAATTCTTTTCCAAAGAATAAGTTTGGGGGAGATAGATGTCGTATATCTTGAGTTTTTATCGCTTTATTGCATATCATATAGTTTCTTGCATTAGTTCTTACTTTTATGATTTTTTAGGCTATTTTTATTTTTAGGTTGCACGTTTACTTGCTTTATTAGGATATAGTAATAATTTGCTTGAGTCGGTTCTTTGTGTATTTCTTTTGCTTTGACTGAATGGTGGATAAAACTTGAATGGTGAATGGTGATTTGATGCGATTGAGAAATTGTGATGGGGTTATAATTTGTTGTGCCTAGATGAAAATGCGTGTGAACCTTGAATCAGCGATATATTGAGCCTAGTGAGACTTGAGCCTTTATTCTTTGTCTGTGTGTGTCAATGGATACCCGAGTTATTAGAATTTGCCTTGATTCTTACTTGAAAAAAAAATGCACTGGTGATTGTGAGCTTTAAAAATGATTTAGGCGGTTTTTGATATAGCTCGTTTGGCCTTGTTCTTTGTCCTTAAAAATATTTTTCACTAGTAGCCCGTTTGAGCCTTCAGCCTTTTTCTTGTCAACCGGATTATCTTATTTATTTAGAGAGTTGATTATTGTTTGGGATGGAAGGGGATAACGGTGTTATTTATTGAATGATTGGATATGGAATGCGGTGGCATTGATGTTGCATTTAAGGTGCTTGATTTGAAAAAAAAAAAGATGAAAAAGATGAAAAAAAAATGAAAATGAAATGATAATAAAGGGAGCTCGCAAGTCGAACTGTCGGGATTCTACTCCTCTTACGAGTTGATTGAGTTTGATAAGTAATGAGTATGGGAAACTACTCTAGGATACTTGGATGACCTCCAATGTTTATATCTAGAAAATGTTGTCCTTACGGTTTGATCTTGTTTGGAAAAAGTAAACTCCCCTTGAAAAAAAAAGAAAAAAAAAACGGTCAAGTACTCTCTTTGTGACTCGATTTGAGCATTTATGAGTTGTGTATGAATTATTTTGGTTTGGGGATGAGAAACACTGATGTTGATTAGGGATGAGTAGCGGAATAGTCGAGTAGTCTATTTATTCGAATGATATGATTGTTTATTTGAGCCACTTTATCCATATATATCCTACCTTTGACCAAATAGCCTACGTTACAATCCGAGAAGACCTTTTGATTTAAAGCTCACGATTACTAATTGTTTTTGAAGTAGGGTGTTAGATGATTGGCAAACATATAGTTAACTGGGTGTTTAATTTGACTTGAGCGTATCCTTCTCTTTTATATATTGATGACATGTGAGTGAGGCACTTATATATTCCTATTTGAGAGTTCGTTGATTCAAGGTAGACACGAGATAGTAGTCAAAAGCATGATTATTATGATCGTTTGAATTTTTCTTGGTTGCATTGAAGAACTTGAAGCTGTTATAGTTTGATATCACTCATTATGCTTAAGTTTTGGATTTTCTTATTCTTGTTCGGGGACGAACAAGGGTTTAAGTTTGGGGGAGTGATGTTCATTATATTTTCATGCATTATGAGTGATATAGTGTGATGTTTGACCGTGTTTATTGTGGAATTGCGCACCATTTTGTTTGATTTATTAATCTATGATAGAGGTATATTTGTCGTTGGTTTTGTAGGAAACATGCCCGAAAAAGCGTTAAAGATGGAATCAGGACGAAAAACGGCAAAAACAAGGTGCAGTCAGGGTCACACGACTCGTGTTGTATGTGACACGAGTCGTGTGAGGTGAGAAAAATGGGATCATGAAGAATTTTGGCACGGCTTCACCACACAAGTCGTGTGGCCCATGACACGAGTCGTGTGGGCTCACACGACTCGTGTGACCTCTCGTGTAGGTTGGCCATGTGAGTCTGGGAGCGGGGCAAAAATTCGAAGAAAGTCACACGACTCGTGTGGCTAGTGACACGACTCGTGTGACGCGCAGACAGTCCAGCGGGAAATAGGATTCCTACGCGATTTTGTCCCTTTTTCAAGCCATATTTACCCTACAGTATATAAGGAACATAAGGAACACGGTTCTGCGACTTTTGACACCATTGGAGGCCTAGGGAAAGCACGAAACACACGAGGGATTCGAGGAAGTCAAGATTGAAGATCCGAGAACTAACGGCAACAATAGTTCTTCTTTCTTTTCTCTTTTTCTTCTTCATTGAACTCATGGATTTGTTTATTTTGAGTATTGAGAATATGTTTAGTAGCTAAATTTCTTTGAGATTCTAGGATTTGTGAGTACTCGGATTATTTTATGAAGTGATTTTGTTTATTCATTCCGGTCTATCTTTCGTTTATCAATTTCTTGTGCTTATTATTATTGTGTGAGTAGACGGCCGCTATGAATGCATATTTATAATCGATTTGAGACCGAGAGGAGATAATTGATTGCTAGAATTGGGAAATTCATAACGTAAGAGACTAAACAGACCGAGAGGTTGATAGAATCTTGCGAGGGAACTAGAATCTTAGGAGCTTATGGGAGTTAGTTGTTCATCTTGAGACCGAGAGAAGATAGATAGCAATTAATATCTACGATTTAACATGTTCGAGAGAAAGGTGTAAATTACTTTAGCGATTATCCCTACGATTGGTAGAATTAAATAAGGTTTGAATGAATAAGAAAACTTCGCTAGAATAATCTCGAGGAAAGCACAGCCTAGAATCTGTTTTCTCATACTTGATTTGTTTAGAACAAGCCTTCATTAGTGTTAGAATTTATTTTTGCATTCATTCATTAGTTTAGAATAAAAACTCCACTCGAATTTGCATTAGTCTAGATAATATTTAATCGTCTATATTTTGGTACTTAATTAGTTTAACAACAGTCTCTGTGGAATACGACCTTGCTCGCCGCTTTCTGCAGCTACTCCGTAAAATATTTTGCGAACATGTACCAATTAGGTGCCCTTTCATCTTCGATAAAGGTTGATTGGGTCTGTTGATCTTTTACCGAAGCATCTTTGTATTCGGTTGTGGTTTTGGCTTCGCCTTTGCTATCAAACTCTGAGAGTCTTCCCTTCTCTCTCTGATTTTTCAACTGTATTATCTTCAATTTCTGCTTTAAAATTTCCAATTCATGTTCCTTTTGCATGATTTCCAATTTGAGTTCTTCAACTTGAAGATCCATTCCGTTCCTTTTTGCTTTTGATTTTGTAATTTTTTGATGATCTTGTTCGAGTAATGCTTCTTCAATCAAATACCTACAAATTCCCTTGTTAGACAATCAGCAAGATAGTTTTTATCACCTTTTATGTGTTCAACATCGAATTGATAGTGTTTTAGGTGTAATTGCCACCTAATCAATCTACCTTGTTTGTAATCTCCTTTAAATTCATTTCTAATAAAATAACTGAAATTTTTATTATCAGTTCTTACTAAAAACTTATTAGAGATAAGATATATTTTGAATTTTTGAATGACACGTAAGACTGCTAGCCACTCTTTTTCATTACTATGATAATTCTTTTCAGCATCTTTAAAAGTCCCTGAAGTATATCTACACAATTTTTCTTCAGTAGAGTCTGCTGGTTTTGCTTTTAAGACTGCACTCCAGTAAGAGTCGGAGGCATCTGTTTCTAACTCATTTTATCATTTTCTTGAGGATGATATATATAATGTGGGTAGAATTTTGAGTTTTTTCTTTATTTTTTCTATGTATGTTGTATCACTTGGTGACCAAGTAAAAATGACATCCTTTTTCAATTTTGCTTGTAAAGTCTTACGTAATGCTGCTAAATTGACTATGTAACCTTCTACATAATTTAAGATTCCAAGAAATCTTTGTAGTTGCTTTTTATTTCCTATTTCTGAGGGAAATTCAGAAATTTTTGTCATGATATGCGGTTGCATAGTTAGACTTCCATTTTCAATTTCAAGTCCTAAGAAATTAATCTTAGTTTGAGCAATTTTAGCCTTTTTCTCAGAGAGAATTATTCCCTCTTTAAGACATTGTTCTAGTACTTGTATAACATGTTTATAATGTTCTTATTCTGTTTTGCTGAAGACAATTATATCATCAACATATACCGTGCAAATTTTACTAAATTCTTTACTCGGGTCTTTTAAACATAGAGCATTGTCAATTCTCCTTTGAAATAATCCAGGAGCTTGTTTTAACCCAAAAGGAACAACGTTCCATTCAAACTGTCCATTTGGGCAACTGAATGATGTCAACTTTTTGCTTTCTTCTTTCAGAGGGACTTGCCAGAATCCACTCTTACAGTCGAACGTACTAAACCATTTTATATTTTTAATTAAATGAAATAATTCTTCTTTCTTAGGTAAAAAATACCCATCCATTTCTGTATTATCATTTAATTTTTTATAGTTAATAACGATACGTCTTTTTTGTCTTCGTTGTTCAACATCATTTTCTACTAGAAAAGCTGGACTACTATGTGGAGATTTACTAGGCCGAATTAAATTCATTTTTATTAATTCTTCAATTTGTATGTTAAACTCTTCTCTATCTCGAGGAGTATAGCACATTGGTTTAACTCTTATAACCTTTAAAGGGTCAATTAATTTTATTTCAGCATGTAAAGCTGGGTTTTTTTATGCTTTTATTAAGCATTTTATCTAACGGATTTTCACTCGTTATTTTATTTAATGCTCTTTGAGAGTCTTCTAAAGACAACATATAAAGCATTTGATGTTTAAATATTAAGGTATCCATTATTCTTTTACATTGCATGGTTCAAATAAAAACTCTTTCTGGATTTTTAGTTTCATTTGTTATTGCAATGTTTTTCTTTTTTATTTCAGTAACCTCACCACGTTTTCGTAGTTTGGATTTATTTTTCATAAATTCCTTAGATGCAAAGCTATAAGCTTTCTGCACTATAGTTATAAAAACTGGTACTTCATTTAAATGTAACAGTATGTAATTTAATTCCTGGACAAATGGTTTGTATAATTTTAAGAAATTATTACCTAGTAGGAACTATACATTTTTCTCCTGCTATTAAAAATGTGACATTATAAGCCACTTTTTCTAAAGTAATTACTTGTTTATTTGCAACTCGTGCAGTTATTTTTTGTTTAGCATTTTCCCATTTTTCAATGGGCAATACAAAAGGATGTGCAGCACAAATGCTTGCACTTGTATCTATATATCCATGAAGATGATATAGTTTATACCCAGTGAATTTAAAACCCACCTTGATATAGGTACTACTAGGGTTAGTTATATTTAACAATTGTTCCATTCTTCAGAACTATCATCAGTGCAACTTTCCCATTCAGAGTTTGGTTTGGAATAGAATTGTTTATATTCTATTTCAAATTTTAATTCATATTCTGAATCATTAAACTCATTTTCATATTCAATTGGTTCAAAGTTGAATTTTTGCATTGCATAAAGCATATTAACTTTATCTTTACTTTCTTTCCTTTTAGGACATTCATTTGCATAATGACCTTCTTCTTGACATAACCAACATTTGCAGTTAGTTTTTCCCTTTGGGCAATTTTTTTTCTTTTCTTTCAATTCTTTTTCTATATCTGGGTTTGTTCATTTTATGATTCTCTTTTTTGTATTTCCTATATTTAGGAATATACCTTTTATACTTTTTAAACTTCTGGTATTTTAGTTTCCTAGAATGCCTCTCTTTTTTAGTTCTACACCTCCATTTATTAGGTATTTCTAATAATTGAGGATCACAACATAGTTTGTTTTGATAGTATACAAGAGTCCCTCTTAATTGAGTATCTTTACATCTATCTTCTATGGTTTCTTTAAGAAGATTTACTCTTCCTGCAAAACCTTCTGTAATATGACCAGGTTTATTAGACCATTTTTTGTTCATTTCAAAATCCCATAATGGTGGCAACTTATTGAAGTATTTTTCAGCATATGCTGGTCTATCTTCTTGTTTAACAAGTAATACCATTTTTCATATTCACATGTAAAATTTTTCCAATAACAAATATCATATATTTGAATATTATCAAGTATGAACTTTGCTTTTTTCTGTCTCTCTTCCAACACTACATTTGTGTTATCTAATTCTCTGACTCCTACAAACTCATTAACTAGTAGTTTAGCTAAAGCATTTAGATAATCTATGTTATCTTCTGGTTTATTCCAAAGAGCATCAAGGCTTGGAACATATGAGTTTGAATCCCACCAGTTTCAAACATTTCCTTTCATATGAAGTTCCAAATATGTTTTTAATGTTCTTAGATTTTCAAATGCTTCTCTATTAGTTTGTATTATTACTAACATATAATTATACTAACCTTTTATTGTTTGAACTGGTTTTGTCAAACAATCTAGATTGAGTATGTTATCACTATGACTATTAGAATTATCTTTAGGAATAAATTCCTTCGGAATATAATTCTTTGTTTTATTCTTCTTGTAAGGTTTTGCCATTCATATTCATCATTCCTGGAATATTTATTTCTGGGAATGTTTTTTCTTCATCATATACACCAAAGTACCTATCTGCATTTGGATTACAGAACTCATCGTTTATGTATTCTTCAGGAGTCATAAACTCATGAGTGTCTTGATAATTGCTTGGTCCTGGAGGAATATCCTTAAGATCTTCAATTTTAACATTTATACGATCTTTTGGTTCTAGATTTTCACTTTCTGAACTAGAGTCGCTGTAATTCCCAACAAATTCTTTTAAGGATAATATATTCTGATATTTGTCTAATAGAGACTGAATATCAGTTTCACTTTGAATAGAATCAGTGTCACTATTCATTTTTCTCCTGGTAATCTTTTTCTTCCATTTTTGAACAGATTACTAAGATCCCATTCATTCGGTAGTCTTTATGTTGGTATAGACTTCTTTTCTTTAACATTTCGTAAAATTCTTTCTATTTCTAATAATTTAATGTCTTGGTTATTAGAATCAGACTGTTGTATATTTTGCTCTATTCTTAGAACAACTTCTTTTATTTCACTAACTATTGTTAGTATTTGTTGTACATTTTCTACGTCAGGACTTTTAAGCATTTAATCCTAATTCTTTTCCAATTTGATTTACAAATAAAATTACTTTGCTTAAATTTTTCATTAATAGTTCAATTTTTGGAAATTTCTCGTCTAATTTTATTAAAGTTTCTTCTAACCTATTTACGTTTATTCTATTAATTTTTTCAATAATTTTGTCAGCTTTTGCTGCGTTATCAAGAATTTCTGATAGTAAAGTATCAAGAAATTCGATATGTCTGCTCGTTTTTTCAAGTCTTTCAAGAATTAATTCTTGATTATTTCAGATTTTTTCAATATTTTTCCAAAGAGGAGTATTATTTATTCTACTTATTTCTCAAATATTTGAAATTTGAATATTTTTAGCTTATTTTTTATGATTTTTTCTTTAAAAATAATATTAAGAGTATAAATGTCTTTTACTTAGCAAAAATGGCTAGATTTCATTTTTATTATAAAGAGGGCTAGATTTCATTTTTGTTTTTGGTTAAGTGCTATAACAGGGCATTAACACAAAGAAATATCTCTGTGAGTCTGTGACTACTAAGGGAGCCACGTGGGAAAGCACGTGCAGATTTCACAATGAGTGGTGTGTATGGCGTGGATGTGACTGTGGAGTGCATGTACGTGTGAAATCGTGTTTTGTTTTGTAGCGTTTTTAATGGCTTCGTTTTCATTGGATAAAGGGGTGTCTCCTAGCCACTGGTGAGTTGTCAGATTCACATAGGATTCCTCCACACTTGGATGGCAAATACGTGTCTCTGGCACACCTTGCTAGGTGAATTAAAGGCGCGTGAGAAATAAGGAGGTAAGTGTTTTTTTTTAAAAAATGAGACATGTGTCCTATTTTTATTGGGTAATGAATTTTATTTATCATATTATATAAATTAAATTATCATTCATATTTTGTATCAAAAAATAAAAATAAAAATACCAAAATTCATAATTTTTCATTCTCTACAAATAGAGACAACATTTGATATTTTTTGGAACACAATTAATTTATCATCTTTTACAATTAATTTATCTTATTCGAAGATTATGACGCAAATCTATAATTAGATGAATATGTTACATAGTAAGATGAACATGTTATAGAGTAAGATGAACATGTCATAGAATAAGATGAAAATGTTACATTTTCACAGATGAAATTTAGATGAGCATATTCTAAAATAAGATGAACATGTTACATAATAAAATGAACATGTTATAGAATAAAATGAAAATGTTACATAATAAAAAGAACATGTTATAGAATAAGCTGAACACGTTAAATACATAATAAAATGAATTTGTTATAGAATAAGATGAACATGTTACATAATAAAATGAATATGTTATAGAATAAGATGAACATGTTATAAAATAAGATGAATATGTCACATAATAAAATAAACATGTTATAGAATAAAATGAACATGTTACATAATAAAAAGAACATGTTATAGAATAAGCTGAACACGCTACATACCTTATAAAATGAACATGTTATAGAATAAGATGAACATGTCACATAATAAAATGAACATGTTATAGAATAAGATAAACATGTTACATAATAAAATGAACATGTTATAGAATAAGCTGAACATGATACATACATAATAAAATGAACATGTTATAAAACAAGATGAACATGTTACATAATAAAATGAACATGTTATAAAATAAGATGAATATGTATTATTTTCAATCTACAATCTGTAACATGTTCATCTTATTTGAAAACATATTCATCTTATTATGTAACATGTTCATTATATGTCAGTATAATAAAATAATTACGAAAAAAACAAAAAATTAGTTGTGTTCAAAAAACCTATCAAATGTGGTCTCTATTTATAGATAATGAAAAATTATGAATTTTGGTATTTTTATTTTATTTTTTTAATATAAATAATTAATGATATTTTAATTTATGTAATATGTCTCATTTTTTAATTAAAAAAAAAATAGAAATGTGCACTACACTCTCTTAATTTTCTAGTTTTGGGGGCTGAGGGGCGCGTGCAAAATGTGCCCTGACACACCTAGCTAGGTGTGCCAGACACACGATAGTACTACTGCACTTGGATTATATGACAACTTCAGACAATTGCTTCACTTTTATCATCAATTATTAAAAATGCTATATATTTTTTGTATCATATCATCTCATATATATGTAATATGACTACATTTTTCTAATTTATATCATTCTGGAAATCATTATTTAATGCATTGTTATTTATTTATTTATTTTTTTCAAAAAAGAGTTCAATTTGAGCTTATGTTGGTTATTATAGGGCTGACATTTTTTAACCGAAAACCGAAACTGAACCGAACCAAACCGAACCGACGAGAAAATAAACCGAACCATATTGAACCGCTTGTAATGGTAATCGACTATCGGTTACCGAATCACTATCGGTAGGGTATCGGTTTGAACTCATAAGAGTTCGGTAAAATTGATACCGAACCGATAAGGGTAAAAAAATTAAAACAAATATTTTTTTAAATATTAAAACAAGGATTAGTTGTTTAGTGTTCAAAAATTAAAATAAGGGTTCAACCCTACCTAAATCTCAAAATGACGAGGAAAAAACCACTACTAATCGCCTCATTCTCGTACCAACGTTACTAAATAAGTTAGTTGATGTTGTATCACAAATTTTATTTCTTGCATGTTTGTAATATATTGTTTTATTAGTTGCGTTTACCACAAAAACCATAATCTAATTATATATAAACTAACTTTTATATATTAAATTTAAACTTTTTAATCCTTCAATGGATTTGTGAGTCTTTTGTATGTATTTAATTGGGAAGAAGTGAAAAAAATTACAAAAATAATGAGAAAAGTAAACACTAGCATTTTTTTTTTTTGTGTTCAAAATCGGTTTGATTATTTCGGTATAAAACCGATACCGAACCGAAACCGAACCGAGTTTTCGGTTACCGAATATTTGGTAACCGAGTTTAATCGGTTCGGTATTGATTTTTTCATCCCGAGGTTACCGACATTACCGGTACGGTATCGGTATACGCTTATCGGTTCGGTTACCACCCCTAGGTTATTATCAGTGGTTTAAGACGCGTATAGCGTATGCGTCGTGTTTTGCTATATATTTATATTGCGTAGCGTAAATAGCGTTCGTAAGCTATTTGAGTATATAAAATTATTTTTGTAGAAAATATTATATATAGACTTGCATATAATAAAAATAGATGGTTGATTCTAAAAATTATCATAATATTCGAATAAACTCAAAATAACATCTAATAATTATTTATTACAAATGTTTATCGTAAATATCATAATATAAATATTTAAATAATAAAACGAATATACTAAAAAGTAAAAACAAACAACGAAAATATAATATAATAAATCATAATTTAATTTTAAGCATATACACTGTAGTTAAATTTTTTAATTTAATTGCAATTTAATTCTAACCACTATATCTGAACTTTTTATTTTAAATTTAAATGTCAAATACCCAAAAATATAATGATATAATAGAACTAGACCGATATGTATTGCACTATTCAAATCAGGACTTTGCATTTTCAAAAGTTTATTTTGAAATCATTATCAAAATTTTTAGTTTTTTATTGTCATTTAAAATTACAACTCTAATTCCTAAAAAATACAATTTTTTTGAATATTTCAATGTCGTTGCAGAAATATAACGCAAAGTAGCGTGAAATATCGTAAAAAAAAGTACTATTACAGCATTTCGCATAAACTCTTCAAGAAAAATGTTAAATATATAAAATTGTGTCGTGTATTTTGAAAAAAAAAAATTAAAAAAAATAGTGAGTTACACAGCGAGTTTACACAGCGAGTTATTTAAAACAGTTGTTTTTATATTATACATTATTACCAATTTTTTAAAATTGAACGAGTTGGCTGAAAGTTGCTGTTAATGAGGCATCAATTATTTAAACAATGAAATCCAACTCGTAATTCAAGTGGTTCTAGTTACACATTAATCATACCAATCATTAATTTAAACTTGAGATCTTTTATTATATCTTATACTCCTCTTTATGTCATTGTCTGATTTTAACTTAGATGGATGGAAATAATACAGTATTTTGTGTGACACAGTTTTAATTATTAGGGCTACTCCAATGCAGCGCCGAATATAGTATTGGAAAAAAAATATTTTTCACCCCAATACAAAAATACATTAAGTTTTACACCGTCTATTAACAATTTAACTTTTTCACTCTAAAAAATGCGAAGGTTATGCGAATGGACTGCATAACTGTCGCATATATTCATTGCGCAATGCTTCGCACTTTAACTTTTTCCACCCCAAAAAGTGTGAAGGGATATGCGAATGCCTTTGCACTTTTAACTTTCGCACAATGTCATCGCGCAATGCCTTTCACATTTTTGGGTGAAAAACTTAGCTTTTTATTAGGCGGTGTGAAAAACTTAACAGGACTTCAAAACGAGGTGAAAATAGCTATTTTCACTATAGTATTTGTGTAGACTGGTTACCCAGATATGGCGCAAAACTGCAGTTCACCCTACAATTTTTTTAATGTATTTTGATGTAGTATAATTGATTTTTTTTTTTTTTATAATGCGTATCAATAAATGTATTTTTTATGTTAAATAATTAACAATATAAAATATATTTTTTTTTTGTATTATATGTATTAGTAAATATATTTATTATGTTAAATCCACTTGTGTTTTTTACTTTTTTATTTATTAATGTATTACAATTTTATTTTTGCATTTTTAATATTAAAATTGATGTTATATAATTTTATTTTGTAATTTGTTTAATATTAAAATAGTACCAAACTGAATATAAGATTTAATATAAATATACTATAATTTACTTGAAATAAAAATGAATAAAAAAATAATATATTTAATATAGAGTAAAATATAGCGCCAACGACTGAAAATAAAACTATTTAGTTTACTCTACTCTAGAGGGATTACAATTTAGTAACAATGTGTATAAAATATCTATATATATATAATTACTAGCTCTTCTACATTTAAGAAAACCTCATAAATTATACCTAGGTGGCACTTTTACATTTTCCCTCCAAAAATCGTTACTTTTCATTTATTTAACCTAATTAATAGATAATCAATACACTAATCAATTTAAAATACAAAAATCATTTTCAACTTTTGATTACTAACAGTTAACCATATAATGTGTTACCGTATAATGTGATTAGATATTATTATTGTGGTTACATGTAAATTATTTTTTTTTTTTTAGAAAATTAAAATGGTATATGAAACTCCTAAATAAATTATAAATAATTTTTAAAAAAATACATATCAAAATATACGTTACATCAAATCTAATAAAGCAATTAAAAAAAAAAATCAACTCCTTTAATTGTAAATTTGGCTGAAAAAACGTGAAAGAAAAATAATTAATCATTATATGCATGCAAATAACTCACAATATTTTATTTACATTTGTGCAAATGCACATGTAGAATACTAGTTATATTATCAAAGTATATATTATTGCATAATAATTAATTAGGCCTTATTTGCCTAATAATTAGGCCTAATAATAACGGAAAACATAAGCAAGTTGTGAATTGAATAATGCATGTGAGCTGTATGGTTCATAAAGAAATATAAATAAGGCGAATATCTTTTGTATGGGTCGTACAACGACCCAACTTCCCACATCGGAGCGACGTGATAGGATGATGGAAAAAATTAATGTTGCCTTTTGAAAGAGGTAGTAAAAAGATGGAAATAATAAATATATTAAATATCTTTTACTATATATATATAGAGAGTAGGTCGTCAGCGTATTATTAGTTGGGTGAGCCCGGACAAAATCATAGCTGGCCTCGTGCATTGCTACCACATTTTATTTTGCGGATAATATAAAGGATATTATCGGGTAATGCTTTTCTACTCACGGTAGGTACGTGTTAATATGTCCACGGTTTATATGACATGCACTCGTGGGTACATATTAATATGTTTATTGTTTATGTGGCATGCACACGTGATGTATTAGTGCATGCCACATAAACGATGAACATATTAACATTTGTCCACCGTGAGCAGGGGCGGAGCCAGGGGGTGGCTCACCCGGGCTCCAGCCCAGTCTTAATTTTTTGTCTAATATAAATATGCAGTAGTAAAAAAAAAATATTTCAACCCATGTTTTATTAATTTAATTCATGATATAATTATTTAGTCCGTATTCATTTAAAATAATTGATATTAAACCAAAATATTATACATATTTTTGGACATGACTCAAACTTTTCATATGTATTTTTATGTGGTTATAGCTTACTTTGTCATTTTTTCTTCTTTGTTTTTATTTTTTAATGTTTGATTTAATACACGATTAATTTATATTATTTATATTAGTTTATATGTGATATACATCAACTTGTTAACTTTTAAATAAATTATATTTGAATATGTGAAATAGATAATTTAAATTCATTAATTTGCATAGCAGATCAATGAAACGACATTTGGAATTCCACAATTTCAGCGAAATATCATTGAAGCCAAATTGAGTCGAGTATATCGTGTTCGAACTTGTGTTCGTCTAATAAATGAACATGTTTGGCTTGAAACTTTTAATAATTGAGTGTAATCAACTAAACTCCGCTCGTTTGAACTAAGTTTTCATTTTATGTTTTATTATATGAATGAATCACGATTGATTTTTTACGAGTCGAACTGAGTTATACTCCCTAACAAATCGGTTCTAGCAGCCCAGGGTAAAAATTATTTCTGGCTACGCCCCTGACCGTGAGTAGGGGAACATTATTGACTTACTGGAATCTCGTAATAGAGGAGAATGTTATATTTCTATATAATTTTATTTTATGTGTACACACCCATATCAAGTAAATAATGGTTAGATCAAGTTGCAACTTTCACTATAATTTAAAGTCAAACGTAATTTTTCAGTAGTATTAATTTTAGTCACTGACTTTAAAAATTGAGGCACAGATCAAACGCGGACCTACTTGAGGTCGGTCCTTTTTTTTTTTTT
>CACSLK010017620.1:2219389-2231104 GCA_902706635.1 Striga hermonthica | reverse complement strand
AAAAAAAAATGGTTCTAGACAAAAATTGAGATAAATTTAAATTTGTGGATGGAAATAGTTAATATGATATCAAAATGAAATGATAAAATTAATATGATATAAAAATGATAAAATATTAAATAGTAAGATAAGTGGTAATTAGAGATGTACTAGTGAATGAATAATTAGTTTTAGTTGGAGGGTGTGTTTAATTGGGATATAAAGGCTATGTTTGGTTATTGGCGGTTTGGGCAAAAAAGCCAAATTAGCGGTTTTGACCAAGAAAAACTGCTAACAATAATGTTTGGTTAAGCAACTTATTAACTTAGCGGATTGGGCAAAAAAGCTGAAATCTGAAACGCTGGGAATGAGAGCGTTTGTGAATGGCTTTTTGCATTGTTTAACTAGATCATGTATTTTTTATTAGTTAATTATTATTAAAAACTTACCTACATTGCTAACCAAATAATTTATTTTTAAAGTAGCACTGAAGCAATAGTACACATGTTTTTGCATTACAAAAGCTAATCATTTTTAATTCGTTTAGTATATGCTATTCAAATAAATAACAAAAAAAAACTGTAAAATTTGATTCATTACTGATTTATTGATAGATAATTACTTACTTTTTTAATTTTTATTTCAAAGAGTGACTCTCAATTTTATTTGTAGTTGTTGTAAAATTATAAAACATAAATCAGATTGTATTAATAAATAATTTAGCAACGACTAATATTCAAATAGTTATTTTACCAAATCGTACCAAACGTTTTTTAATTCGTGATGACTTGTTATTGGTTGTTTAAACATTGTTGACGAGCAATCGCCAACGGTCCTTAATCATTGGGTTAAGGAAAGATGAATTACGATTAAATGAGGGACCGATCTAGTGAAAGACAAAGTGATGTATGAAATAGTGGGAGGATAAAGAACACACGATTTTGTCAATCTATTGGGAGATTGACGAGAAGAAGAGTTCTCCGAAAATGCAAATAGCAAGGATTGTTATTGTTACAACAGTGACTATGATTTGAGCTGTGTATGCTCATATGTTGCTATATTGTAACGATATGAGATTTGCTAGTATATATTTATATGTGTGTATCTTGTTCTCCTTCTCCATATGCCTGTTAAATTGAGAAGTTGAGAGCCACCTTTATACTATGAGAAAGGTGAAATGTGATTATAGCTACTTGTCACCTCGATAGCTAAGCGAATGTCGCGTGGTGCCATGCAGAAATTTGCATTTTGAGGACGAGACGTATATTCTTCAACCCTGCAAAATATGTGCAGTTTGGATGGCGAGAGAAGATCACCTTCTTCAAGGGCTTTACGACTGTGGCATGTCAGAGCGCGTTGATAAATTGCAGAGCGATCGAAAATCATGGGATCGGTGCTTTTCGGTACCTGACGATCGGGCGATCGACATATCGTCTTCTCACTTTCTGGCCGATCATGTGGAGTTCCACAAGTTTCTTGGGCTTTGCTTAGACATAAGACAATTTTGGTGATAATGGGCCATCTTGCCTTCTGAATTTTATATACCTTTAGAAGACGCTTTTATGCAATATCCAACAAACATATTTGCATTTTTAAACAGATTTATTGATATCTAAATGGGTCCAAGAAAATATAACACATCAGTTCTTCCAAAAAAACTGGACAATATTTTAACTTCAACTTTCTACATTACAATTAAACATTAACTCATTCAATTTATATAGATTTGTGCTTTGAAAATTATAAATAAAAAAAAAAATCAAATTTTAACTAACAAAAAATTATGCATGCAATTAACAACTAATATATCCTTAACCCTTCCAAAGCAAATACCACCAGCTATATAACGAATAGCAAAACATCTACTCACTACAATGTTTCTGAATATAATAACCGGCAAAACAAAGCTACATTACTGAAAAAAAAAAAAAAAAGAAAAAAAAAAATGCCAACAGAAAAGAAACAGTTACAACTAAAAATAGCAATAGCAGTCTATATAGTAGTGACACCAAGTATCAAAGATACAGAAAACTTGAATAAAAAAACAAAGGTGCCTTGAAGTTGAAGAGAGGAGCAGATACAATCTCGTTACAGTACGCAGATACTTTTTATCCCACATTCCAAACCGAACTCTAACTAGAAACCCATCGACATTCCTCAATCGATCTTCACGGACGAAAAAAGGTAATGCACAAAGTAGAACGACGTGAGAAACCCAATGGTTCCGGTCGCGAGCATAATCGCGACCGCCATTATCAATGAGTATCCCAAGTAAAGCGTGGCCGACACGGCCCCACTCAGGCTCTGCAGATCAAACACCAGATAATTAATCGAGTAAAGGAAAACATAAAGCGAAACCGAGCCCGACGCATAGAAGGCCTTCCACCACCACATCCAGTCCTCGACACACAAGTGCATGTAAGTCAAGACAACAGACACCTCGGCACAGACGACCACCAGCAGTAGAAGAACAATCAGCAAGAAACCAAAGACGTAATAGAATCTCCCGAGCCAGATGCTCGAGAGTATGAAGAAAAGCTCGATAAAGAGAGTCCCGAAGGGAAGTGTCCCCGCACCCAGAACAAGAAGCCATGAGGGGTACTTACGGGCGGGTATCTCCCGGGGAATCTGATTGGTCCGGACAGGGTATGGAATAATCTCAGCACGCGCACCGAAAAGCCCTCCCACAAGAGTGAGAGGCACCGAGATACAAAACCAGAGAGTAAAGAGAATGAAAAATAGAGAAATCGGGATGGAACCGGTACTTTTACTTCCCCAAAGGACGAAATTCAAAAACGTCAATATAGCAAAAACGATGCCCGGGAAAAAGCACGCTATCGACCAAGCAACCGATCTCCACCCCTCGGATGAACCCTTAATAGTCGTCCACATGCGGACACCTACGTAACCAGCAACAATTCCTAGGAAGAGATAGAGCAAAATCATACCAGTCAACAGCATGCCTCGGGAAGCAGGTGACATAAAGCCAAAAGCTGCAAAAACAATAGTGACAACAGCCATCCCAGTAATCTGAACACCATCACCAACCATGACACAAAGTAGCGTTGAGTGTGAAGGTTCTCTGAACACATCCCCAACCACAAGCTTCCAACCAGAAAGCTCCTCGTTCATCTGGGCCTGAGCCTCCTTGTCCAATTCCTCGTACCTTGTAAGATCCCTTCTGACAGTTCTTAAAAATATGACAAAAACAATGCCAGCCAGAAAGAAAATCACCATCAACGAGTTGAGGATCGAGAACCAGTGCACGCGGGACCCTTCCATCTTCAGGTAAGCATCCCACCTGGACGGCCAGCGAATGTCGCTTTTAACAAACTCAACCTCATACGTGAACGACACCCTCTCCTGCTCCCTTATGATCTGAGACTTTTCGAGCTCGAGCGGGCAGTTGACAGATGGCACGCTATCATAGATGTGAAGTTTCATCATCTTCTCGGGGTCGTATTTCACGCTGCACGGAATCACCTCGAAGCCAACGATCTCATACCCTGAAGCCTTTTTCTTATCAGCTTCGGAAATGATACCCATTCCCTCCTCTCCAGTACCGATTATCTCAACACCAGCTCCTTCATACTCGTGGATAAGCACCCTAAACTTGAGATGGTTGATGATGTAATCATCATTACTGCCTGCAGGGGTGTATCCCACCGGGTAACCCGTCCACTGGATTTTGACACCATTTTGGTTGGTAAATCTCATAGCGGGCAAATTATCAAGAATCATGTTCACTTGATAGAGGTCCCGTGTTCTCTGTTTTAGAAGCTTCACCTCATTCTCATTCAATGGATGGGTGGTGCAGAGGTACAAAGACTCGTTGACGTTCATACGGAAACGATAAGGTGAGTTGTCGATTTGATCTCCCATTAGAAGTTCTCCAAGATTTTCAGCACTTTTCTTGATGCCCCCAAGAGGCTTGCAGTAGGGAAGACTATAGTAGCTGAATGGGAGCTCAGTCTCTATAGAGGTCAAGGAATTCACCTTGGCGTAAATTTCATCCATTGTCGAATATGTATGCATGTAGCTCCCCGGTAGATAAAAACAATTACCGGTTTGGAGTATGAGAACCACATATAAGAAAAAGGTGCATAATTTCCTTCTTGAGATCAAAGGCAGAGCCATCGTTCTAGAAGGAAATAAAGGAAGTATCCCCAAACCAGCTACACAAAGATACACGGCTCTAACCTGCAATTGAAGTACTAAAATGTCACATACTAAGTAATCAGTATAAAAGACTTTTCAGGTGAATATTCATAAACATTTTTCGTAAGATGTCTAAGTAGGATCATTTTGTTTCTGAAAATGGATCAGATCGCACCTCATGCCACTCAGTTATCAACCCCATATTCATATTTTCGATAAAATCAATGGATACTAATAAGTATAATTTTGCTTCCTATTATCAACTTCTGATCACAGTTAATTTTTTGTTAAGCTAGACAAAAAGAGAAATGTACCAAATTTTAAAATAATTGCAACTCCATACAAGGGAGGAAGTCTCTCAAAGATCTTGAAAATTTTGATTCCATACTTTTCTAAACAACGCCATTCTTGCAACAATATGCACATGAAACAAGTTTAAAATGTTTATTTGATGTCACTTATGTTCTGCATGCACTCCTACTTCTGACTTATATTGAATGAAAGGGAAAAAAATATTTATTTTCTGTCCTCGAGCATGTTCAGTCTCCAAACTCGTAAACCACAGAACTTCCATGCTACTGAGAATGCTTCCTACTCCTTCAAAGTATACATTTGAAAAGGAATAACGTGGTATAATGTAGAAGATAATAACTAATACGGTTTACCAAAATGCAGTAAAAAAAAAGATTTACAACTATTAAATAATTGAGTTACGTCAATGTACTTATATACAAAGGGAAGCAACATCATTAACCTAAACAAAAGTAAAAAATTTAACGCCATCCGATAGCTAAATTAAACCCTCACAAACCAGCAAACCGGCATTTTTCAATAGCTATTAATTACACACAGGTCACTAGAAGAAAAACTAATGATAAACATGAACTACAGCTGGAGCAACAGCGGCATAGTAGTCCACTGCCATCCGCAGTTAACTATAAAATCTGTCATTGACGAGTTAAATTTACATTACATTTATCTACCTTCTCAAACATAAAGCATTATGAAAAATAAATAAAATAAGAATAACTACATAACATTGCAACATGATTTTACATAAAAGTAAAAAGTAAATATATTAGTGTAGTACATGTACGCTTTCCAATGACTTCAACAACAGATGTTAGTGCCACAAATTATTCACTACCAATTGGACAAACAAAGTTAAGTGAGGTGTATTCAATTGAAACTCTTAAAAATTTAAGACTTTATAAAAAGAGCGACTTTGGTAGACTTCGTGATATTTTAATGACTTTGGTGGACACTTTTGAGATTTTTCATTTAATTTGTATCAAAGACTTTAAAACTTTTATCATATAGAATAATTATTATGTTTGCATGAAATGTTCATGAACATCATAACTAATATCAATAAAATCAAGCTATTTTTTCCTTCAAGAAAATATTAAACTAATGTGTTCTGATAGTAAACACCAACTATTCAACATAAAGAAAGAAAAAATAAAATTTTTGCAGCATTACAATTTTTCTTTTTATGTAAAATATGAACAAATAACTCTCTAAAATTGAGAATCAAATTGCTATTCGATGTAAGCTATTCGCGAACACAACTCATTTCTGCTTGTAAAAGCTCAAACTCTGATAATTTGTGTTCTTAAAGGAATTGAGCCTGTAAAAATTAAACGAACCGAACAGAGTTTATTCACGAACTAATCATTTTTAATTATGCATTTTTCATAAAGTGCGATTGTGTTGAATTTATTTGCATTTTTTTTTTTTTAATTTCCACAAACAACTCGTTTAGGGCCTCAAGTTTATTAAAAGAGCCAAGTTGATCCAAACTTTCATGAGCTTCAACGAGTCGAACTCGAGCTGAACCTCATATATATTTATTTAATGAGAACAAACTCAAACATGAGTTACTCGTCTCGGATGGAATGACTCATAATCAGGCCAGTCATGATATACTTACGTGATTATTGTTGAATTTAATTTCAACTTTAAAAAAAAAAATTAGTGCCTCATGCTGCAGTATTACAAAAATACTAGTACAACACCCGTGTATTACACGGGTGCTTGTTAAGAAATTATTCTTAAATTTTAAAATTAATGAGAAAACTATATTAAATTTAGTTTACTTTTTTATAAAAAAAAATATATTACTATATATTTTAGAATGATATGTGTTACTTATGACTTACATGTGTTATACTATATTAGTTTTTATAACTTATATCATATAACTACTTGAAATATAAATATATGATAAATAATTTTATTTTTCTAATTAATATTAAAAATAATTTTATTATTGTTATAAAGATAAATATAAATTATTTTTCTTATACATACAAGATGGATGTTAAATCGAAGCTCATCAAAAGAAGATTAATTTGATATATTACATATGTAAAACTGATAAAAAATACAAAAGTTATTAACTTTTAAAATATATATATAATTCAATAGTTATAATAAGGAATGATATTAAAATGCAATTAATACATGTAACATGACCATAAATAATTAACATATTTATAAATAATTAACATGAACCTAATTATTTTTGGTTTGGAATTAAATTAAAATTTACCCAAGCTTGAAGCATGTAATTTTGCCACATAGGATTCTGAAGCACCAGAAGCAGCCACGTAGGCTCAGCGCGTTCTGAATTAATATATAGGGGGATAATTATGATATCTTTTTACAAGGCACAAATATTGTAAAAAACAGTGCAGAAAGTGAAATTCTAAGCATGTGCAAACTATATAAACATTTGACTTTTGAAAAGTCAAATTCTCAAGCATGAAAATGAGAAAATAAAAGTAAAATAACAAAAAACAACCATAATAAAAAAACTAAAAAAAAAAAAAGAAAAAATCACGTTAAACACTTGTGATGAAAAAAATAAATTATACAAGCTATCAAGATATATGAGTACAAAATCTTACAAATTTGATGAGATTTCTACATAGAGCCCAGTAAGTTCAACAAACTCTCATAAATTTGAGGAGATTTCTACTTGGACTTGAAGAGAGCCAAGTAAGTTCATCAAAATCTCAGAAATTTCATTAAAAAAGTCTTCAAAAGTATTCCAATTCGACTTCTTACTTTGAATAACAGATGACACGAAGATTCTTACATTGTTTTAATTGAGTACCTCGAGACTTTTAAAGATTTATAAAAAATCATTAAAAGACTGAATTGAATACAAGCAAACTTTTTTACAAGTCTAAAAAACTTTCAATTGAATACAACAAAATTTAAAAGTCTTAAAATGTCTATAAAATTTCAAATAAATACACCCTCTTAAATATATCCGCCAAAAGTTAACAACTTCCATTATCATCACTGTCTATCCAACATAACAAGATATAACTCAGAACGACAGACGCTCGAGATAATTAAATACCGACAACTCTTACAGAACGACTTTTGCCGTCCGGCAGCACACCGGTCAATCTCTAATTACCAAATCCATAAAATGCAGTGGCAGAATCCTCATAATCCATTTTCGCACCAATTATTAATACTAATATCCACGAAAAAAAAATCATAAATTATTGAATTCATCGAGTTCCCAAATACTAACCTAACAATTAAAAATACCAGTCCATACATAGATCTACAATCAAGTGCCCAAATTCAACCCAAATCAAGCGTTTCAAACCAGCAGATCATGGATACAAAACTCAATTCATCGTAACAAAACGAGGAAATCATAAATAAAAGAAACAAAAACTCAGAAAATAAGTATACTTCTTCGAGCGGCGCGAGATAAAACGTACCGATGGTGGATCTGAGAGTCGTAACGGGCGAAATTAAGGTCTAGCAGTTACAGTGCGGTGGAGATTTTCGCATACGAAGTTGACGAGAGAGTGTGCATCTGAGCAAAATTGGGAGCTGTGTTGTTTGCAGCAACCCTTTCAATCGTGGATTTTAAAGTTCCAGATTTAGATCTCACGCAGGCTCACGTTGTTTTTGGGGAGTTATTTTCGCACTTTATTCATCGTGTAAAGGACATAGTTACCCCTCACTCGGTCCCAAATTTTAGGTGGTGTTCCATTATAAACAAGTTGGGTGGTGGTTTGTGATCTTTTGGCAAATCCGAACCTGATTCGCATATATTTTGCCCAACCCTACCCGCTCCATTTTTTGTTTGGCAAACCGGAACCTAATTCGTATTTATTTTGCGCGCTCCCACCCGACCCGTCTCGTCTATCAACCTTCGGGTTAGTGTAGGGTTTAATCGAGCGGGTAATTGGGTGTCGCCGAGTAATATAAATGGATAACATGGGTTTTTAAGATTAGTCTTTACCTTGTCCCAATCGGGCCTTTGTTTATGCTTAAAGATTAAAATCATTTCATAATTAATAACAACACAACTAATAAATTATAAACTAAGTTTGAAAATAAAATAATTCTAAAATACTTTACAATATTTTTGAAAAAAAATAAAGAGATTGAATAATTTATGTATATTATAGTAAATTATTAATAAATTTCTAAAATGATTGAGATTCAAACTATGTCTATACGAGGATTTGCATAAAAATGTAATATTCCAAGTATTAAAGTATAAAAAAAAAAAGAGAAAATATTTTCTTTAAATTTTGCAATTATATTATGTATGTTTCATTTTTTTTTTCACGATTATGAGTTTCGATAAAGAAGTATTAGAAATGTTCCCCTACCCACGGTGGGCAGATGTTAATATGCCCACCGCGTAGGTTGCATGCACTCATTGGTGATGTATTTTTTAAAACATATTAACATCACCAATGAATGATGCCACCTACACAGTGAGCATATTAACATGTGCCCACCGTGGGTAGGTGAGCATTTCTCAGAGAAGTATATTTAGACACATTTAGTTTTTTCAAACTCCATTAAAACCGTCATTTTTAATACTTTATATTCACATATTATATTGACTTAAGACGTTTGTTCTTATACATTGCATTTTGCATGGATGATAAACTATTAGAGAAATATTTACAATAAATCAAGTGTGTAAGATATGTTTGTAATGTTTTTATCGAATATGATCGTGAAACCAACCTCGAGTCGTCTATCAAAGGAAGACTGTTCGGAATTGAATTCATGTAACGATTGATTAACATAAGACTAAAAATAAAATTTCTAAACACTATAATAGCATGTTAGTTGTTTGTTTTAAGCTAATGTACACGTAATTGAAAGCCTGAATGAAAATAAGAGCAAAATCAAGTGCAAGTAAATTCTCAAATTGCAATACAAAGAAAAAAATAAAAAAAAAGGGCTAAACACACCAAAACCCGAGATGGAAAGGTGATACCGCAAAGAATCGAAAACATACAATCAAACAATCGCCATTCACAGCTATCAATCAATTCCCGATGCCGGTGCGGCTTGGTCGCGTATTCCCACACGGAAACGATTCATAAAAGCTCTTGAGTTGGACGATAGGCGATGGCAAGCGAGGTTAGGCATACGTCGGTTGGGCATTGGTGTACAGTTGATGGGCTGCAACGCGATCGATTTGCGAGTTTCTCTCGTATGCGTCGAGTTGTGCAGGCGCCTAGGCACCACGCACCAGCAGCCCTTGGCGACACCTTGCAGGCAATCGTGCAGGGCATAGGTGGGCGACGCGTTTCGCACCAGCAAACGATTTTCCCGCTGACACTCGGCGACACAGATGGGTATTCAGAGTAGGTCGTGTGAGAAGATAGTACGATGGCGACGTGTCGCAGGCGAGGCGCACGGCTCGGCTTAGCGCAAGTCTGCGACGCTCGAAGAATGCATCACGATGCAGATCAACGACGGCGGCAAGCTCAGCAATGACGACGTGTGCGGCTACAACCAGGACGGTCGGTGATGACCCGGGTAGGGGTGAGCAACGGTGCGGTTTGGTGAAAAACTGCACTTAACCGCAAAAACCAGAAAACATAACCTAGCAACAAAAAAAAAAAAAAAAACCAAACTGCACCACAACTTAGAAAAAACTGAACTAAAACTGGACTGATTTTTTTACACTAAAATAACCAAATCAAACTGCACTGAAATGCACGGTTCAGATCGGTTTTTGGTTTTAATACTGTTTTTCTATACATTATATTCAATTTGGTGCAGTTCGGTGCAAAACTGTACCAAACCGAACAAAACTGAAAACTGAACTTATAAAAAAACTATAACTGCACCGCACCGCACTGCAATGTAGGAAAATACCAGTCTGAAACCGAACGAAAAATTCTTTACATTAAAAAAGCCAACTGAATCGCACCGAATTGCACGGTTCGGTTTTCCAGTTTCGGCTCGGTTTTGCTCACTCGTAGACTTGGGGCGGAGACTTTTTCTCCGACAACAGCGGGCGGCGACGGTTCGCCAATGACCGCTATCGGTCAGAGAAAACAAGAGTCCAATCACATGGAAGGAATATTAGTTCAATAAGGATAGAGATTCCACTTTACATGTGAAAACTGGACAACTAATCAATGGCCATAACAGTGGATTTACTTTTTTTTTTATTACTTTTAATGATGGGATATGCATGATAATTGATTTAATTTTATATGTGCATGAAAATTAGTTATGGTAATTGAATGTTTAGAAAAATCCCTAATTGTAAAATATTAATTGGGAGAGGGAATTTTAATTAAGCAATTCCTAAAGTAGAAACTAAGTAAAAACAAAGTCTAAATGTCCCAAATGAAAAGGAACAAATATATTTATATTGCTACCAAAACACACACTAGAAAAATGCAAAACAAAAATTTCACACTCGCAATCTAGCTAAAGAGCTCGTTGGTCCGTGAGTTCACAGGGCAACGCACTTGCTAGGTGGCCAGGGTGTCTGTTGGGTTGAGGTTTGAAGTCCTCGGCGACAGGCATTGTCATCGCGCACGGTCTCGGGAACGTCACGTTGTCATCAAATGTGGTCTCGGCAACGTCGCGCACGCAGGCAGACAATATGCGGCACTCACACTGTAGCAGGTGCGGTCTCGCGGTCGCGAGAGTGCATGCAACGATGTGCGAGGTAGCGAGGAAGTTCGTATGGTTGGGAGTGCTGCCGTTCTGGCGAAGTGTGAAACTCGCGAGGCAGCGAATGCGGTCGCGTAGTCGCGAGTGCCTGCTTCCTCAGCAACATGCGCATGCTCGCGCGCGGTCTCTAGGCAACAGACATGGTTCTCAACGACAGTTCGCGGATATTGAGCATTCAATTATAAAGTTTGACTATATGTTTCAGAGCCGGTCCTGAAAAATTAGAGGCTCTGGGCTAAATGATAAATAGTGTCCGTATTATTTTATAATTCATCATATTATAAAAAGAATATTGAAGAATGAAGGTTATAACAAAATTATAAAATTTTATAAAAAAAGTTGACAAACACTAGCGCCTCCCTAGAGTCTTTATTTTTTTGCTATCAATGAAACTGATTTTTTGACAACAAGAAAATGAAGTGCGTCGAGACTTCCTTCCCAAAATTTGTAAGAACGGACTTAGAGTCTATAACAGAAAAACCTTGTATTTGTTTTTACAAAAATGAAGTTTTCTAATAGGGTATACATTAAATATTCTCATATATTTTTGTTATTACATTTTGTAAATCTTATATATATATATATATATATATATAT
>CACSLK010017620.1:2192257-2204265 GCA_902706635.1 Striga hermonthica | reverse complement strand
TAACTGGACTTTCAGATTATGTTTGTGTTGTAAATATTTTTACCGGAGTAGAATCGAAAGATTCGACACCGGGTCGTATCACGAGGAAGGTTAGCCGGATTATTTGTACGGATATTCGATCACAAGAAAAGGGGAAAGAAAGTCCTAAACACTCTAATTCAAGATTGATGGTTTGATTTAACGACTACTAATAACAAGAACAAGACTATTTGCTTCAAATTCGCAATTCAAAGTTTAGATTCAAGAGGTATAGAGGGACTAGGGTGTCGGGGATAATCGTTTCCGGTTCTCAATACATTAAACGGGCAATTAACTACTCAGTTAATGAACAAGCAATAACCAATTCCTCTAGAGATTCATTCTCAATATCTCACGAAACAAGAGAATAAACATAAACGAGCAATCATTGAATTCATTAACACATAGACAATACGCTTCCGAACAAGTCTATTCTAAACAAGCCGAGGTCGAGCGATTTCTCCCCTTTCGGTTCTAAAATCGATTAAGTAGGTTAAATGGAGATCAAACATTCAACCCTAGGTTTAATATAGCTTGTCTAGATTGAGCAATCAACAATCGCACAACGAAATTGAACCGGAACAATTATCCCCTAACCCTAGTTATCGAGTTTAGCTACTCATGATCGATTCAACATCAACACATTCATCAACCCAAGTAAACATCATCATATCAAAATAAGAAAAGGAGTGCTTACGATTGATAAGAAAACCAATGTCGAAAACAGAGAGCAATCCAAATCCGAAAGCTAAAACTGAAAAACAAATCTTGAGGTTTTTCACCTTCCAAATTAAATCTAAAATCAAAGAGAAGAAAATTTAGAGAGAAAAGATGTGTTTTCTCCAGAGAGAGTTCAAAAAAGTAAAAGTACGGAATGAGTCTAAGCCCTATCGTCCATAACATAAAAAGCCCGTCAGATCTACGTTTGAATTATCACACTGCGCCGCGAAGAGTGATCACGGCGTGATGGAGAAGTGCTCCGCAGCGCGAGGGAGGGGACACGGCGCGGCAGGGCGCTGCTCCGCGGCGCGACGGGGTGGACACGGCGCGACGAAATGCTGCTCCGCGGCGCGAGGAAGGACATGGCGCGGCACCTGGAAGGGCAGAACTCTCTGATGCTTGGTCGTGGCGCGGGGGACTCGTGAAGCTTCTTGTCGCGGCGCGACGAGTGACACGGCGCGGAGCATGGAAAACTGGTACTCGCGACTAAAATTCTGCTTAATGCTCAGTTGCTCAAATAGCTCCAAATGTGAGATGAAGAGTCTGATTTGCACACCACCTAAGATAAAAGAACAACACACGAAAAACAAGCAAAAACAACAGAAAATATCGAAAACGAGAAATAAACGACTAACAAGCGAAAAGAACGACTGAATGACCAAGCCGACTAATAAAAACCTAAACTCGGGGGGAAAAAACTAACAAATAAACAAAAAAAAAGATAACAAAAATGGGACAAACAACTCCCCCACACTAAGACCTTTGTTCGTCCCGAACAAAAAGAAGACAAAAGAAAACAAATAAACGAGCAAGGACAACGGTTCAAGCAAGACTAATCTCAAACCAATCAATCAAGTCACGAAGAATTCAAATGATCATGAGAACATACCTCAACGATTAGCTCAGTTATTTCAGAATGACAAAGACTCTCGAGAACGAAGATATATCATATGCTTCACTCAGTTTCTTTCGCAAATATAAGATAGATTCACTCAAGTTGGTCGTCAACCAATTCAATCATAAATTCGCCTATCGTCTAACTTTTACTCTGAAACAATCAAACATGAGAAACGATGAATCAGGAGGACTTCTAAGGATGTAATGTGGGCTCTTTGGATCGGGTAGGATAATTATAGGTTAGGTGGCTCAATAATAATCAACTCAGCTCAATTCAATCACCTCCCGTGATCATGAACTCTTCCGGCTGTCAACATCAACCGATTCTTTCCTACTACTCCAAATTTAACACATCACTCCAACAATTATTCAGACCAGATATATATATATATATATATATATATATATATATATATTTTGGTGAAAACCATTTGGACATCTTATCTAGGTTTGTCCTTCGAGTTTTCTGCTCGAGTCTCCTAGACCGGTTTCCCGTACTCATGGCTCGTATCCACTAAATTAGTGGACGGAGCGCTAGGAGTATAATCCATTTGGCTTCCTTTTTTTTTATAACAAATCAAATGAACGAATTCACAACTTAATCAACCAACACCTCCAACTCTCAACCCGCAACTCAATATCATCATCACGAGGTTAACAATAAAATCATATAAGGCTCAAAGGGGGTGACTAGTGATTATTATTCAAAGAAAAGAAAAGGAGAGAAAATACAAGGAATGCCTCAATCATTTTCACGTTTCACAAATCCAATTAATTCATTTCGAAGTAGACTCAAGGCAAATTCTAATTGAATAAATTTCAGACCAACATCTCACAAGAAACGAATATGGCTCAAGCCTCACAAGGAAGATAACGTCATCCAAAATAACAAATCAAGTTCATCAAGGCATGCCACTCATTCTCATTATCACAACTTTTTAACTCAATCAATCAATCTTCAACTAATCTTGTCATACACCAAAGTCCAAGCTCAGAAAGACACAACAAATAAAATCCTAAAAAAACTAGACCGGACCACCAAGCAAGAGAAAAGAAATAAAAACAACCTAAGGCAAGAACTAGACCTGGTCCACCACATAGTCACGTAAGCACGTAAAACTCCCCCACACTTAAAATCGAACAATGTCCTCATTGTCAATTCTCGGTGAAGGAGAGTAAACCATATAATGAACTCGACTCGAAATAAAAGAAGCTATACAAAAATAAAAGAGAAAGGAAAAAAAAACATACAAAGCACAGTGACAAGTCACTGTGCGTTCGGTGGTGGCGGAGGTGGGTGCTGGTATCGCTGCGCCTCCCAAGTATCCCAACGGGTGTCATGGGCTGTCCAGTGCGCCTCGTTGGTCTGCTTGAAGTCGTTCCACTCCCTTGTTTGCTGTGCCCAACGCTCGTCATTAGTCTCCAGGAAGGACTGCCAACGAGCATCATTATGCTCTATTTATGAGTTGAGGCGCACATTGTGCGACTCGAGTGCGGAGTGGATGGCTCGATATTGCTCGTCATTCCGGGTCTGGTTCTCATCATACTGAGCCTGGAACGTGGAGAACCAGGAGGGAGCCTGCTGTGAGAAAGTTCTCGGGTGGTCGTCCATCGAGGGGGGCGGATGATACTCGCCGTGATCGTGGTGGTCCTCGGCCTCCGGAATGTGATCCGTCGGCTCCGCCTGCTCTCCTGCCACCGGTTGAGAAGGACCTCCTGTGGCTTGTTTTGAAGAACCCTCTCCTTGTGCCATTCTCTTCAGCTCCTCTTCCCGTAAGTACACCTCGTAGCATTTACGCTCTGAAAAGTGCGTGACCTTGAGTCCTTTGTTCAGAAAGCCTCCGGCCCGAAGCTCTTCATACCCAATGACCGAAGCATCGATTCCTTCCTCCGTAGATGCGGGGATTTTGAAGTAGTCAGCGAGTTCTGTAGCCACATGAGCTAATGTAGGGTAGCTCTTGGACCTATTACGCGTATCGACAAGGGCTTGCTTGAGAAACGGAAGTAGGCATATCGATTTCTTCTTGCACATCGCCCACATAACCAACAATTCTTGCTCGCTGACCTTATTCTCCTCTTTCTTCCCAAAGATATTGTAAGAGAGGAATTTATGCACAATTGCGATAGGAAGCTCCTTGATCAGACCGGCAGAAGGTCCTTTTCGGTTGAATGACGAGCATGGTGATAAGTCGGCCCAATGCTTGTCAGTTTGGAAGTTTTGGGGTTTCTGACGAGCTCCCGTTATCTTCAAACCATAAATCTCGCATAGAACTTTATCCGTAATTTTGATCTCCTCCCGCTCAAACGACAAGTTAGGTAGTTGTCGTTGTCATGCATCTGAATCGTGCTAAAACACTCGAGGGCTAGTGACCGGAAGGCAGTCAAATTATCCATGTCCGCATATTTCTCCAAGTGAAGTTCTTTCAAGTACGTGCGGACGGCATCCTCGAGATTATAATGCTTCAGTAATGCCCAGTCGAGTACTCGGGGCTTAGGTATAGGCCGTGCGGCTAGCCGCTTGTATGTGGCCACCTCGGAATCGTTGAAAACTAGAAACGGGATGCCGTGAGTTTGAGCCAAGGTGGGGATATCTTCCCCCGAATCGGAGTCCGAGTTGTGAGAGGTACCCGATGACTCGGGCGAAGTCGCTATGACGGACTTGCTTTTGCCTTTGCTCGTAGAAGGGGCTTTCGTCGCCTTTCTTGTTTTCACCATTTTGATTCGTGGGTATACTCAACGAAAAGGAGTGTACACGAGCGAGATAGCTTTCTTCCGCAATTGGGACAAATCAACAAACACCTTGTGGGCAGAATTTAACTATAGAAGCTTGTGATGAACTTGAATGAAGCTATGCCCAATTTCAACACCTCAACTGATTTTCCACTAGATGTAGATGATTCTCCGTACCTTAAAACGTAGGAACGCACCGAATTATAAAGAATTGTGCAGAAAAACTGTGAATTCCTGGATGTCCTTGTGGAGGAGAATCTGCCGGGAGGGACGAGGTGGCCGAAGATTGAGGGTCGCCGAAGGTGAAGGTTGCTGAGGCAATTGCGTGGTGGCCGGAGTTCGTCGGTTGACGTGGTGACAGGCCGGAGTGTATACGGTGGGATAGGAGTTTTTCGGTCGCTAGGGCATGCTGTGAGAGAGGAAATCTGAAGGCCGAGTTGCGAAGGACGTATATATATCTATACGAGGTCGCGGCGCGACGCCTGCCGCGGCACGAAGGATTGGTTTGCCGCGGCGCGCAGCGTGTCGCGGCGCGACGGGAAACTCTTCTGACTCTCTGTACTTTCGTCGCGGCGCGGAGGACTCGGGACAGCTTTCTGCTGCGGTGCGATGCCTGGAACTGCACAATTATTCTGATTTTTTTTTTTTTTTTTTTTTTTTTTTTTTTTTTTTTTTTTTTTTTTTTGCAAACACAAGAAGCAAAAGCATAATCACGTAAAAATTCTTAACACTTAAAATCGAGCAATCATTCCATTGTCGATAATCAGTGTTAAGAAAATTTACCTACATAATGAACCAAAAGAAAAATAGGAAATGAAACTAAATGCAAAAAGAAAAATGGAAAGATACAATCGTACAGTGCACAGTGACTAGACCAGTCACTGTAAGTTCGGTGGTGCTGGCGGAGGGTGAAAGTAGTCAGGCCCCGAACAACGGTGGGCCTCCATCACGTCGAATCTCTCGCCCCATTCAGATCGGGGCAGCTCTCTAGAACTCGGCTGGGGAGGGGTAGTGTGGCTGTCAGTACGGCGCTCCTTCAGGACATGAACACGATCATGAAGAGATCTCTTCGTGTACTCTCGCGTACACGCTTCCTCGGTAAGCTGCTCAATAGCCCTAAGGTACGCACAATCTTCCAGGAGCTGCACCTCTGGCTCAGGTCGAGTCTCTCGAACAGAAACTGCAATGGACTCGCCCAGTACTGTCATGCTGGTCGTCCCCTTCTTCACGTCTATAACAGTGCTCGTGGTCGCCATGAAGGGTCGTCCGAGTAGGATGGCATGCTCCTTACCATTGTCTTGTACGCTCCCCACATCTAGCACTACAAAGTCCACTGGAACTATCAGCTTCCCTACTCGAACGAGCACATCCTCGATAATTCCCTCGGGATGACGGAATGACCTATCAACCAGCTGTAGGCGCATCCTTGTGGGCTTCAACTCTCCAAGCCCGAGCCTATGATAAACTGCAAGTGGCATGAGGTTAATGCCAGCCCCCAAATCGAGCATGCCTGAAGTCTCTTCCCCATTCCATAATGCCATAGTGATGACAAAGCCTCTGGGATCTTTTTTTTTATTCGGCAAGTCATGGTGAAAGACACTTGCTGCTTCTGACACTAGCACCTCATCACTGCTCTCGAGCCTCTTTTTATTTGCCGCCAATTCCTTGAAAAACCTCGCATACTCCGGTATCTTCTTGATCACATCAGGTGGGGATAAGTCGACATTTGCCTTAGCCAGCATCGCATGCAGGTCTCTAATCATTCATCGTTCCTTCTCTTCTAAGAGCCGGCTCGGGAAAGGAATTTTTGGTTTGTACGAATTTGGAGATTTGTGTAAGGCTGGTTCGGGTAGTGGTGAAGCTGGGATCTCTGTTTTCTGATCTCCCTTTCTTGGACCCTCTAGCTCGAGCATAATCACAGTCACGGATTTTGCGTGCTCCGGTTGGCTCGACAATTTTCCTTTGTCCATCTCTGTCTCGATGTTCCCAACCCGTGTGGCTAGCTGGTCTACTTGCGTCTCGAGACGCTTAATGGACGCATCTTGATTGGTGATGAAGTTTAGAATCTTGTCGAGCTTGTCGTCCGTGCTCGAAGGGGTTGGTCCGGTCTCTGGTGCTGGCAGCCTTAGCATTCCTCTAGGTTGTTGTTGCTGCTGGTGAGGTACAAAGTTAGGCTGAGGTGGCTGTTGATAGTTGTTGTTCGACCAGGAGAAGCTTGGGTGGTTTCTCCACCCGGGATTATATGTGTTCGAGTATGGGTCATTCACGGGCCTGTTCTAGTATCCTTACACTGCATTTATCTCAGCACCTTGTCCCCCATAGTTTGGCTCGATAGCCATCGGGCACACCTCAGAATTGTGTCCCTGTACTCCGCACGCTCCACAAGCACTCACTGCCATAGCCTGAATAGGCGAGGAATTTTTAGCGTTCAGTAGCCGCATCTGTTCTGTGAGCTCGGCTAACTGCTGGGCCATGGCGTTATTCCCCGGTCCGACCTCGTTCACTGTGGTCCTCTTCCCTCTACTGCTCTTCTGAGATGAGTTAGCACTCATCGTCTCGTAAATCGCAATCATCTCTTCGGCAGTTTTGGCTCCAATATCCCCTCCGGCTGCATTGTCCACCATGTATTGCAGGTTCTGGTGGAGAGAGTCGTAGAAGCAATTTGCTAGTAACCCCGAAGCAAGGTTGTGGTGGGGGCACTGCCTCTGGAGGTCCTTGAAACGTTCCCAGGCCTCGTGAAGAGGCTCGTGTGGCAGTTGAGCGAAAGAGACAATCTGGGACCGGATGTCCTGAGTCTTCTGATGGGAATAGTATTTCCCAACAAATTTGGAGTATACTTCTGCCCATGTTGTGAGAGAGTTCGGGGTGAGGGTCATGAGCCACGCCTTGGCTCGGTCTTTCAAGGTCTCTGGGAAACACCGCATTCTGAGTTCGTCTTCACTTAGCCCGTGTAAAGGAAACTTCTGGAGGACGTTGTAAAACTCCCGGAGAAAGTGGAGTGGGTCCTCGTTGGCGAGCCCATGGAATGATGGGAGCTGATTGTAGTGGACCACCTTCAGCTCATAGTTGCGGGCGGCTTCTAGCAACTGGATGCAAGATGTTATTGGCCCAATCATGGGCTGGGCCAGATCTCGGAGGACATTGCGAGGAGGTTGTTGTTGTTGTTGTTGAGCCATGTTCGAAGTACTCCCCTCAGATGATTTTGGAGAGTGCTGGTCTTTTCCTTCAGATTCCAGTGTAAGCTCGTCTAGCAGCTCTCTCAGGCTCTCGTAACTGACTTGTTGATCGGAGATAGCAATTTGCATCCACTCCTGGTACGCATACACTAAACCAACAAGGGTTACGAGCACCAATGATAGATAAAAGAGAATAAAATAAAAATAAAAGAAAACAAAGAACTAACACCTAATAATTAAAAAGAACACAAGAGAAACACGAAAAATAAATTGAATAAGCGCACAAAATACGTCCTAAACCTTCCCCGACAACGACGCCAATTTGTTGTAAATATTTTTACCGGAGTAGAATCGAAAGATTCGACACCGGGTCGTATCACGAGGAAGGTTAGCCGGATTATTTGTACGGATATTCGATCACAAGAAAAAGGGAAAGAAAGTCCTAAACACTCTAATTCAAGATTGATGGTTTGATTTAACGACTACTAATAACAAGAACAAGACTATTTGCTTCAAATTCGCAATTCAAAGTTTAGATTCAAGAGGTATAAAGGGACTAGGGTGTCGGGGATAATCGTTTCCGGTTCTCAATACATTAAACGGGCAATTAACTACTCAGTTAATGAACAAGCAATAACCAATTCCTCTAGAGATTCATTCTCAATATCTCACGAAACAAGAGAATAAACATAAACGAGCAATCATTGAATTCATTAACACATAGACAATACGCTTCCGAACAAGTCTATTCTAAACAAGCCGAGGTCGATCGATTTCTCCCCTTTCGGTTCTAAAATCGATTAAGTAGGTTAAATGGAGATCAAACATTCAACCCTAGGTTTAATATAACTTGTCTAGATTGAGCAATCAACAATCGCACAACGAAATTGAACCGGAACAATTATCCCCTAACCCTAGTTATCGAATTTAGCTACTCGTCAACATCAACACATTCATCAACCCAAGTAAACATCATCATATCAAAATAAGAAAAGGAGTGCTTACGATTGATAAGAAAACCAATGTCGAAAACAGAGAGCAATCCAAATCCGAAAGCTAAAACCGAAAAACAAATCTTGAGGTTTTTCACCTTCCAGATTAAATCTAAAATCAAAGAGAAGAAAATTTAGAGAGAAAAGATGTGTTTTCTCCAGAGAGAGTTCAAAAAAATAAAAGTACGGAATGAGTCTAAGCCCTATCGTCCATAACATAAAAAGCCCGTCAGATCTACGTTTGAATTATCGCACCGCGCCGCGAAGAGTGATCACGGCGTGATGGAGAAGTGCTCCGCGGCGCGAGGGAGGGGACACGACGCGGCAGGGCGCTGCTCCGCGGCGCGACGGGGTGGACACGGCGCGACGGAATGCTGCTCCGCGGCGCGAGGAAGGACACGGCGCGGCACCTGGAAGGGCAGAACTCTCTGATGCTTGGTCGTGGCGCGGGGGACTCGTGAAGCTTCTTGTCGCGGCACGACGAGTGACACGGCGCGACGCATGGAAAACTGGTACTCGCGACTGAAATTCTGCTTAATGCTCAGTTGCTCAAATAGCTCCAAATGTGAGATGAAGAGTCTGATTTGCACACCACCTAAGATAAAAGAACAACACACGAAAAACAGGCAAAAACAGCAGAAAATATCGAAAACGAGAAATAAACGGCTAACAAGCGAAAAGAACGACTGAAGGACCAAACCGACTAATAAAAACCTAAACTCGGGGGAAAAAAAACTAACAAATAAACAAAGAAAAAGATAACAAAAATGGGACAAACAGTTTGATTTAGTCAATTCTTAGTTTCCTTTATTTACGTCGATAATTGTTTGGTAGACAAATGTTATGTATATAATTAGGCAGCCGATTTTAGAATTCTCATTTATGAGGGTTCTTTTTTATTTTAATTATAGGATTATCTAAACTTTTTAATAAAAGAATGTAATGAGATATATACAAATCTCTTTTTACGGTGAAAGGGTATGTTATCGCATGGTCCCACATAGAACCGTGCTATGAGGAAAAACGGGTGACGTCCCACGCAGCAGAAGCGCACCAAAGCAGGAAAATCCCAGATGAAACCCAAGAATGAGGTTTCATCTCAAAACCAATTGGTGAAGGAGGAGTAGTTCATTAGACTTATAAATTAGGCCTATTTTCCCTATATAAATGATGTGAGACAACTCACAAGTGAATATTCTAATAGTATGCATGATGATAATGGAGAGTCTATTTTTAGTCATTGTCAATTATTATTGGTTTGTGTGTAAGTAATATAAAGGAGTTGAAAACATTAAGTTATGGGATAACGAGATTCCCAGTAATCAAACTAATAATGTTGTGTACAAACAGGTTTTTAAAAATATATTATTTTTCTGAGGAACATAAAAATGGTTTGAAAATTTCCACACATGTTATCGCACTTTTATTTATTAATACAATTCAATTTATAATATTTCACTTTTTATTTATTAATGCACTCCAAATTTATAATATACTCTAAGAATAATACTGCCCGTGCATCGCACGAGGTACGCACTAGTTAATGATTCACTTGTGTGTTATTTCTCTATATAGAAGGTAATTAATGAAATTGGCAGGAAAGTGTTTCTAAAAGTGAATTATGTTAATCCTTATTATATATTAATATACTTTACAATTCTATTTTATATTTGATTTCAAAAAAGTTTTGCAATTTTCATGTGTGAGAAATCCGATTGCTCAAATCATTTAAAAAATCTGGTGTCATTATTTATTTTTTATTAGCATACAAACTTAATTTCTAAAAAACATGTGCTTATATTTTGTAAAATATTTATACATTATTTAATTTTAATTTTTTTACATATTTTAAATCGATTACATGAATAAATAATACTGATATAGGATAATATCTGTATAAAGACGGACCGATTTGGTGAGATGGTCGAGAAGAGCAGACCGGGAGTGAACCAAGCCGAAAGGCGGCAATCCAAGAGATCGAGCAGCCCCAGGGCTCGACCACACAAGCGATCGAACAACCCAAAGCTCGACTGCACTGGCGGTCAAGTAGCTTGACGCTCGATCAGACTGGTCGAGCTACCCATCAATCGATCAGATGAGTGATCGAACAAGCTGAGTGATCGAGCAAGCGGGTCAACATAAGCCCAGACGCGTGTATAGAAGACGCGCGTGAGGATCCCTGACTGAGCTTCAGGAGAATATTTACCCCATGTGCCGGGTGGACACGTGTCGACAAAGGATTGGGTGATAGCGATAACCACCTCTGACAACGCCCAAACGTCCCGCGGCACCTCTGACATGTGCGCGGCGTGTCAGAGTACGGACGGGCAGCTTGGGCAGCACACGTATCCTTATCCGGGCAGCTATTAGGGCAGGTATCTCACCCCTATAAAAAGGGGATGAGCCTTTCTTCCTTAACACGTTCTATTCACTCTCTAAATTCCAGTATACTCATACACATACTGACTTAGGCATCGGAGGCTCTTCACCGGATCCAACCCCCGGTGTGAGAGTTATTTGCAGGTTCTCGGCGTTCTACCGGCAAGGACAAGAATCGATCTACTCCAAACCGGACCCGGACGCTTACACTTGCATTATTGGCGCCGTCTGTGGGGATTTTTCGTTCAAAAAGTTGTGTTTGAAGCTCAGCTATGGCGGATGGAATCCCTAGAAATTTGCAGTCGACGTTCGACGAAGCTTGGACGACGACCAGGCCATTAGGGCACGGCCCTCCTCTGGG
Organism: Striga hermonthica; assembly: GCA_902706635.1. Taxonomy (NCBI): domain Eukaryota; kingdom Viridiplantae; phylum Streptophyta; class Magnoliopsida; order Lamiales; family Orobanchaceae; genus Striga; species Striga hermonthica. The sequence goes on along the minus strand of CACSLK010017620.1, from coordinate 2,192,992 downwards.
TTTTTCTGGCCCATCGCAGACGCCTGTCACTCCCGCACCTAATTTCCAAGGTGTAGGGGCGGCGACGGTGGTTCCCGGCGGAGGTGCCAGCTCCAGTCAGGTCCAGGAGGCTCGCTTAGCAGCGGCAGCGGCGATGCCACCACCACCACCACCAGATCCAACACAACGACAAGGAGGAGTGCAGGCACAAGGAGGAGTGCAGGCACAAGGAGGAGTGCCACCGCAGGTAGCCGTACAAACCCCGGGCCAGCAAGTGGTTACGATGACCCGGGAGGAGATGCAGAGGATAGCCGCGGCCGCGGCGGCGCAGGCGGTGCAACAGGTCACAAGTCACACATCGCACGCCACTACTGCGCCGACAACGGCAACGGGGAACCAGGATGAGGATGTGTCCAGTTATGGGGAAGGAGGAGCTGGGAGAGATCGGGCCATGGAGAGGATGGCGGAGCAGTTGCGCCAGTTGCAAGATAAGGTGGAGGGAAGGCCAGAGAAGAGAGCTCGAGGACATCCCTTTTCAAGGGAGATCCTCGCTGCTCCTTTGCCAAACAATTTCAAGGAGACCAACTTGGTGTATGACGGGTCATCCGACCCATCGAGGCATGTGAGGACCTTTGAAAATATGGCAGTGTTGCATGGATACTCTGATTCTGTTTGTTGCAGGGCGTTCTTGTCGACCTTACGCGGAGGAGCGCTTGACTGGTTTCATCAATTACCTTCGGGATCGATTGCGGATTT
>CACSLK010017620.1:2100611-2181594 GCA_902706635.1 Striga hermonthica | reverse complement strand
GAAAAAGCGCAAGAGAAATCGCCGGAAGAATAAGTGCGTTTGCAGAGAGGATTTTTTAGTACAAAAGAGTGCAGAAAGCGCGGAGATGGAAAAAGTCGGAAAAATTGGCTAAGTGTTGATTTTATACTTTGGAGGGTAAAAAGGGGGAAAAGATGGGGACCGTCAGATTAAAGTTTGATCGTGCGGCGGAAAAATTAAAGTACACGGTACTCCAAGCGGGCGCGTTATACGAGGGGGCGCCATCATTAAAAGCGCCTGACACACGCGAACAGGAGGGACGCGTGTCAAAAAAGTAGGAGGGACAGAAGGGATTTGAAACAGACGACTTTATTGCAGGAAATTAATGTGGAACCATTCAAAAGAATAGGCGGGAAACCCATCAACTGGTCGATACCCAATGATGGGCCACCCAGAAGATCGATAAGCATGAACTCACTCTTAGATCGAGTCATTCAGACTCGACCAGAGTGGGGGGGACTAGATGATATAGGATAATATCTGTATAAAGACGGACCGATTTGGTGAGATGGTCGAGAAGAGCAGACCGGGAGCGAACCAAGCCGAAAGGCGGGAATCCAAGAGATCGAGCAGCCCCAGGGCTCGACCACACAAGCGATCGAACAACCCAAAGCTCGACTGCACTGGCGGTCAAGTAGCTTGACGCTCGACCAGACTGGTCGAGCTACCCATCAATCGATCAGATGAGTGATCGAACAAGCTGAGTGATCGAGCAAGCGGGTCAACATAAGCCCAGACGCGTGTATAGCAGACGCGCGTGAGGATCCCTGACTGAGCTTCAGGAGAATATTTACCCCATGTGCCGGGTGGACACGTGTCGACAAAGTATTGGGTGGTAGCGATAACCACCTCTGACAACGCCCAAACGTCCCGCGGCACCTCTGACATGTGCGCGGCGTGTCAGAGTACGGACGGGCAGCTTGGGCAGCACACGTATCCTTATCCGGGCAGCTATTAGGGCAGGTATCTCACCCCTATAAAAAGGGGATGAGTCTTTCTTCCTTAACACGTTCTATTCACTCTCTAAATTCCAGTATACTCATACACATACTGACTTAGGCATCGGAGGCTCTTCACCGGATCCAACCCCCGGTGTGAGAGTTATTTGCAGGTTCTCGGCGTTCTACCGGCAAGGACAAGAATCGATCTACTCCAAACCGGACCCGGACGCTTACACTTGCATTAAATACTAACATGCATTAAATAATTTTTATTACATAAAATAGAAAGAACAATAAGACGTACAACTTTTATAACTCTTATAAATAATAATGATATTATATGACAATAAAATTTATAATAAAATATAATTAGCTATCGTATGGTGAACAAAAATAAGTAAAACTCATATTATTTTCTTATATCAAGAAATAAATATATATACTAAAATCAAATTTATATTAGTATAAATGTGTTAGTGAGATAATATACTAATTATTTTACAAGCTAGCTCTAACATGCTCATATCTAATGTTCTCTCTAAAAAAACAAGGTTGATTGAAAGAGATGGAAAACATATTATAACCTATTGTATTATAAACTTAACGCTGATTAAAAGAGGTGAAAAACGGATAATAATCCTATTGTTTTTTAGACCTATACGAACGGAGTATGTGAAAATAACTTATTTAATATTTTGTTCCGTGCATCGCACGAGATACGTACTAGTTTATAATATATACATTAGCTCTTTAATTACTTATCGGCAAAAAACATTCGTCACCACGTGCATTTCACGTGCACTTTACTAATAAATTTTTAAAAGCATATGTAGATTGTCAAATATCTATTTTATGGGACGCCATGGCTTAATTAAGAAACTAAGCAAGCACAAGAATAAAGGACGAAGAGGAATAAAGGAACGAAAGGAAAGAAGAAGAATAAAGGCCAAAACAAACAAACAACAATGATTAGAGAATAAGAAAAGGACAAAATGAAGGGTTAATGAGAAATCTATTAAGGGAAAATTTGATGAGAATTCAATTTCTTTGTACGAGTCGATATACATGTTTTAATTTTTATTATCATCGACGCCTATCTTTGATATTTAAGGAATAAAATACTTTGGCCTTACTATCAAGCTTATTAAAAATTCATTAAATTTTATTTTTTGGTACCCTTTTTTTTTTTTTTTTTCATTTGTTACCGAATTAATCTTTTCATGCCAATAGTTAAACCAAAACGTCAAATCCAACATTCATTCGTGAAAACATTTTGCTACGATAGGGTTATATAAGCTTGTAGCTTATATAACTTTGGATAGACATGCCAGGGGCCGGCCCGGCCCGTCGTCCCGGTCCCGACCAGTCCCCGGCCGGTAAGTTGCAGGTTCTACCGTAGCTTTACGGGTCGTTTTCGGGTCCCTTTTTCTTTTGTCCCAGCGGTCTGGGACCGGGTGCCGGGACAGAGCCGATTCGACGGGCCGGCCCTTGGGTTTTGGCGGGCCGATTAATGGTCACCCATGAGAGGCCCGCGGCGCGACGGGCCACTTGACTGGCCACGTCTAACGGATAAAGCTTTATTTTTTACTCACATATTGGAGAAAATTCAAACTGTAAGCTATTTGCTACGATAATCAACAACAATAACAATAATTATGGAAAATGCTACAGTCTCATCATGAAACAATTCTTTCCTATAAAACTCGAGTAAGAAATTGGCACTGTCACTTTTGCTTGACTAACATCTAAAGGTTCATATCAAAATTAGAAAGATATAATGACTTTAACTAAACTGAGAGAACCATAACTCACGAGACTCTAGTCTTTCTCAATATAATTTAAATAATATAAGCATAACCTTTAACTTTGTGAATCATAAACTATTCAAATACATTATACGTTAATTAAAGGTATAATCGCACATAAAATCCCCACCTTTTGTGTAATCGCAAATAAAATTCAATTTTTTTATCTTTGCAAATAAATACCAATATTTTACTATGTGTTGTAAATTTGTCTCAAAATCATTTTCCGGCCAATCCTTGTTGACGTGTCCGATCAGAAATTTTACGTATCACTTATGAGGCTTGTGTGACATCAATCTTTGAAACTCTTCACCATGTTTTTGCCACATCATATGTGAACAAATTAACCAAAATTAGATTTTAGTACTAATTGAAAAAATAGGATTTTATCACCATGTTTTTTTGCTTCATAATCTTCATAACAATTGAGTTTTTCTCCCCCAAGAAAAAAAAAATATTTGTAGCGATTTTTCTCTTCTCCATGACGCGATTCTTCACCCCAAAAAATTGAGTTCACCCCCAACATTCTGAATACATTTACGCGCTCACCCCCAAATTCTGAAAAATTGCGCAGAGAGAACGATTTTCGAGTGATTTTTAGGCGATTTTAGTGTTCTGATCGGATATGTCAGCAAGATTGGCCGTAAAATAGTTTTGAGACAAATTTGCAACACGTAATAAAGGTTTGATATTTATTTTGCAAAGATGAAAGAGTTGAGTTTTATTTGCAACTACACAAAAAGTGAAGATTTTATGTGCAATTAAGACTTAATTAAATCATAAGAAAATTGTCTTGTTAAAAGGTGATAGGTAGGTCAAATTCTAACACAAACTAATAGGACCACTTAGAAATTTAAAGTTCAATACTCTTTTCATTTCATGTCTGATTGTTTTCAGTTATACCCACAGTAGGGACCAAAAATGAAGAGTAATCTCCATGCAACCCTCTTCATATTCTCTCTTTATCCATGCACACTCCATCCATCTTCATTAATTTGGCCTATAAATAGATGGCTTTGATTGTTTAAACATGGTGTGCCAACTCTCAATCTCTCATCTCTCTTAACTATCCAAAACCATTCTCTCCAGTCGATCGACTTTATTTCGTAATGGCGACTTCTGTCTCAATGACTGCTCCCGAAGTTGTGCCTTACGATTTCGGCCGACACCTCACCCGCCACGACTTCCCCAAGGGCTTCCTTTTCGGTGGGGCCACCTCTGCTTATCAGGTAATAACAACCATTTTTCTCAATATGAATAATTGCTAAAAAAGACAAAACTGCCGGGTTCACGTCTAAAAAAAGCTCGCTCGTGTATTATTATTAGGACGAATAATGGGAGTAATTTGTTTTTGAGTATATTTCAGGTCGAAGGAGCTTATAATGTGGGAGGCAGGGGAATGGCTAACTGGGATGCTTGGAGTCTTATGAAGCCCGGTTGGTCGATTTTTTCTCGTGTTCATTCAGCCATCATTAATACATGAATACAAATATGAAATATCCATACAAATTGTTTATATAATGACAGGTAAAGTGTCGGATGGCGGCAACGGATGTCGTGCTATTGATCACTATCATAACCTCAAGGTAATTCGAAAATTGCTAAACGAGTCTAATCAATCAATAAATTTGCGATAAGATTTTCGATATCTAATCTTTAAGTGAAATTCTTTCACAATATTAATGCAGGAAGATGTGAAACTGATGAAAGACATGGGGATAGAGACATACAGGTTTTCGATTTCATGGACCAGAATTTTGCCCGGTACGAGAATATTTAATTTTTTACGAATATGTGAGTTCAAAGCTTTCGGAAAAAATGGTAACCGATGAACCGTGCGTGCCAATAGGTGGACAATTGAGCACCGGTGTAAACAAGGAAGGCGTCAAGTTCTACAATGACATGATTGACTTATTAATTGAAGCAGGTTAATTAACAAACACTCTGTTTTTTCACATATTTTTACCACAATGTTGCTGTTAAATATGTCTAAAGTCGTTAAGCTGGTCGATCGATTTTATTATTTGAACCGTAATTAATGCTTCCTTATGCGACAAAATGATTTATTTATTTTTTTTCACTAATAAGATTACACTAAAGCTTAAATTGAAATCAGAATCCAGTTTTCATTATACATTTAATTTATACTGGTATTCCAAACTCACAGGAATCGAGCCGGTTGCTACTATCTTTCACTTTGATACTCCTCGAAGCTTGCAGGATGAGTACAAAGGCTTCTTGGACCGCAGGATAGTGTAAGTCATTTCTCATGAATCGCGAACCCGAAATTGAAGTGAAACTATATATATAAGAGAATCACTAAAGTCCCGTCACGTAATGATTTTGTGGTTACTATTAGCCTTCATATACACATGTATATTAGTGTAGGATAGATAATTCGTAGTTAAAAACAAACTGGCAGAATCATTCTATGACGGGACTGTTGTTATTTCCTATATATATTGACATTTGTGCATGGTTTACGACACACAGGCATGACTTTGGCAACTATGCGGAAGTGTGCTTTCGTGAATTTGGTGACCGGGTCAAATTCTGGGTGACGGTAAACGAGCCGAGCACATACACTGTCCTTGGATACGTGGACGGCGTGTTCCCCCCGGGCCACGGCTCCCCACCAGGCGAACTTGGACTAAGATTTGTCAACTACAGAAACGTGCGTGGTATCGACCGAACTCTCTATGGTGGAAATGCCGCCACCGAGCCATACATTGTGGCCCATCATTTGATCCTCTGTCACGCTAAGGCCGTCGATATTTATCGCAAAAAGTTTCAGGTAATTAAGTAATTAATTAATTCCTATGTTCCTTAACAATATCATACTAAATAATCGGTACGAATGCGCAGGCTGTCCAAGGAGGCAAGATAGGCATTGTAGTTGTCCCTAACAGTTGGTACGTTCCATACTCTGACAAAAAGGAAGATAAAGACGCTGCTGTAAGAGCTGTCGAATTTTTGCTCGGATGGTAAAAATATACAATAACTATTTTATTCATTATACCGTCGTCATTCACAATAAGTACTGGTTTTTTTTTAACTTTCTATATATTTTTTCTTTTTTTTTTTGAATTATTCAGGTTTGTGCAGCCATTAGTGAGCGGCGAGTATCCGGACAGCATGCAAACGCGCGTGAAAGAGCGGCTGCCCAAGTTTACCGAAAAGGAGAGGAAGAAAGTAACCGGGTCATATGACTATATTGGGCTCAATTATTACACCACAATATATGCTGCTTACAAGAAAAAGCAGCCTCATGACCCAACAAACTACTATACAGACCAGGAAGTCGAGTTTCACAGTAAGCGTTCGAACGAAAAAAATTTCCATTTTTCACTTGTGGATAACTATTATGTCTGATCACATTGATTCAAATTCATTTTCTTTGAATTGTCTCAGCTAGTAAAAATGGAATTCCAATTGGCCCTCAGGTAAAATTTAGATTTCAACAATCTTTGATATGCAAGATTCATATCAAAAACTTATATACGAACACATTCTAATTCTTGCTTAATGTCTACAGGCAGGTTCAGAGTGGTTGTACATTGTGCCTCGTGGAATATACGAACTTCTGACTTACGCAAAGAGACAATATAACGATCCTGTCATTTACATCACCGAGAATGGTATAGCTATATATAACCGAACACATCCTAAATACTCTTTATAAAATCGCTAAAATTCCAAAATAAAATAAAATAACAAATAGAAATCTGTATGTACAATAACGTTCACACCATTAATTAATTTAATGCAGGGGTGGATGAAAAGAACAGGCAGCAGCTTGGTCCTGATAGCACTGATAGTGAAGGGAAAAAAGATAAAGTACTGCCAATTTCCCTCCTTCTGAAGGACGACTACAGAATTAAGTATCATCAGCAACATCTTGCGTACGTGAAGCGTGCTATAGAGTAAGTATATATGCGCACCGTTTTGTTTACTAAAATAAGAGTGATTTAATACTAAATCAATTTTTAACATGGACACAGTAAAGATAAGGTGAATGTGAAGGGATATGCTGTGTGGTCCATATTCGACAACTACGAATGGGCCGCGGGCTACACAGTACGATTCGGCATGTACTTTGTGGACTACCTAAACGGGCTGACTAGGTACCCCAAGAAGTCGGTGTTTTGGTACATGAATTTCCTCAACAAAAAGAAGCTTCCGGGTCCTCGCGATAGGGAGATAATGGAAATCGAGGGAGTCGAGGAAGAGGAGAAGGCGGGAAAAAGGAAACGTAACGTTTAGAACGATTGACGGCATTATTATGTATCAACCTCATGAATGAGCTATATATGTGCGTCAAGAATAAGGCATCGTTTTATGTTTGTTTCTGTGTTTGAATGTTTGTGTGTGTTTGAATATGAGGTTTATGTGTTGTGTGTTTGAATAAGAGCATGAGATGCATCTCATGTAATGCCACTACTGCATGTAACTAATGTTTCAGCCCCCAGAGGCTTTGTTTGATTAATATATATCGTGTTTGCATAATTGTGTGGGTATATTTGAATAGGCCTATAAATGAGCCGAGCTGAGCTCGAGCTTAGGTATTCGAGTCGAGTTAGAGCCCTTAAAGAGTCGAACCGAGCTCGGCTCGTTAAATAAACGAGTCAGAAATCGAGCTCGTGCCTTAAAGAGTCAGTCTCGAGCTTTAACGAGTCAAACTATAACATATTATATAAAAATTCTCTTTCGAACATTATCAAGTCGAGCCGAGCTCGACTCGTTAACCAAACAACTTTAATGAACTCCAACTCGACTCGTTAAGACATCGAACTCGAGTTTTAACTAGCTGAACTCGAACCGAGCCGAACCAGACTTATTTAATCTAACAACACTATAATTTAATAAAAATATAATTGTATCGTTCTACAAATGAACGAGAATTATAAATAATTATATTATGTTTTGAATGTCATGCACTCATTATGACAGTCCCGCTCACCTGCCCACCGTGGGCAGTGCCCACTTTTTTGTCTTATATGAAAAACGTATTCTGAGAATACGTTTTTTAATTAAATTTAATTGAAAAACGTATTCTCAAAATACGTTTTTCATATAAGACAAAAAAGTGGGCACTGCCCACGGTGGGCAGGTGAGCAGTTTCACTCATTATGAACTCAACTTCATCACATCAATCATCAGTGTCAATATAATTATATCCTTTATAATAATTGGGTCGACATCAAATCTCTATTTGAATATTTTATCTTTGAACATAGTAAACAATTTTTCTATAATTGTTCCAGTTATTGGCCAATAAAAGAGAAGAGCTCATAATCTAAAGAAGATGCATTTTATTAACTGCAGTGTATCTGGGAAATATACAGGGCATATAAATAGCTGCAAGACAAAAGGAAACCCTAGACTCTAGTCCAATGAATAAAGGCCACGTACAACATGGGCCATGCAATGACGAGCTAAGGATAAATATCAGCAGGTACATATGAGCTGGAGAAAGGACAAAAGACCAAAAAAATATTAACATGGTTTAAAAGCACTATTAGCATAATTAGTTCTATCACTCCCTCTCAATTCAGAGCCAGGTGCAGGGAGGACTTGTAATTTCTGCTGCAGCCTGGTGAAGAATTGACAACCCAATGGCTTGGTGAAAATGTCTGCAACTTGATCAAGAGTAGGAACATACTGAACCTTGAGGAGACCATTAGCTACCTGTTCTCTGACAAAATGGAGATCAATCTCTATGTGTTTTGTTCTAGCATGAAGGACAGGGTTGCTAGCAAGGGAGATGGTACTGAGGTTATCAATCCAAACAACAGGTGTACAAGGCAGCTTGACATGAAGTTCTTGAAGAAGAGATTGGAGCCAGGTCATTTCAGCTGTGGCATGAGCAAGACTCCTGTATTCAGCCTCAGTGCTGGATCTGAAAATTGATGCTTGCTTTTTGGAGCACCAAGAAATAGGATTTCTGCCAAGATAAACATATACTCCAGTGATAGACTTTCTGTCATCAAGATCAGCACCCCAATCAGAATCAGAAAAACCAGTAAGGTTAGGACTTGAGTTCCTGGTAAAGTGAATTCCATGGGTTGGAGTCCCAGCTAGAAACCTTAAAATCCTCTTAACAGCTTTGAGATGAGTGTCCAAAGGAGACTGCATGTACTTACAGACCTTAGTAACACTATAAAAAATGTCTGGTCTAGTTATTCTAGCATATTGCAAAGAGCCCACTAGACTTCTGTAAGCTGAAATATCAATGATAAGAGTGCCATCTCCCTTGGACAGAGCTGGAGAAGTAAGCATAGAAGTAGTGACAGACTTAGCTTCAAGCATATGTGCCTTTCTGAGGAGATCTTTAATGTATTTTGTCTGGGACAAGTGAATGCCATTCTCAGTTTTCTTCACCTTAATGCCAAGAAAATGGTGAATTTCACCCAGATCTTTTAGAGAAAAAGCATGGCTCAACTCAGTAATAACCTTTTGAACTGCATGAGAACATTTTCCAGTAACTAATATATCATCAATATAAACAAGTAACCAAACAGTGAGACCCCCTTGATTCTTGACATATAAAGAGGTGTCAGATTTGGAGTGGATAATGAAGCCTAAAAAGAGTAGAACTGATTTCAACTTCATAAACCAAGCTTTATGAGCTTGTTTTAGACCATATATTGATTTGTGAAGCTTTCACACCAAGTTAGGATGCATGGTGGACTCAAAACCAGGGGGTTGCAGCATGTATAACTCTTCTTCAACATCACTATGTAGAAAGGCATTATTGATGTCCAATTGCCTCACTGTCCACTTGTAGGTAAGAGCAAGAGAGAGAGCCACCTTTATGGTGTTGGTTTAACCAGTGGACTAAAGGTTTCCCTGAAGTCAATTCTAGCAGTTTGACTATAGCCTTTGGCCACTAACCGGGCTTTGTATCTAGCAGTTGAGCCATCTGCATTATACTTCAGTCTGAAAACCCACTTGCACCCTATGACAGATTTGTGAGAAGGAGGGGAAACCAAGGACCAGGTGTGATTAGCTTGAAGAGCATTGTACTCACTGTCCATAGCAGCTTTCCACTTGGGATGCAGTAATGCTTGCTTATAGCAGGAAGGTTCTAGAGAATCTAGACTGTCAATCAGAAAGGCTTTTGGCTTCAAATGACCTGTTTTAGACCTTGTGACCATATGATGTTTGATGGGCTCCTGCACTGCATGGTTAGATAATATAGCAGGAATATGATCATGCACTATTGGCAATTCAACAACTAAAGGGACTGTGGTATTGCTTGAAGAAGAAGAAGGTATTGCTTGAAGAAGAAGAAGGTATTGCTTGAAGAAGAAGAAGAAGAAGAAGAAGAAGAAGAAGAAGAAGAAGAAGAAGAAGAAGAAGAAGAAGAAGAAGAAGAAGAAGAAGAAGAAGAAGAAGAAGAAGAAGAAGAAGAATGTAATGTATGAGATGAAGTAGGAGTGCTATGGGGGGTGCTGTGATGAGAGGGCTGGTAAGGCTGAGGAGAAGGGGTTGGATTTGAAGTGGGAGTTGTAGGGTGGGAGCCATGTGGGGAGGGTTGTCCAAAACAGGTGGAGGTGGTAAATGAGTAAAAGAGTGATCAGAATGAACATGTGGGGAAACAGTTTTGTGAAAGGGGAATTGTTGTTCATCAAAGAGGACATCTCTAGAGATGATGATTTTTCCACTAGGTAACAAGGCTTTGCATCCTTTGTGTTTGGAACTGTACCCCATAAATGTGCAAGGAAGAGATCTTGGTTGAAGTTTGTGCTTGTTGTAGGGTCTTAGGTTTGGATAACACAGGCAGCCAAAGACTTTAAATGTGCTGAAGTCAGGTTTATGATTGTAAAGTTTTTCTAAAGGTGAAATAAAGTTCAATGATTTGGTAGGGAGTCTGTTAAGAATATGTATGGTAGTGCTAAAAGCATCATCCCAATATCTAAGAGGGACTTGAGAGTGAGACAGAATGGAAAGGCCTATCTCTTCTATAGTTCTGTGTCTCCTTTCAGCTAAACCATTTTGAGAGGGTGTATAGGGACAAGACATTTTATGTTGAATTCAAGAATCAGTGAAAATTTTGGCGAGGGCTATAAATTCTCCTCCCCCATCACTCTGGATAGCTTTGATCTTACAACTGAGTTGGTTTTCAACAAGGTTTTTAAAGTGACAAAGGCATTAAGCACATCAGATTTCTTAGTAAGAAAGTAAATCCAAGTGAATCTTGTATAGTGATCAACAAAACAAACATAGTAGTGTGAATTTGAATGAGAGGTGATTGGGGAAGGCCCCCACACATCTGTGTGAATAAGTTGAAGAGGTGCAGTATAAAGAGAGACAGAATCTGAAAAAGGAAGCACATGAGCCTTTGCTTGTAAACAAGAACCACAAAGAAATTTTTCATTGATAGAGAAAGGAACATTACAACTTTTCATGACTTTGGCTACCATATCTAAAGCTGCATGCCCTAATCTAGAGTGCCACAGATGCACATTGTTTGATTTATTACAGAAAGCTAGAAAACTTCTTGGTTTGAGTGAGGTTGGTGAAGATTCTGAAAGAGTCTTGACAGGGTGATGAGTGTGAGCATCAAACATATTTAGTCCATCCTTAAAAGAGCCTTTGAGAAGAGTTTGTTGAGTTGCCTGATCCTTGATAAAACAAAAGTTAGGATGAAACTCAAAAAAGACACAATTATCTTTAGCAAACTGAGAGACACTCACTAAGTTTTTGGTGATGGCTGGAACATGAAGGAGATTATTTAGAATGAAAGGTTTGTTATGCAATTTAGACTTAAGGTATGAATTGCAATATGTGAGATACACAGACCTATTCCATTACCTATTTGCAGTTTGTTGTTGCCTAGAAATTCTGAGGCAAGGTTGAGATTAGAGAAGTCACTTGTAACATGATTGGTTGCTCCTGAGTCTGCAAACCAATTGGATTCAGAGCCAACTTCACTGTTTTGGCTCAAGAGATGTGCAGCAGGAGACTGAGTTGGGTGAGGTGATGATGTCTGAGCAACTTGAACTTGCATGTTGGTTGGCCCAGGATAGCTTGAGTCAAACCGATGATAGCACCTTTCAGCAGTGTGGTTAGAAAGACCACAAAGTTAACAAACATGTCTGTTTCCCTTATACCTTCCTCTTCTTCCCCTAAAATTTTGGTTTCTGCCTCTTCCTCTTGAAGAGAAGTTGTTGTTTCTGGAAAAAGAACTTTGAGGTGACTGATTTCCAGTGTTCTTGTTATTGTTGGTATTAAAACCAGGTCCCTAAGAGGCAAAGTGAGCTGAATGAGAAGATCCATCCAAATTGACTAGTGACTGAGAGGAGATTTCAAGCCTTGACTCTAAGCTGAGCAACATAGAATAAACTTCATTGAGAGAGTATAGTTCAATTCTAGTGGTAACAGCCACCACTGCTGCATTATATTCAGCTCCTAGACCTCCCAAGATATGGAGGATATGATTTTGCTCACTCACTGGTTCACCAGCAGTTCCAAGTGCATCACAACAGCCTTTTACTTGAGCAAGGAAATCTCTCATGGACATACTCCCTTTTTTGAGGGTTTGGAGTTGAAGTTTAAACTGTATAAGTCTAGCCTTGGACTGTCCTGAGAAACTAGATTCAAGGGCCTCCCATATATCTTGTGAAGAGTTCTTGCCAACCATCATGACAAGGAGATTTTCAGAGAGAGATGATAGCAACCAAGATGAAAGGAGTTGATCCTGTCTGACCCAACTTACATACTCGGGGTTCACTGAGATCTGACCTGAGTTTTCTGCAGTAATGGTTGAAGGAGGTTTTAGATATGCCTTTGAGATGAGTCCTCAAGGCTATACCCTCTAATGGTGGTCAGAACTTGTTGCTTCCACAAGAGGTAATTTGTCTCGGTTAATTTCAGAGAAACTAGTTGACGATGGGGCTGTATAAGGTTAGTTTGTGGACTGGAAATGTTTAAGGGAGAGCATGTGTGACTAGTGGAGGATTCTTCCATTATAAGCTGGAAAAGATGGCTAAAAGACGAGGCTCATTAATGTTGTGAACAGGAAAAGGAGAAAGATAACAGAGACAGGTCAATAACCTGCTCTGATACCATGTTGAACAACAAGATCGGCCAATAAAAGATAAGAGCTCATAATCCAAAGAAGATGCATTTCATTAACTGCAGTGTAGTTGCTGGGAATTATACAGGCATATAAATAGCTGCAAGACAAAAGGAAACCCTAGATTCTAGTCCAATGAATAAAGGCCACGTACAACATGGGCCATGCAATGACAAGCTAAGGATAAATATCAACATGTACATATGAGCTGGAGAAAGGACAAAAGACCAAAAAATATTAACATGGTTTAAAAGCACTATTAGCATAATAGTTCTATCACACTGTCATATTAAAACTTTTCTTTAATTTTCACCTCACAACTCACGAATTATATGCGATATAAAATTGTATATCCAAATGAACCGTATAATTAACAGTTAAGGTTTTGTCGCTCTACCAATACATAACTAAATCGAAACGTATAGTTAATAATTATGCGAAACACTTTCACGCATTTGTTAATCATATGTCCAAATCCACTGCATACTTCTTGGTATGTGAAATTATTTGGCATATATAGTGCCGAATATCAAAACTGCATATTTATTATTTTACAAGATGTTTTCGCATTTTTTGACTCGCGTATCAAAATTGGACGGATAGTAAACAAAATGCGAAACACTTACGCATATTATATAATCGCATATCCAAATACACTGCATAATTTATCATATGCGAGAAAGTTCTGCATATTAATTTATCGCATATACAAATGAAACGTAGCATATATTAGGACTATGCGAAATATTTGCGCATAGTTTTCAACCTGAATATCCAGATCTATAATGCCGTATAATATGTGTAACATGTTCGCATATTCAAGAATAGTATAATTTATGATTATCCAAGTTAAAATTATGCGAAAAGTACTTTGTATATATAATTATCGCATATCCAAACTAATCGCCGCATTTTTTAGAATTTTGAGAAACGTTTTCGAATAGTTTTTAGCTAGAATATACAAATGTCTATATTACGCCGTAAAATTAAGGATTATGCATAACATGTTCGCAATTCACGAATCACATAATTTATGATTATCAAAATCAAGGTTATTGTTTGTTGTGTTTTTGTGCTTAATTTGTTGTGTTTATGTGTGTTATCGAGTCAGTTGTAGGTTCGTTTTAGTGTTGACCGGTCTATTTTGTCGCATTTCGTGTGTTTTTATGTTTTCTCTTTTATTTTGTGTTTTGGCGTACTTTTCCGTGCTTTCGATACATTTTCAGGTTTATTCCGAGGATGGATAAGGAGAGTCGAGCAAAATTCTGAGAAGATTCGAGCCATGTCCTACCCGAGTATTTTAAACCCTTGACGAGACCCACTTTGCTGGCCCGCGCTCGCGACGTCGCATCAGTGCCCGCGATCTCGAGGACGTGCCATGCTAGTGGCCCTGTCAACCATGCTCGCGGAAGTAGAAGAGAACTCGCGAGTGTCGCGCTGCCCGCACTCGCGACCGCGCGGAACAAGCCGTGATCTCGCGAGTATCATATGCCGCACGCTCGTCGCACCCCGCAAACTCGCGGAAAAGCTGGCGGGCTCGAGAGTGTCGCTGCCCCAATGCCCATGCACGCCGCACGCTCGCGGAACCACTCGCGCCACCGAGAGCGCGCCTTTCCCAGCGCCTACAGCACGTCCGCGACTCGCGGATCCTGCCGCGACCCCGAGAGTGTGCTTTCCCCGCGCACGCCTGCGCGCGCCCGTGCACATCATCACTGCGAGCTCGCGAATTCTGTTGAGACGTCGAGAGTGTCTCATTATGTGTGCATTTTTCTAGTGTGTGTTTTGAGTGAGAGTATAAATATTTTTCTTCCTTTGCATTTTGGAATCCACTACTCATTATTTCATCTTTCTTTTTTTGGTTCTTAGTTTATGTTTATGTTTACTCTATAGACTAAGGAGCTTATGTCATTTTCCGGGAAGTTTTCCGGCGACTTTCGTTTCTTTCAAGTTTCGAGCTTTTGACTCCGTTTTTCATCGTCTACGCAATAGAAGAATGGGTATTTAGTTTTAAAGCTCTTTACTTTGATTTTTGCCTCGTTTTTACTTATAATGTTTATCAGGGTAAATTTGAGTTTGATTGATGTTGGAGGGAAAATCGAGACTTGATTTCTTTAGATGCTTGCTTGAGTAGTTATAGGGATTAATTGCTTGTCAATCTCGGTTGAGGGTTAAGACCCGATTAGGGCTTAATTACTTAGGGATAGAAGGCTAGGGTTAATGATCTCGTGCTCATAGCTCGTTTATTCCTCTTTGTCGTTGATTATCATCCCGTTGTGTTGATGACTTGAGACTCCGATGGTCTAGCTTGGTTATTTGCTCGTGATTTGATATTGCTCTTAGTTAATTGCTCTCTTAGTGTTAAATCCACTCTCAAACCAATTGATTAACATGTTTAGGATTTTATTTTCTCTTTTTGTGATTTGGACAATCAAGTAGTAGATAAAGCTCCGAAGTGTCTTCCTTTTGAGAACAACCCGAGTCGGGTAACTCGGTTATCCTTTGCCCTCCAAAACTTTACTGAACACAGTTATGCGGAAATTATTTTGCATAGATAGTTATACCACATATCCAAATTGATCGTCACATATTTATGATTATGGGAAATGTGTTCGCATAGTTTATGACTCACATGTCCAAATTGAACACATAGTTAATGAATATACGAATTAGTTTAGCATCATATCTAAATTTTACCGTATAATTTAATATATTTACGTAAAATTATTGCATATTTAGATGTCGCATATTCAAATCGAACGTCGCATATTTTATGATTATGCATTTTTGCATAGTTTATGAATCGCATATCCAAATTGAAAGATGCATAATTTAGGATTATGCGCCATTTTTTGCCCGACCCATATCACGAATCGCATATCCGCTGAAAATGTTTCACGGATCATTCGAATAGTTACGTATCGATATGCAGACAAATTTCGTATATGATTCGAATAGTTACGTATCGCATTGATCGACTTGTTTCTTTACTTAAATTGAACATGCAAGATGTGCCTTTTTTTGTCAGAAACCTTATCACCAATTAGCATATATTTTTCTTCTTCTTGTCTGCATTTACAACCATTTAATTCTTCTTCTTCTTTCTGCCTATATTTAATCCTCTTTTTTTTTTTTTTTTTGGTACATGGAACTTCCGGTTTCTGGATCCACAAGGGAACCGACTAATCCGGAATCGAGCCGGGTAGGACCACAAGGGTGGCAAAGCTCTCCCTCAAGAGTTTTTAACACAGCTGCATTCCCAGGACTCGAATACGAGACCACTGGTTAAGCTGAAAGAGACACAAGTCATCTCATCCAAACGCTCTTTAATTATACATTATTATTATTCTTCTTCTTCTTCTTACTAGTACAGAGCCCGTGCGATGCACGGGGTGCACAATTTTAAGGTTTTTTTATCCAGCCTTATAATTATATAAATGAATAAAAAAATGTACGTGATATATATAGTACGGGACCGGTGTCGAGACACGGGATGCATTTATTTGGGGAATATTATATTATAAAATGTAATATTCAATAAAAGTTTTATAGTACGCAGGAAAATTATACAATAAAATAGTATCCGACAAAAAAAATCATATATTATTAAAGACCTCCTTGTACATAGATATTAAATAATTTATTAGTAAAATAGTGTATAAGTTGATTACAATAACAAAGCAACATGCTCACGGGATTAGTAAAAATATTCCATGGATTGAAGATTTAATGAGATTAAACATTTAAATTAATTAATTTAGATAATTTGAATTAGATAATTCAAAAGCCTTACAACATTGTTTTGACTTTAATATATTACAACATGTGTATACTTTAAATATATTAATATTTAAGGAACTTTAAACAACATATTTTTTAAAAATATTTTAGGGAACTTTAAACAGCATATTTACGCCACTCATAAAACAGATTATATTTCAACATCATAGTTATAGTATTATTTAAGGAACTTGAAACAGCATTGTTAAATATTTACGTCCACCCATAAATTTTTTACAAGTCGAAGGTAATTAATCTCGTTCTTTTTTTATTTGTTTGTTTGTTCAATTTTTTTGACAAAACGGATGTCATGGATAAAAAAATTTAATATTAAATAAATTAATTAAATAATATAAAATAATATGCTTTATACAGATATAGGATGCGGATAATCCTCTCATACCAAACAAGGCGATTTCAAAATTGATTCCGATCTAGCAATCCTATCCAATATTTCATATAAATAAATATTAAATAAAATGCTTTAAACAGAAATTAAATAAGGAATTTTGTGATTGGTCGGAAAAAGTGTGTATTTTATATATGTATTAGCGTATTTTTATATGCTTGATTTTATCGCACTTATATATTTTTAAGATTATTTATTTGTTAGATGAATTTTTGTACTTTGATATTTTTATGGTTTATTTTTAGGATATTGGAGTATTTTCGTGGGCGAGTAGATCGTACCCAATTATCAGCCTAACTTAGGCGCCCAAACGGCACAGAAAAAAATAAAAATGCATATGAATTGGGAGAGGGCCCATCAATTGTTGCTGAATGTCACAAATAATTGGTCATTAGTCATTACATGACATTTGGGTTAATCACGTCCGTTTTGGAGACATGGAAGATTTGGTGGGCTAATGAGCCCAATTTAATGGAAATTAATTGGGGATTCACGCAAAAAAGAAAAAGACCACGCCGCAACAGACAGAGAAAAAAGCCGCAGCCGTAAGAGCAAAGGAAAGAAAAGGATTCGCGAACAGCGAGAAGAAAGACGAGTAGCCCGATCAATCGCGGAGGGAGACCGCACCCGCACACGAAAGAGGATAATTGTATTCTCTTTCTCTTTCATTTATTTTTATTTTTTATGTTAGGCTAGTTTTTATTTCTAGTTCCGGGGATGTCGAACCCTACGTACTTGATGATGTTTGATTGATTTACATGGTTGATTATGGAGTTATCTTTTTGGAATTGTTTGTGTTATTTTGAATAATTAACCATGATGTGTTTAGTCTTGTTTAGTTTGATCACCTAGATTAGGCTTTGCATATCTATATCTGAATTAGACCTTCAATCCGTAATTGTTGTTGTGTTTAATTCCTAAGAGGTAACCGGAAGATGGTAACTACCGGGGATAACACGGCCTATTTAAGTGAACGAACGCGGTTGAGTTCACTACTTAGTCTAGCCTATTTTTCTATTTCGTAAAGCGGCTAATTGAATTAAATTTAGGAAGCGTTTCCTATACTGTTCAAGAGGTCAGATTTAATCGTAGAGCGTCTCGCGGTTAGATTAAAAATAAGGAAAAATTCGGGTAACAGACCGTGTCGTTGCCTAGGGCTAGTAATTCCATAGATAGCGAGATTTGATACCAGAATTGATTAGACGAGTCAGTCGAGGGTGTAGACGAAACCGTGAACTAGAAATTTCTCTTATTTATTTTATATTTATTTTTATTTCCTTTCTTTATATTTTTAGTATTTTTAGTTAGTTTAATTATCAATACCCAATCCCCCCATTTACCGCTTTTATAAATTCAAATACGAGAAAATTCACGATTCGATTCACACTCCATGTGGGATCGACCCTTGCTCACCACTACTACTAGTTAGTAGAGATTAGTCAAGGAAAAATATAAATTTTAATTTTGCCGCGTTGCGACGCGCGGTCATTTTGAATCTGCATTTTTTTTAGTATAAATAGGCTCTACGTACATTTTTTTACTTCACCGATTATGGGATTTGTTTTGACTAAATCGATGTTATTATGGAATAAGACAAATAAATAGTATTTTTTATTTTAGTAAAGATTTTACGTACTTTTTTTGACTTATCGGATGTTATGAGATTTTTTTTATGCCGGTTTTTATTTTAGTAATTTTTTTAAAGAATAACTAATATAATTTTATTATCTAACCATCAATAAAATCATTTAATGATATGATCATTATATTTTAAATGATAAATAATATAATTAAATCAAGGTTAAAAAATATTACTCGACAAATATTATTTATAATGGATATCAGTAAAATCATTGCATAAATTATTTAAGAAAAAAATCTTTAAGATCATATATGGATAGTAAATGTAAATATGCAATCATTTAATGCATATAGTAAAAAATTTCCAAATAAGGTATGCATTAAATGTGTGTTGACTTTTCTTGCTACTATTTTTGGTAAATAAGTTGGCTTTTAATATATATATAGATACCGAAAATAGATCTTTACTGGAACCGAAAGCAAAAAGGGGATATGTTAGGGGAGCAAAAACCTATTTTGACCTTTATCTATCAAATTTTTTAGTTGATAAAATGAATAAAAAGGGTTGAGAACGTGAATTGCAAGTGACAATGCGACGGCATGGTGGAGCTGCCACGCTTCTCACGAATAGTTTCTCGATCCCTCGTGGGCATGCAACTTTATCATCAATCAATTTTATTCTATATTCCACTTTTGGAACCTCTTGAACGCAACTTCAAAATGATATTAATTGAACACTAATTTTTAATTGATTAAGCAATATTAAATATTTAAATACACGCCTTTGTGATCTTTTCATATTAACAATATCATAGATCATATCATACAATAATATCTATATCTATATCAAAAGGTTTGATTATTTTTTAAATAGTAATTATTTTTCGTCAAAAAAAATGTTGTTAACTAATTCTGGAAACTGTTTAAACATTTTATGTTATATTTTAAAGATACAATTTAGGTAATTGCGGATGATTAGTTAAAGTAATAAATCACATAAAAAAATTTTGTATCCCAAGAAATTCATATCATATATTTATACATTTAAATCATATATTTGTACCTAAAATATCGAAAACTATCACATTCCTAACAAACATTAGATTTACTTATATATTTATAAATTAATGACATCGACAAATAATATTAATATATATTAAATATTTACCATTATATAAAAAAATGAATATTGCTTCTATAATGTTATAAATAATATTGACATTATACAATAATAAATTTTTTAATATAATATTTGAGTATTATGATGAACCAAAATATGTAAAATTCTTACTTTTTTTTATTAAAAAATAATATATATGTTAAAATGTTATTTATATTAATATAGACGGATCAACGGACCAATACATTGTTAAAATAAAGTGTTGCAAAAATATTTTACATTACGAAATCTCCGTGCATCGCACGGGATTCTCACTAGCTAGTTAGTTTTTAAACATATCATACATTGGTAAAATAAAATTAGTAGCTCATTACACCTATAAATAGGACCTCACGCCTTAGTATCCATACTATCAAATCTCCCAACATTCACCCACTTTTTCTCGTTGGGAACACACAAAATGCTGCCCGATTTCATCGCCAAATGCTTGTTCCGTTTCGTGGGCCCACACCTCGCCACCCAACCGAACCAACCTTCAGACGACCCGCACGTCCTCAACCTCATGCGCCAACTCATCACCCTCGACCAAGGTGAAACCCACATCACCCCCTATCTCCACCGGGCCGGAAACCTAGCTTGCCAGCTGGCGGCCTCCGGGCGTCCCCTCACCGCCCACGAGTTCAACGCCCTCGTGCTCAGGGGCCTCAGGCCCGAGCTGAGGGAACTTGCTCTCGGCTTGGCAGCCCGCCCGAGCCCCGTCCCCTTCACCGAGCTTCACAGTTTCCTCGTGAGCCATGAGTTCATCCGCTCGCATTCGCCCGCTTTCTCTCTCCCGAATTTGGTTTGCCAATGGTGCATGGCCTCAGGACACAACGCGAGGTCATGCAGTCTTCTGAACGAGCACGCTAGGGTTTTGGACCGGGAGACTACTTATCCCGGTTGGCCGAGCTCGGCAAAAGTCGAGGAAAAGCAAATTGCAGATATTAATAATTTGAAGTCGAACGAATATTCGTCCAAGTGGGGAGTACTTAAGGGTGACCACGACCTCGATATAACTACGGTGGAGACGAAGGGCATAGGGACGATCGGGCGCCATGATTTTCCAGAGGATTTTGTGTTCGGAGTTTGCACTTCATCTTATCAGGTTTTTTGTTTTATATCTTCTTACTCCGTCCGTCCAAAAATATAGGAACATAAGACAATTTTCACACATTATAGGGGTGTTGATGAAAAAAAAATAAAAAATTATATTAATTCTACGACTTTCATATACGTTGTGTAGTTTGAAGGCGCTGCAGCAGAAGGAGGAAGAGGCTTAGGTGTATGGGATGTGTTCTCTTTGGAGACTCCAGGTCTCTCTCTCTCACTCTCTCTCATATTTGATTGTATCTAAAGATTTGTATATTCGTATGCGGAAATGCTACGGTTCCGTTACTGAACCATTCCGTCGGGGTTTGTAAAAGTTAGATCACCATGTAACCGTCAAAGATAATTGATCTAACTGTTACAAACTCCGACAGAATGGTTCCGTAACAGGACCGTAGCATCTCCCAATGCGGTGAATATGATTGGTGATTTTTTTTTTATTATTTATCTCTCAAATGAGTAATAATTAATTTTAACAAGTTCAATTATGTTGAAAATACAGATAGAATCTTCGACGGGACGAATGGGAATGTTGCAGTGGATATGTATCATAGATACAAGGTGTTACAAATTTTGTTGATCAAAGTAGTCTTTGAATATAATATTTATCTTAATTATCTGAAGTAGTAGTGTGTGATTTGATATAATCAGGAGGATATAGATATGATGAAGAAAATGGGGTTTGAGGCATGTAGAATTTCAATATCATGGCCAAGGATCTTGCCTGGTGAGATATCTTACTTAGATAATTATTTGCAATAAGATCATATACATGTTTGTCGGAAATGCTACGGTCTCGTTACATGACCATTCCGTCGAGGTTTGTAACCGTTAGATCATCATGTAATCGTCGGGGATAATTGATCTAACGATTACAAATCCCGACGGAGTGGTTTCGTAACGGGACCGTAGCATTTCTCTATGTTTGTTTCATTTGTTAGATACTTAGATTAAACAAGTCCGTCAAAAGATAATTAATTCGATATATTATTCGTGGAAACTAGTAGCAAAAAAAAATATATTTTTTTTAACATAAATTTTAAATCACTTAAGTGTTTCTTTTAAAAAAAAAAATAGCTGGAAGACGCACGGCGGGAATCAATAGAGAAGGAATCAATTTCTACAATGATCTCATCAACACATTACTCGCCCATGGTACGTTCTCGACTCATACCCTTTATTATTATTATTATTATTATTATTATTATTATTATTATTATTATTGAATATCAATTTTCAAGTATGGTGATAATCACAATATATGTGCATTATTATATATATTATATTATATGTGTTACTATATATGGTGCAGACATTGAACCTTATGTAACTCTATTTCACTGGGATCTCCCTTACTGCTTAGAACAAGAATATGGTGGCTTTTTAAGCAAGAGAGTTGTGTAAGTATTTCATATATTGTCAATGTTTTCACAATCTTTTCAAGTATTTTAACAAAATTGCTAATAAATATATTTTTATAAAAATCGAGCAGGAACGATTTTCGCGAGTTTGTGGAGTTGTGTTTTTGGGAATTCGGGGATCGTGTGAAGTCCTGGATTACGGTGAACGAGCCATGGACATACTGCACGTCAGGCTATGTCTCGGGCAAATTTCCGCCGAGCAAGCCAGCAGCCCCTGCTCACAAAATCGGAAAGAGTCTTACCACTTATCGAGCCGTTCACGACCCAAAGTCGAGCGTACCAAGTCACCACGGTTACTTTAACTACTCAGAGTCCGACCCGGCCAGAGATGCGTACACGGTGGCTAGAAATTTGCTACTCGCTCATGCTGCAGCAGTTCATTCTTACAGGACAAAATTCCAGGTTTATTATTATTATTATTATTATTATTATTATTATTATTATTATTATTATTATTATTATTATTTTGACTTGAAAATTTTGGTATAGGAACTTCAAGAGGGCAAAATAGGAATGGTATTATGCTGCCAATGGTACGAGCCTCTGGACGACAGCTCGGAGGATGATATAGCAGCCTCTAAAAGAGCCATGGACTTTATGTTGGGCTGGTAAAATACAGTCAAAATTACAATTTTAGCCCTGTTGGTTTGATCCATCGGTATTTTTAGTCCTAAGAATTGAACATCTTTGCTATTTAGTTCTATGATTTTAAAATTCAACGCAATTTCAGTCATTTGGGACTGAAAGTGCAACAAAACTTAAAATTACAGGACTTAAATTGATAATGAAAAGTCTTTTGGATAAATTTTTTTATTAGCAATTTAATTCCTGTAATTTTTATATTTTGTAGCAATTTCAGTCTCAAATGACTGAAATTGCAGCAAAATACTAAATTACATGACCAAAAGACAAAAAGTTGAAATTTTGGAACTAAAAAACGTTACACCGTTAAACCAGTATGACTAAAATCTATATATTGAATCCTTAATCTAATAAATTGGTTTATCTCTAATTATTATAGGTTTTTGGAGCCAGCGTTAACCGGTAGATATCCAGAAAGTATGATAAAATATGTTCCTTCAGAAAATCTGGCACAGTTATCAGAAGAGGAGGCTCAAATGCTCAAAGGCTCCATTGATTTTCTGGGTTTGAATTATTACACAGCCAATTATGTGGCCAATGATATCAGCCACAACACAGAGAAGTCCTATTTTAAAGATCAAAAAATTGCATTTCTTGGTACTAACATTTGGACAAATTACAAAATCTTACCTAATTTTATTATTATTATTTTTTTTTTTTTATCATCATTTGCTATTACATTATTATTAATGTTTATTGAGATCATTACATAAAAAAATATATGATTTTGATTGATATGTCTTAAGTAACTTTTTTTTTTTTTAGATGAGAAGAATGGGAAGCTAATTGGACCATTAGTAAGGATCCAATTTTAAATTATCTATTCTTTGTCCATAAAAACTGTATATTTTTCTGCTAAATCTCATTTTTAATACACTATGTTGGTCACTTTCCGAAAAAAAAAAAGTCCATCATATAGAGTGTCATCAATAATGGTCCACTAAGTTTCCACAACATAGTGTACTAAAAATGACCATCACTTCTGGTAAACTATCTTGGTTATTGTATGAATTTTGATTAAAGTGGTAACTTAGTGGACCATTCTTGATGACGCACTATATGATGGATCTTTTTTTCGGAAAATAGTCGACATAGTAGACCGTTTTTGAAATTCTGTGGTATATTAATTTTCTTCACAAATGATTATGAATTGAATTATAATAATTAAATCAACTAGTTTGTTTGATCGTCCTTAGCATATCAATACCATATGTGTTTTGCAGGCTGGTTCAACATGGTTGTACATAGTGCCATGGGGAATCTACAAGCTCTTGAAGCATATCAAAGACACATATAAAGACCTTCCCGCCATCTACATAACTGAAAACGGTACTAACTCATTACAAATTCACATAAAAAAAAAAAAAAAAAAAAAAAAAAAAAAAAAAAAAAAAAAAAAAATTAGCATCTAAATTATTATAATTTTTTTTATTATTATTATTTTTTCGTATAGGCGTTGATGACAAATATGACTGTAAGCTTACATCTTATGATGTTTGTGCTGACACAACTCGGGTTAAGTACCATGAAGACCATCTTCAATACATTCTAAAAGCAATGAAGTAAGTTTATATATATGTCTAATTTCTTATCTTACTTTTTTATATATATGATTGAGATCAATTGTGTTATTTTGCTACAAAATTAGTTAATTTTTTGTTTTGGAATTGCAGTGAGACGAACGTGAATGTAAAGGGCTATTTCGCATGGGCGTACTGCGACAATTTCGAGTGGTATGAAGGGTTCACCGTTAGATTTGGGCTCGTCTACATTGACTTCATGAATAATCTCACGAGATATCCAAAGAGCTCGGCTCTGTGGTTCACTAAATTCCTGAAGAAAAGAAGAGGCGCGAAAGCAAAAGATAAGACCGGCGAAGGAATGAGTTACGGAAATGTGAAATTTATCAAAGATTAGATTTTTCATTCCAAGCACAAAGATTATAATATTGTCATGACATGTTTTCTTTCTTGTGATGATCTCAATCAACTCAACTGTTGCGAAATGTGAGTTTTGTTGGTACATTTAGCTGAGTTTGAATAATTGTGATAATAGAGATTAAAAATAATATAAAAAAAACTTAGAATAAGTCTTGAATTTGGAAATGTTGATGGCTAGAGGTGAAATTAAATGATGTTTGTACCTCTTTCAAGTTTTTCATCAATTCCGGTCATATGTCCAAATCCTTAATCATATTTTGATCACTCTTGTGTCTAAAACTCATAACCCCACTAAGGTTGAAAACTTCAGGCCTATCAATTTGTGTTGTGTGTCATATAAAATGGTTTCCAAAATTCTTACTTCTAGACTCAAAAATTGTCTCTCTATTTGCATTAGTGAAAACCGGGTTGTTTTCATCCCAGAAAGGCAGCTTTTGTACAATGTTGCGATTGCTCTGGAACCCATTCATTATCTAACTAATAGACATAGATCAAGTTTAAATTACTTAATTTATGGCTATCAAGCTCGACATGGAGAAAGCCTTTGATAGAATTTAGTGGCCATGCATTAAAGCCATTATGAGAAAAATGGGCTTCCACTACCAATTTATTAATTGGATATTGTCCATCATTTCTTCCGCAAGTTTTTCTTTTTACTTTAATGGCCAGAAGTGTTGGTTTATCTCCCCTTCTAGATGGCTTAGGCAGGGAGATCCCATCTCCCCATACCTTTTCATTATTGTTTCTGAGCTCCTCTCGTCTTTTGGAAATATAAATTCTTCAAGGTTCCCTGAAAGGGCTAAAAATCTCTAAGATCTAGCCCTACCATCTCCCACCTTTTCTTTACAGATGATACCATGCTTCCTTGTCAAGCCTCAGCCCTTCAAGCCTCTGACATTTTGAACATACTTCACAGTTGCCACATTTACTCTGAAAAAAATTAATCTGTCAAAATCTTTTATATTTTTTTAGTAAAAACACCCCTCTTTCAATTCAATTTCATATCTCTAGGCTCCTCAATGGAATACAAATCCAATTTTTAACCAGATACTTAGGCTTCCCTTTGGGATTGGTTAGTCTAAAAAAGAACTTTAAACTTTGTCATTGAGGTGGTTAAAAAAAGAGTCCACATTTGGAAGAATAAAATTCTATCATCACTTGGTAAATAAATCCTTATTAAGGTTGTCCTAAATGCCCTGCCTATGTTTGTGATGTCTTGCTTTCTCCTTCCCTCAGGTCTTTGTAGTGAAATTTCTAAATTAATTGCCAACTTTTGGTGGTCTAAGGGAGAGAATCAAGATAGCGGGTTACATTGGAAAAACTGGAACCACTTAACTTTACCTACTGTGAATGGTGGTCTTGGTTTTACTGATCTGAAACTCGTCAACAAGGCCCTTATTCTAATGCAACTGTGGAGAGTTTGCTCTAAACCAAATTTGCTTATGAGTAAGGTCCTTAAGAGTAAATATTTCCCAAACTGTTACCTTCTTGATTATAAACATCAACAAAGCAGTTCTTGGCTTTGGAAGAGCTGGTTGAGTGTGAATTCAACTTTTGAGCATGAATTGGTTGTGATCATCAGAGATTGTAATGATATAAAAATTTGGGACCACCCTTGGGTCCCATCACTTCAAAATCACAAACCAAGCAGAAGGGACCTCTTGCACCCACCAACCTCACATAGGTCTGGAAGCTAATGATGCACAACTCTGAGACTTGGAATGAAGATCTAATCAGGCAAATTTTCAATCCTTCAGACAGACAGTGAAGCCATCCTCAGCATCTCCACCATTAATAACAGAACTCAAAAGGATATGATTGTCTAGAATTCAGCAAGAAAGGTAATTTCTCTATGGCATCCTCTTATGACTTCTTAATCAACGACAAAGTTCTTGGTCTAGACATCCCTGAATCAAGCATTCCATCCATATGGATAAGCAAAAGTTAGAAGTACCAGCTGAAAGCTTAAAGTTAAGAAGCAGATAAAGCACTTCATGTGGAAGTGCTTTTCTGGAATCCTTCCTTCCCAGATCAACCTGAACAAAAGAGGTGTGAAAGTGGACAACATCTACAAATCTTGTGGTGAAAAAATGAGACAACAGAACACCTGCTTTCCAATTTCCCTAGGGCTAAGATGGTCTTGAGGTTAGCACCTGTGAGTTGGAATGCAATAGGATATAAACTGCTTCAAAGCTTGACGGAATGAAATATGCCTGATGACAAAAACAATGTACCTGAGAAAAGGATTCAATTAACCACCTACATCTTGTGGTGGTTATCGAAATCTAGAAATCTTTGGGTCTTCAAGAATCAGTGGCAAGCCGAGAAGGCTATTGTTGGCTCTGTCTTTTCTAATTTGCTTGAGTTCTCCTATGTTAGTTAGTTGCATGTTGAGTTTTGTTTTTCTAGAAAGGTTTGGTTGTTTCAGTTGCTAGGTTGGTATTGAAATAATTCTTGATACATAAAAAATGTGATAACAACATATATATTTATAATTTATTTTTGACAAATAATATATCATTTAAAAAAAATAGCAGGTATGAAAAAGGTTCAGATATAAATAGATTGCTCCGTGCAAGCTAGTATTTGAGTTCGTATAACAAATTTAGCTGAAACATTTTGTGCAAATTTCTGGACTTTGACTATATGATTCAGAATTAAAACGGATGTTATTTTTTTCGAAAAAAAAGTAACTGCATCAAAATTTTTGGCATATTTGTTGTTCAAATATGGACATTATACTTAGAGCATCTCCAAGAGACTTCTTATTTTAGACTTCTTATTTGGAGAAATAAGGAGTCATTCTATATCCATTTGCTTCCTATTTTTTGTTGTTTTCCAAGAGTCTCTCTATTTTATAATTTGAATATGAACCAGGCCCACAAATCTATCTAAAAGCCCACTTGAAGCCCACTTGATATTGTAATTGTTAACGATTATAATAGTAATTAACTAATTTTATAATATTCACTAATTTTTTTAATTATTATAATTAGTAATTTATTATTAATTATTTTTTATAATTTTTCCTTTATTAATATAATATTATTTCTTTTTAGATTATTATTATTATTATACTAATTGTTATTATTATTTATTAATTTTTAATCAAATAATTATTTTTTTGAACAATTTTTATTTTTTTAATTTTTTAATTTTAATTATTATTATTAGTAATTTATTATTAATTATTTTTTATATTTTTTCATGTATTAATATAATATTATTTCTTTTTAAATTATTATTATTATTATTATTATTATTATTATTATTATTATTATTTGAAATGGGGGGTGGTTTTTCCCTCCCCAGAAATGAGGAAGAGAAGCCTCTATTTGAGGTCACCCTAAAAATAGGACCAAGTTTAGGGGAACTGTTGGACACAGTTTTTGAGAGAAAATCCCTATTTTTTAGATAAAAAAAGAGAAATAGAGAGGCTCTTGGAGATGCTCTTATATATGATTTCATTCCGAATTCTTAAAGACTCTAGGGCGCGATTAAACTTAGCTAAAATCAATTCTCATTGAGTTTATTGGTTAAGTGAGTTAATTTTGAATGAACATGTGGTGAGATTTTGAATTTGTATTTAAATAATATTTAAAATATAATGATTAAAGTAGATATAAATATGTAATGTAAAAATATGAGATATGTTATTAAAAATTATACATAATAACAAAAATGTTAGTGGATGAATAGTTGGTCAAAATTGATATGACGTGTGAGCATAATTAATTTAAACTGTTTAATTGTGCGAAGAGTTGGGTTAGATTAAATTTAAGTTAATTTTTTTTTTTTTTTAAAAAAAAAAAAGTTGATCAGTCAAAACCCAATATTTTCTTTAGTCAGTCGCGCCCTTTGGGGATTTTCTAGTGTATTTACCTTGAATTTATAAGACTTTTAAAAAAATATATTCATTTAAAAAAGTGATAAAATGTCATGAGATATATATTCAATTTATTTATCACTTGATCTGTTTGGATTTGGTAAGACTTCATGAGATTTCACGAACAAAATCCACATAGGACACTACAAAAAAATTGTTATTTTCCAACGGAAAATCCTATGGTAATATATTTCAATAGAAATTTCAACAGATATTCAAATGGTATAGCTTCCGTTGGAATAGTTCCAACGGAAATTCCAGCGGAAATATTTCGTTGGAATGTGTTTTCCATTGAAATTTTAGATGAAATTTGATGATTCCAACGACTATATTTCCAACGGTTTTTTGCCATAGGAATTCCCGTTGGAATATGCAATTTTTCTTGGAATTTTTATTTCCACCCCCGTTGAAAAATCCAACGTTGGAATCGTCAACTTACAACAGAAATTCCGATGGAAAACTCATTTCAACGGAAAATTTTGTTGGAATTTCCGTTGGAATCAATTGAAAAATTCCAACGAAAATAATAGTATTGAAATATCTGTAGGAATTGTCGTTGGAATAATTCTATTAGAATAAATTTCTGTTGGAATTTCATCATTTTCTTGTAGTGCGAAATCCAACTCGACATATGAAATATTACTGCAAATTTCACCTTCAATTATAAGATTTATAAGGATTGTGAAATAGAACTGCAAATCTCACCTCCGATTATGAGATTTTCAAATGAGATTTTCAAAGATTACTTTTAAACTACAAGAATGTGATGAAATTTCAATGGAAAATTCCAACGGAAATATATTCTAATGGAATTCCATCATCAATTCCTATTGATATTTCAATGTTATTATTTACGTTGGAATTTTTCAGAAATTTCAATGGAAAATTCCAACGGAAATATATTCTAATGGAATTCCATCATCAATTCCAATTGATATTTCAATGTTATTATTTACGTTGGAATTTTTCAGAAATTTCAGCAAAAATATTCCATTGAAATGAGTTTTCTATTTGAATTTCCGTTGAATTTTGACGATTCCAACAACACATTTTTCAATGGTTGAAATATAGGTGAAAATAAAAATTCGAACAGAAATTCCCACGATAAAAAAAACGTTGGAATAATAGGTGTTGGAATGATCAAATTTCATCTAAATTCCCATGGAGAACTCAGTCCAACGGAATAATTCCATTGAAATTTTTGTTGGAATCAATATTCCAACGGAAACTATGTCATTGGAATATTCGTTGGGAATATATTACTATGAGTTTTGATTGGAATATGACATTTTTTTCTTTTGGTAGTGAAATTTGAAAATTTTAAAAGTTTTAAACTTAAAGTTCTAATTTGTCACTCCAATTCTTAAAGAATGTTATTATTGATGTATATCTACGGAAATATATTCTAATAGAATTCCAGCGGCAATTCCAATAGATATTTCAATGTTGTTATTTTCGTTGAAATTTTGTAATAGAAAATTTAACAAAAATATTCCGTTTGAATGAGTTTTTCGTTGGAATTTCCGTTGAATTTTGATGATTTCATCAACACATTTTTCAACGGTTGAAATATAGGTGAAAATAAAAATACCAACAAAAATTTCAACAGTAAAAACCCGTTGAAATAATAGGCGTTGGAATGATCAAATTCCATCTAAATTCCTATGGAAAACTTATTCTAACGTAATAATTCCATTAGAATTTTTGTTAGAATCATTCCATCGGAAGCTATATGATCTTCCATTGGAATATGCTATTATTCTCTTTAGTGAAATTTGAAAATTTTTAAAGTTTTAAACGTCAAGTTCTAAATTGTCACTCCAATTCTTAAAGAATGTTATTATTGATGTATATCAAGGTATTGAATTAGATCAGCATGATCAAGTTTGACTATCCCGTGCTATAAGCTAATGATGTAAAAGATTATTATTATTATTATTATTAGGAAGATTCTACGGTCCCGTTACTGAATCATTCTGTCGGGGTTTGTAACCGTTAAATCAACTATTCTTGACGGTTACATGATAATCTAACGGTTACCAATCTCGGCGGAATGATTGCGTTACGGAACTGTAGCATTTCCCTTAATATTAAAGACAATTAAGGAAAGCAACATCTGAACCGAACCTTGGTGCGTTGCACTCTTGACGTCTTCAGTCTCCATCACTAACTAAAACCACAGATTAGCAATATAACAAAGGTCTCCAAGTTTGAAGTTAACTAATGTACCAAACTTAGTCTGATTGATGTCTATAGCTTTGACCTCGATTGTTATTTGCTAACAACCACAAACAATTCTCCTCTATTCTCCAAAAGATCGAAATATATAATCAGTCAAAACTAACTGCTTCATTCATTCGGCATCTAAAGCCTTGTTTGGCATTTAAATCGCGGATAATTAATATATGATGATTCTCCTGCGATATATATGCACGGATAAAAGATATTTACTAATATTTATAAATTTAAAATGCTTTTTAAATAATGTTTATATGTTATAAATATAGAATCTGTATGTAATATAATTTACCTATACTATATTATTGAAACTGTTATATAAGTTGTGCAAAATTGCATAACATATGTCTGTTTAAAATTAGTACGCAACATATACCCGATAATAAATTATAATATATTCATTTCAAAATAATTTTCAATTTAAATTTTTTAATCAAAAGTTCGATTTGACTACAATGTGATTACATAAAATAATTACTTTGGTAATCTCATCCCTAGCTATCATTCTCCCCCCTCTCGGAAAATAATTTAAACCAATGATATTAAACGATCATGGTTGTCCAAAAAAGTCAACGCAATATCATCCCTATCATTCTCTCCCTCTCGGAAAACATTTTCTCTCGAATCTGACGCAATCTCGTCTCTATCAACAACTAGACATGGCCAAGGGTTGAACCGGCCTAGATTTACCGGTTCTTGAACCGCACCCTTAGCCCTTAAGGGCCGGTTCCGGGTTTGACCCACCAGTTCTGGGTCACTTCCAGGTCGAGGCGGGTCGTAGTTAATTTTTTAAAAAAAAAAAAATGAAAAATCATCGATTCAATGCCGGGTCGAGCCGGTTCATGTGAACATACCCTTAGGTATAGTCGGGCCCTTTCTGGGCCCAACATTTGAGGCCCCCGCGGCCCGGCCTTTGGGCACCTCGATCAGCAACTCTAGACTTATGGGAAGAACTTACCAAATAATAAAACTAAAGGTATGTTGGTAAAATCTCTAATTTACCCTTAAACCATTAATCTATATATCTATACTTATATTAAAAGCTAAACTATTTACTAAATGTAGTATGTAGAATAGTCAACCCTAATTAATGATTTACTATTTTTATCAAGCATTTAATTAATGCATCTAATATTTTTGGTATACAAATCAAATTAGCATTTAATTAGTTCCTAAAATATTGGATATGCAATATTAATTTAGGAATATCCATCTATTTTCTAAAATATTGGTATGCAATACGTAAAAGATGATTTTTAATTTTTTAAATGTAAAATATTGCAACACGTAAAACTATTCCAGTTATTTTTAATTTTATTTTACATAGAAAATCTAATCAAATATTTAATGCATCCTACAAAATTGGATTTAGTTAATTCTCCATACAATTGGTTATAACTTTTTCAGTTGTACTTTTTTATTTATTTATTTTACACTTTTAAATTAATGAAGCTCTCCGAAAATAACAAATCAAATGATTTATGAAAGTTTTTTTTTGTTTTGTTTACAATTTTAAATCTATATACCCAGCTTAAAAAAACTCATCGCATAGATATGGATGAATTCAAAAAAAAAATCATAACCCAACTTATAAAATTCCATCTGCACGAGTCAAAAAATCACATCCCTATATCGTAACAACTTTAAAGGTAAATAAATAAAAGTCTAATTACTACTATAAATCCATTATCTATGTAGATTTTTTAAAAATCTAAATTTCACCTTTCCAATTACTAATATTTTAGATACTTTTAAATATTATTTGTATAAATTTTTTTACACATTTGCTCTCTCTCTATATATACATATATGGAAGTTAAATGAAGAATTTTTATACATATTTTTCTTACGGGTAGTTTAGAAAAATTTAGGTAGCTTCAAATATTATTTGTGAATAATATAGAATATTTTATATGCTTTTATAGATGTTATAAAATATTTTAAGTATTTTTTATAATTATATATCACACTTAAAACGAATGTTTTGCCAAAAGAAAAATAAAATTAAATACACAGTGTAAATGTTAATAGAAACAGTCTTCAGTGTTCGTCTTTGATTTTGTCAAAACCAATCTCATAAAATCGGTGAAGTCAAAATTTGTACGTAAAGTCTATCTATACTAAAAAAAAGGTAGATTCAAAATTCATTATCTAATTTCTTATTTTCCTTATCTAATTCCTTCTTATTATCTAATTGTATATAAATCTGTTCTAATTTTGTTCAATCCTCTAATTGTATTTATATTATATCCCATAAAATCGGTTTAACAAAAAAAATCCCATCACATCCGATAAGTAAAAAAAAAAAATACGTAAAATCTTTACTAAAATAAAAAAGGCTTTATTTATTATCTAATTGTATGGAAATCTATCCTGATTTTATAGTACGTACTACAAATTGTGCACCCGTGTTCAGGTGCTACTTAACGGGCAAGCTCTGTGGAAATAACTCATTTAGTGCTTCTGTCCCGTGCATACGGTATGTATTTGTATTACACATACTAGAAAATTGTTCACCCTGTGCATCACACCGACTATGTACTAATAAATGACCTTAAAATTGTGTATCACGTGCATCACCCGTATTCACATTTTGACCTATTACAGATAACATACTATATATATCCCGTACAATTTTCTTTATTCATTTATATAATTATAAGACTTGATAAATGACTTTAACTTTGTGCACCCCGTGCATCGCACGGGATCTGTACTAGTATATATAAAAGATTTATCATTTTTAAAAATTGGCAAGTCAATTTTGGTCAATACTTCGTTTGCATTTAATGCTTTCTTTTAATGGCAACTCTTTTTTTTAAAAAAAAAAAAAACCCCACCGAGAGCACTAATAAAAATGCTATCCATATGAGTTGTTAATTTAGGAACTAAATATCCTATTATTTAGGAAAAAATATATTCAACTCAAATCAATTTAAAATTAATGTGCAATTCCTTCCTTCCAAGTCCGTATCTTTTTTTTTTTTTTGTATCATAAGTTAATTTTTTATGTTTAATGTGAAAGAATATCCAATTATTTAGAAAATTTAAAATTCAAATCAGTTTTATGTCGTAATTTTCACTTAATAATCCAACTAATATAGAGCCCGTGCGATGCACGGGGTGCACAATTTTAAGGTTATGTATCCAGCCTTATAATTATATAAATGAATAAAAAAATATACGGGATATATATAGTACGGGACCGGTGCAAGACACGGGATATATTTATTTAGGGAATATTATATTATAAGATGCAGTATTCAATAAAAGTTTTATAGTACGCAGGAAATTATACAATAAAATAGTATCTGACAAAAAAAATCATATATCATTAAAGACCTCCTTGTACATAGATATTAAATAATTTATTAGTAAAACAGTGTATAAGTTGATTACAATAACAAAACAACATGCTCACGGGATTAGTAAAAATATTCCATGGATTGAAGATTTAATGGGATTAAACATTTAAATTAATTAACTTAGATAATTCAAAAGCCTTCCAACATTGTTTTGACTTTAATATATTACAGTATGTGTATACTTTAAATATATTAATATTTAAGGAACTTTAAACAGCATATTTAAGTCACTCATAAAACAGTTTATATTTCAACATCATAGTTATAGTATTATTTAAGGAACTTGAAACAACATTGTCAAATATTTACGTCCACCATAAATTTTTTACAAGTCGAAGGTAATTAATCTCATTTCTTTTATATTTGTTTGTTTGTTCAATTTTTTTGACAAAACTGATATCATGGATAAAAAAATTTAATATTAAATAAATTAATTAAATAATATAAAATAATATGCTTTAGACAGATATAGGATGCGGATAATCCTCTCATACCAAACAACGCGCTTTCAAAATTGACTCAGATCCAGCAATCCTATCCAATATTTCATATAAATAAATATTAAATAAAATGCTTTAAACAGAAATTAGATAAAGAATTTTGAATCTGCCTTTTTTTTAGTATAAATAGGCTTTACGTACATTTTTTACTTCACCGATTATGGGATTTGTTTTGACTAAATCGATGTTATTATGGAATAAGACAAATAAATAAAGTCTTTTTTATTTTAGTAAAGATTTTACGTACTTTTTTTTTTACTTATCGGATGTTATGAGATTTTTTTTTCTTAAGCCGATTTTTATTTTAGTAAAAAATTTAAAGAATAACTAATATAAATTTTATTATCTAACCATCAATAAAATTATTAATAATGTGATCATTATCTTTTAAATGATAAATAATATTATTTTTTAAAAAAATATTAGTTTTATATAACTAAATAAAGGTTAAAAAATAATACTCGACATATATTAATTATAATGGATATCAGTAAAATCATTGCATAAATTATTTAAGGAAAAAAATTTTAAGATCATATCTGGATAATAAATGTAAATATGCAAGCATTTAATGCATATAGTAAAAAATTTTCAAATAAGGTATGCATTAAATGTATGTTGACTTTTCTTGCTACTATGTTTGGTAAATAGGTTGGCTTTTAATATATATACTAGTACAGAGCCCGTGCGATGCACGGGGTGCACAATTTTAAGGTCATTTATCCATTCTTATAATTATATAAATGAATAAAAAAAATGTACGGGATATATATAGTACGTGACATGTAATAGGCCAAAATGTGAACACGGGTGATGCACGGGGTGCACAATTTTAAGGTCATTTATTAGTGCATACCCCGTGCGATGCACGTGATACATATAATAAATCAATTATTTTTATAGGACTTGTACGTCTAGACCAAAAAAACAATAGGCTTGGATCATCTATATTTCACATCTTTTAATAAGTGGCATTTATTTAAGCCAAAAAATTTAACATGTTAATTAATATATAATTCCACTAACACGTCATACTAATATTTATTTGATTTTAAAATACATATTTATTTATTGATATAGAAAAAATAAAAATTTTATTAATTATTGTTCACCATATAATACTCAATTATTATTTTATTATAAAATTTACAGTCATATAATGTAATTATTATTATTTATAAAAGTTATAGAAGTAGTCTTCTTTATGTAATAAAATTCAAAATAAAATTTTGAGTATAAATGTTTATAAAATACACACACGTGTTTTTTAGAATTCAATTTTCTCATAATAATTCTTTTAAAAAAAATGATTTAGCAATTGCCAAAAAATAAATCCCTTACATAATCAAGAGATTTTTTCTAATTTCCATCCTATGGCTTTATAGTTTATTTAACATACTACGCAATAGAAAAATATTTTACAATAAGTTCATTTTTGTAACATAACAAAAAAAAATGATAAAAACACTATCGTAGTTGACAATAATATACAAATAAATAACATGTCGAAACTTTAAAGAATAACTATAATTTTATTATCTAACCATCAATAAAATCATTTAATGATGTGATCATTATCTTTTAAATAATAAAGAATATTAATTTTTTAAAAAAATATTAGTGTTATATAATTAAATAAAGGTTAAAAAATATTACTCGACAAATATTAATTATAATGGATATCAGTAAAACATTGCATAAATTATTTAAGGAAACAATCTTGAAGATCATATTTGGATAGTAAATGTAAATATGCAAGCATTTAATGCATATAGTAAAAAAATTCCAAATAAAGTATGCATTAAATGTGTGTTGACTTTTCTTGCTACTGTTTTTGGTAAATAGGTTGGCTTTTAATATATATATATATATATATATATATATATATGTAGATATAGATTTTTTAATTCAAATTGACCCTCAAATTAGGCAAAAATACTATCACATATATCTTTTCTTAATTGCACCACATCAATTGTTTATAAAGAAAAAATCGGATTGCATAGAAATCAGGTTAATTGAGGTAAAATTCGGCATGACAATTTTATAAAAGTCAAAATTCTCTAATTTTTATTAAAAAAATTGTTTACCATAAAATAGAATATTTCAAATCAGACAAAATACTATAACATGTATCTTTACCTAATTGCAATCAAATCATGTTTATTAAAAAAAATCGGATTGTATAGAAATCAGACCCAATTTCAAATTAAAATTAAAATTTAAAAATTACTTATCATTTGGCTACTACTTTTTTAGTTCATTTTTTTAAAACATAAAACATAGTCAAATAATATCAATTTAAAATTCAAAATAAAATCGGACGGGAATATCCTACTAATAATTTGACTTTTGTTTAATCCTCTAGAATACAACTTTGAAAATTGAGTGCATACACTTATATAATTTTTCACTTCTTTAAATTAATAATTTACAATTTTAAAATAATACGACTATAGATTGTCAAGAAAGACGTTTTACAATCTTTGTTATATTTGGCTATTCAATGCAATAAACCATGTACCAAAAGACCAAACAAATAAGTTATGTACAAAGATGTGTTTAATAATGTATAAGTTACATTTTGTTTTATTTCAGTACATGCGTTTTACGTTTTTCCAATCATCCATTCATCTAAATTTAAATGCTTACTTTAATAAAACTATACCGTGCATCGCACGGGTACCGCACTAATTTGGTTTCAACAACAATTAACAAAAGAGGTTTATAGAAAGGTCAGATTGGTGTAATATAATAATCCTTCTTTACATATATATGGATAGTTTAACACATTGTTGATATATTTTTTTGAACATATTAACATCACCAATGTGTACATGCCACATAAGCGGTGGACATATTAACATATGCCCACTGTGGGTAGGGGAGCATTACTCAGTTTTTTGAATGTGTTAATTTATATATAGTGCTTATACTAGTACAACACCCGTGTATTACACGGGTGCTTTCTAAAATATTTTCTTAAAATTTAAAATTAAGGAGAAAAAGTGGTTGAAAATTTAAATACTTTATATAAAAATATATTATTATATATTTTTAGTATGACATTTATTACTTGTACGACTTACCTGTGTTATATTATAAATGATTTTCAAACTTATAACATACTAGTATTCGACCTGTGCATTTGCACAGATGTAAATAAAGTATTATGAGTCATTTGTATGCATATAATGATTAATTATTTTTCTTTGACCTTTGTTTTGGCAAAATTTACAATTAAAAGAGTTGGGATATTTTTTTTTTTAAATTGCGTTTATCTGATTGGATGTAATGTATATTTTGGTACGTCTTTTTTGTGAATAATTTATTATTTAGGAATTTCAAATACGTTTTTTATTTTTTAAAAAAATAATAATTTAAATGTAACCACAATAATAACATCTAATCACATTATACGGTCAACACATTATATGGTCAACTGTCAGTAATCAAAAGTTCAAAATGATTTTTGTAATTTTGAAGTGATTATTATTGATTATTTAATAATTAATGAAAGATTAAATACATCAAAAGTAACGGTTTTTTGAGGGAAAAATGTTAAATTGCCACATAGGTAAAATTAAATAGGTTTTATTAAATGCTATTAGCTAGTAATTATATATATATATATATATATATATAGATAACTACATTAAACATAAATATATTAATTGAGAAATAATTTTATTTTTATAATTAATTTAATAAATATTTGTATTATTATTATATAAATAATTATAATTTATTTATTTTATATATAATATGGATGTAAAGAAGCTCATCAAAAGATGATTAATTTGATATATTATATTTGTAAAACTGATAAAAATTACAAGAGTTATCAACTTTAAAATACATTTACAATTCAGTGGTTATAATAGAAAATAATACTATTAGAATACAATTAATACATCTAAAATGATCATAAATAAATCAAGATATTTATGGTAATCCGAACCTAATTGTTTTTGGATGGAATTAAATTAAAATCTATCCAAGACAAATAATGAACCATGAAACTTTGACAAGTAGGATCCCGAAGCATGCCAGTCTGTCACTTAGGCTCAGCATATTCGAGAATTATATATAAGAGGGGATATTCCTATATGTTAACAAATAATGTTCCCCTACACACGGTGAGCACATGTTAATATGTCCACCGCTTATGTGGCATACACATATTGGTGATGTATTTTTTTGAACATATTAACATCACCAATATGTGCATGCCACATAAATAATTGACATATTAATATGTGCCCATCGTGGATAAAGTAGCATTACTCACTCTGTCACTCATATGTTAACTTCTTGTAGTTTGTGTTCCTCTTTGTAGTGCTTCAGAGTAATTCATATATATTTGGACTTATATCCATTCATATTATGACTTTTTTAAATTATAAAACACTTCACTAACTCAATTATAATATATTATACAAAAACTTTTGTATTTGTTGTCTAATTTTTATATATCCTATATCAAATTAATCATCTCTTGAATAACTTCGAATTGACATCTATATTTCGCATGCAAATAAATGTATACTTACTTTTATGATAAAAAAATTAAATTATATATCAATACCAACTAAAAATTAATAAAATTATCCATTTATTAACTAAATATATCTAAAAAGTACATAATATGATTTAAATTGTCACAATATTTAATTCGAAATATTGACAAATGTCATTATAAAAATAAAAAATAGTGTAAGTTTTAAGATTTGTTAAAATTGAAAAATAATTAAATTATCTTAGTGAATTAATTAAGGTATTAAATTTATATTAGGACCCGTATAATATATACCAAATTTTACCAGCACGTTATCCAAAGTACACCCTAACGATCTCCAGCTTATTCCAATAATTCAAGTGCATTGAAAAATTACAAGTAAAAATATTATTGAGGCTAATTAACTCGATATCGACATTGGACATGTAAACAACTTATTAAAGACCTATCAAATTAACATCAATTATATAGATATGGACATGTAAACAGCTGATTATTGGCCAATCAGGGCTATTATGTTCACCGGTTAGTAGGCATTTTTAGACCTTAATTTATTAATTGTTCAGGATATGTTTTTAGTGAAAGGATGACTTAATATCCATGATTTTTTTTTTTAATTACAAAATATAATCAGTATCTTGTACGCGGTGTCAATAGGAGCCACCATCTTTACGAACTGACAATATTAGCTAACAAATTTCTAAATTTTGGGGTTACTACTCATGTCCGACCAAATTCGATGACTATTGTTGCCAGTGTGTAAAAAGATACTGACTATATTTTGCAATTTATCTGTCGAATTTGGTTGGATTTGGATAATAATCTCGAAATTTTGAAACTTGTTGGCTAATATTGTCAATTCGTAAAAATGGTGGCTATTATTGCCACCGTGTACAAGATACTGACTATATTTTACAATTCAGTCATATTTTTCTTGGTACTTGTTTTAAAATCCGTGAATAAAGATGATAAATGTACAATTTTGCTATGGAGTTATCGGATAGTATGACTTATGGCCACACTTAATCACAAACAGTGTATTGACCGTGTCCTACCATAAATACACTTCAGAAATTCAGACCAAAATCCAATTTTTTTTGTCAAAATATATATGCTCATAATAACAATAATTATTATTATTATTATTATTATTATTAAAAAATAAATTATTTATTTGGCAACAAGTAGTTGATCAAGGACCCGAAAAGGACAGATTACAGGGCCCAGGTCATCAATTTGGAAAATGTTTGATTGGCGTCCAGTTGGATTATTATGCTCCATTATTGTTGAAAAGTACTCCTTTGATTGCATAACGTCCAATCAAAACTTTGGGAAAATATAGGTAACTCACTTTGACTGATAACATATATTATCCGTCTTCATTATCCCTCCAAGATGGTTAAGTCACTTGCTCTACCTACTCTCTTTCCCGAAGGAAAAAATAAAAAATAAAAAAAGCGCTATTATTACAGAATATATTTTATTATTGCATCCAATTTTGTCTTAATATGTTTCATATAGTCGATTAGGATCGCTACTCAGAACTATTCGTACTAAAAATGTGTAAGATCTTTTTAATATGCATAGGTTTCGTTTACTAGTCTTGATAGAATGGAATAAGGTTGCTTAACCAACTTTATCCTTCATTTACTAAATAGGATTGAGATAAGGATACATATGACACGACATGAGCTGGCGGGATATGTATCCTTGTTGGCGGGATAAAAAAATCAGGCCATTATGGTGTGATAAAATTATCCTTGGTGTTAAATGACCCATATTTAATTTCAAATATTTTTATTTAATTTAAAATAATATTTTTTAATCTATAAAATATTAAATTTAAATAATTTAATTAAATTAAAAAATATTGTTTAATATAAAATAATTTAATTTAATTTAAATTAATATTATTTAATTCATAAAACATTAATTTAAATAGTTTTATTTAATCTAAAATAATTTTACATAATTAAAATAATATTTAAATTAATATTATTTAAATTTATAAAATATTAATTTAGATAATTTTATTTAATTTAAAATAATTTTAACTTTTTTTCTCTAAAATACTTTTATTTATTTTAAAATAATACTATTTAATCAATAAAATGTTAATTTCAATATTTTTTAATTTAAAAAATATTGTTTAATATAAAATAATTTAACTTAATTTAAAATAATATTTAAAATAATATTATTTGAATTTATAAAATATTAATTTAAATAATTTTATTTAATTTAAAATACTTTTAATTTTTTTTTCTCTAAATACTTTTATTTATTTTAAAATAATACTATTTAATCTACAAAATATTAATTTAAATAATTTTTTATTTAATTTTAAAAATATTGTGTAATATAAAATAATTTAATTTAATTTGAAATATATTATTTAATTTATAAAATATTAATGTAAATAATTTTATAAAATTTAAAATAATTTTATTTAAAAATATTATTATTTAATCTAAAATTACTTTACTTGATTTAAATAATATTATTTAATCTATAAAATATTAATTTAATTAATTTTATTTAATTATAAAATATTTTTATCTAATTTAAAATATAATTATTTAATTTATAAAAATATTAATTTAGTTAATTAAATTTAGTAATTTTATTATTTATCATAGATATTTATCCACTTTAGTAAACATGGGACATTTGTATCCAAAATCTGATGTGGCAAATTAGAGAGATTAATTTGTTTAATCACATCATCTCTAATAAACGAGGCTATAAGGTTTTTGTCTTTGGGTTATAATTGAATCTTATTCTATTCTCTCATATCTTGGAAGAAAATTCTTTTAATTTGTGGGTTATTTACTCATAATTGTATTTAGTTGACAAGTTTAGTAAATTTGGTGTTGCTGTTAGTGGTACCCAGAGACACAGATAATATTGGCAAAACTCCGTTATCAATTTTTGTTGGAGTATCACTTGTGATTATTTCACATTGATTGTATAAGAAAATTGGGTCTAGCTTATATACCTAGTGGGCTACTCCTCCCATCACTAATTAGTTTTAGGATGGAACATCACTATTGTGCACTTAAGCCCACTCCTTTATGGTGCACTTCATTTGCGTGGGGTCGCGCACACTCTTGCCCGATTCTCTAAATCTTACATAGTTTCAGAGTCAGGCCGACTCCTGCTTGGGTCTCTATCTCTACCCGGCCTCCGACTCTTGTTTGGGTCTCTATCTCTACCCGGCCTGCTCTGAGCTTGGGCTTATGAAGTACTCACAAGTGAGAGAGTGTGTTGGAGTATCACGTGTGAGTTGTTCCATATTGATTATATAGGGAAGTTGGGCATAGACATGGCCAAAACTCGGACCGGGTCACGGCCCAACCTGGCCCGCCGGGCCACCGGGCTCGAAAACACTGACCCGGACCCGGCACGGACCTATACTCATGTCGGGTCAATGGACAAGTTGACCGGGCCGGGTCCATGTCCGGACCGGGTCGTGTACGGGCCGGGTCCGTCATTTTTTTAAAAAAATAATAGAAAAAATAAAAAAATAAAAAAAGCGGGCCATCGACCTCGGGCCGGGCTGGGTCATGAAATTGATGACCCTAAGACGACCGTCTGAAATCCATTCTCGTCTCGGACAAGCCCGGGCCTGTCATGAAATTGATGACCCTAAGATTATATACCTAATGGGCTACTCATTTCATCACCAATTAGTTTTGAAATGCAACCTCACTATGGTGCACCTAGGCTCGCCTTCTTATGATGCGCTTTATCGGCGTGGGGCCGCACCCTCTTACCCGATTCTCTAAATCCTACAGGGTATCAAAGCAAGGTCGACCTCTGCCTGGGTCTCTATCTCTACTCAGCCTGCTTTGGGCATAGACTTACTCTCTACCCGGTCTGCTCTGAGTTTGGGCTTATGAAGGACTCACAAGTGAGGGGACGTGTTCGAGTGTCACTTGTAAGTTGTCCCACGTTGATTTTATAAGAAAATTGGCCTAGCTTATTTACCTAGTGGACTAGTTCTCTCATCACCAATTGGTTTGGGTGGAACCTCATTATGATGCACCTAAGCTCACCCTCTTATGGTGCGCTTCATCTGCGTGGGGCCACACCCTCTTGCCCGATTCTCTAAATCTTACAATTTTCTATGTTCTTTTTCTTTCTCTCTTTTATTTATTTGTGTTGGCTCATTTTTATTAGTAGTACTGTTTCTCATCATGGTATTTTTGTATTCCGTGTTTATTCTGAAACCCCAACACCTACGAGTAAAAACTGATAAAAAATTCATATAAGTTGGGACCGTTTTATAAAAACATAGTTTATATAAAACATTTAATTAACATAAATATATAAATTTTAATAAGTTGGACATTTATCAATTATTGTCTCAATTAATTTAGATATTTTTTTTCATGAAATAATACTTAAAAATATTACATATAGTATTAAAAATTTATAATAAGATGAGCATAGCTCAACAAAAGTCCTGCTAACCATTGAACATCTAGAACATGCATAGTTCATATTCACTGTTAGAATATCGACCAGTAAAGTTTACCAAACCTCGATTTCATCAACAATGTTGTAGTATTGTTCTGCCTCCAGGTTAGGTTTGCTAATAGCGGTTTAGGTACTAAAAATAGAATATAAACGAGGGATTATAACCACTATTTATAGCATATAGTTCCTTTGGGGGCCTTGTCG
Organism: Striga hermonthica; assembly: GCA_902706635.1. NCBI lineage: Eukaryota > Viridiplantae > Streptophyta > Magnoliopsida > Lamiales > Orobanchaceae > Striga > Striga hermonthica. The sequence goes on along the minus strand of CACSLK010017620.1, from coordinate 2,137,519 downwards.
ACTCAATTTTGCATTCCCTAACCTTATTTGTATCCCTTATTTAGCTAAGCATGATTAAAGTATGTTAAACCATCATATGTTTTTTTTTCAAAAAAAAAATGTATAGTTTACACGAGCAAAAGTTTTCAAAAATGAATATGACAAATATGTGATAACAATTCATTCCCCCAAAAAACTTATGTCACGTTAGTTTCATAGTGGAGTCAACTTTCTATATACAACAAGTAAATCATACCATATTCTCTGATTACTGAAATAATACTAATATAATTTTATTAATATGGAATGATTTACTTGTACGAGGTTCGAATGCTGCCTCTCCCACTTCTTTGTTGTATACTTCAGAGAAGAGAGGCTTAAAGGTTCGATGCATACAAACGAAGCAAAGTGAAGTCATAGAATCTCGACCAAACAAACTTTTCGAAGCGAAAACCAGTCCCTGGAAAGAGTCGTATGTATATAAAATGTTGGTTTCATAGCAAAATTGTTTCGAACACATTGGCGAATTGACACAAGTTGATGAAAACCTAAACCTACTGCACAGCTGGACTTCAATGCATGCTTTGATTGCACCAAGTACAAGCCCACCATTTACCCTTTTTTTTCACCTCAATACCAAAAGTTCACTATATAACGTATTAACTACAAAGACCCCCAAATGATGTTAAATGTCCAGCTGCTGATTCTATCATATTATAGGTAGAAAATAAATCAAGCCCAATCATGGAGCCAATAGTATGGTTACATCTTAGCCAGCTGTTGATAAGAAGGACATGCCCACCCCCCGACCCCCACCTCCCTTCCCATCTCTATTTTTATTTGTTTTTTATTTTCTTTTATAACCTATATTATTAAATTTAAACAAGTACACCTTTCCCCACCCACTATATTATTATTTATTTACTTTTTATTATCTATTATATTTTATTAAAACAAGTACACGTTTTACAAGCTACACTCAAAAAATATCTCCATGTACATAGTTTTTTTTTTTAGTCAGCCACGCTTCGATTAATCTATTGGTCGATTCGAGTCGCACACCTAACAGTGGTGGGTGAGTCTCCCAACAAGGGTTTTCTGCATCCACAAAGACTCGAATCTGAGACCTTACTTAAGCGACATCAAACTATTTACCACTTGAGAGCCACCTAGTTTTGATTTTGCATGCATGTAAAAACTTGAAAACTCCCACGTCATCGCAATTTTGCGTTATTAGCTGTCAAATGGTCCCGCCAAAGTCAACACAAATATCACCTTCCCCTCTTATTCACTTGCCACACGCATGCATCTCTTCTCCTTCGGCTGCATTCTATTATATAAAGGCCCTTCCATCCAATTCATGCACACCACAAACTCACAAACCATCAAATTCAGCTCTAAATTCCACACACAACAATAAAACAGAGTAGAGAGAGATAGTTATCAAACTATTAATCATCACATAAGATGAAGATATATATTGTGCTCTTAGCACTAATAACCTTTGTTGCAGCTGCTAATTGCAGCAACTTCAACCAGGATTTCGACATCACCTGGGGAGACGGACGTGCGAAAATATTAAACAACGGGCAGCTTCTCACGCTGTCCTTAGACAAGACCTCCGGCTCGGGGTTTAGGTCCAAGAAGCAGTATATGTTCGGGAAAATCGACCTGCAGATAAAGCTCGTCCCGGGCAATTCTGCTGGCACGGTTACTACATATTATGTAAGCTCCCATGAGATAAATTCTGCTCATCTTTCTATTTGCGGAAAAATAATTTTTAGTTTTACCTCGTTTGATTTCAGTTATCTTCGTTGGGACCGAATCACGACGAGATCGACTTTGAGTTTCTCGGGAACCTAAGCGGACAACCGTACACGCTCCACACAAATGTATTCGCACAGGGAAAAGGCGATCGAGAACAACAGTTTCGCCTGTGGTTTGATCCTACAAAGGGTTTCCACACCTACTCCATCCTATGGAACCCTCAGAGCATCATGTAAGTGGTTAGGGTAAATTACAAAAACTACCCCTGTACTTGGAACATAACAGTGACTTTAGTAATTAGCATAAAAATTACAGGGGGATATTTAGCATAATAATATTTGATATTTTCACTAAAACAACTTACCAATACTCGCATGATTTGATATGATATCATCAAACAGATTCTCAGTAGACGGTACTCCCATCAGACAATTCAAGAACCTTGAGTCCAAAGGCGTACCGTATCCAAAGAACCAGCCCATGTGGGTATACTCGAGCCTTTGGAACGCGGACGATTGGGCCACAAGAGGTGGACTCGTGAAGACTGATTGGAGCCAGGCCCCTTTCACGGCCTCATACACAAACTTCAATGCATTGGCCTGTGCAGGTGCCACCAGCTCTTGCTCGTCGGCCAATTCTTGGTTCTCACAGTCACTGGATTTCAATGGTCAGCAGAGAATAAAATGGGTGCAGAAAAACTACATGACTTACAACTACTGCACGGACACTAAGCGCTATCCGCACGGGTTCCCGATTGAGTGCTCCGCTGCATGATAGACGATGTCAAAGCACTTCCCAGTTTAAAACCAATATTTGTGTGTATGTATGTGTGTGTGTGTGTGTGTGTGTGTATTACTTAAACATGTGCATAGAATTGTTTGTTTTATTCTTTAAGAATGTTTTTAATAATAACTGGGATGTATATTTGTGAATTTGAATGAATACACATGTGGGTTTTATGTGAATAGATTCAGAGAATGTTGACAATGCTTCTTTCTTGCTCTCTCTATTCTTTACTTAATAAAATAAAATAAAAAAATAAAAAAAAAAATGTCAAAATTTTGAGAATGTTATTTAACTAGTATGAAGAATAATATTTAACCAACTCACATGTAAGAATAGAATCTTGATCTTGGAGTACTTGTGAGTTTGAACAAAACCATAACCAGTTTCGAACTTTGTACATTTTTAGTTCATTCCGGTAGAATAGTGCCAGGTTCTTCGAAATCTCAAGAATATTACCGGTACTTCAATAGCGAGTATATGATATTTGTCGCAAGGTTGAAGTATCTTGAGACAAGTTTCCAAAAGCTTGATCTTAAAGTTCGATAACAGAAGGAACATAGGGGAACAAATGCTTTACACAATTTACACTTAACAGAAAAAAAAATTGTGAAAGCTTCTCAGCACACAACTGAGATTGAGGGTTGCACTTGACAGCATCATATCCTTTGGGAAATATTATCATTTGCACAACCGCAAGATCAACACGTGTAGTGTGCAAACGATACAAGCTCGGTCCCATAGGATGGCTTCATCAATCATTAAAAGATCAATCCTGATGATACTACTACGCTCAAAATGATAACAAAATACAAATCCCATGCAAAACGAACTTGGTATAAAAAATAAGACACCTTCAAGTAGAGACTTACAAAGTCTACACAAGTCAATTAAACTAAGAAAGCAGAGTCATACCTGATAGATAGCGCAGTTGCAACATTTAGCAATACCCAATCAGGGTTTTAGAATTAGAACTTCATCGACAGAAGCAATATAAAGCCGTATTGCGAATGAGGTGTCAACTAGTCGAACATCATTCTTAAGCCAATGTACGAACAACTAGTAACCAAACCTGCTGCCTGAGCTCAAGCTAAGACCAAAAACAAACTAGGTTAGAAAATGAGCGGAAAGATCGAAATCCCAGCAACACCAAAATGTATAACACCCAACAATCTAGATAAATCAAATCCCAGCAACACCAAAATGTATAACACCAAAAATTCTAGATAAATCAAATCCCAGCAAAACAACAAGAATTTAACTGTTTTTCTCATCAATTCTAGAGGAAATTCTGCAACTTTACCATGGTAACAATGAACCCTCAGCACTAAACAACAGTAAGTGAAGAAAATGTATACTGTGAAAAAGAAAAGGCAGACATTGTGGTGAACTAAAAATTCCTCAAAATTGGGGGCAAATAGGAAAAACATAGTTGAAGAAAGACAAAAGGAAAGGCCATAGCCACACCACCGTATAACATTCGGCAAACACAATCATCCTCTCAGCGGAGCCTCGGCGGACACGGCCACGAAATTCAACGAGTGAGCATTCAAAAGATGCGCCGGGACGTGAGGAATTAGACGCACACTGCAATTTCTCCAAGGGTTGATACAATCGACCGGCATTTACTAGAAAAAAACGGCGACAATTTACGATAGCGGTTGGGTAAATAGCCGGCGTTTGCAGTGAGAAACTGAGGGAGGGCTTTCGAACTAAATGATGAGAGGAGGCTAATGGTGAAGCTGCTCAGTTATCCGCTACGAGGGAATAAGCTGGAAAATCATAGAGAAAAAAAACCGAGCTCTGGTGACTTCGTGGCCCACCGTCCGGCACGACATCCTTCGAGCCCATATAATGAAGGTGTCCTGCGGCAGCGACATCTTGGAGGCAGTGGCCGGAGGCTGAAAGGACTTCGCGGCGGTGGTCGGCGGTTGCAGCATCAAGCCTCCAGATTGTACTAAAGTGTGTGTGTGTTTGAAGGGAATTGTATTCCAATTCCCACGGCATTCAACTAAACTGTCACCAATTGGACAAATTGAAGTCAACAATTTTATTAGTTTGCCAATGTACAAGTGTTTGCATATGAAAAAACTTAATTCATGCTCAAAATGAACTTAATTTTAATCCAACTTTACTATATTATTTTAAATATTATCTAATACAAAATTAAAATCTCACTAACAACTAATCACACCACATTTTTCACAATTAACTCTGGTTAATAAAAAGAAAACTCATTTTGAGCAGATCCTAGAGATACAATTTCCGGAGTGGTTACCAAATACAGTTATTGTGTCCAAATCGGAGGGCAAGTGGAGATTGTGTATAAATTTCAAGGATTTGAATAAGGCATGCTCGAAAGACTTATATTCGTCAGTGGCGCCGGGTCACTCGATTTTCGACCTTAGTGGTAGGTCATTCGGTTCTCGACCTTAGTGGCGTCGGGTCACTCGATTTTCGACCTTAGTGGTAGGTCATTCGATTCTCGACCTCAGTGGCGCCGGGTCATTCGGTTTTCGACCTCAGTGGTAAGTCATTCTATTCTCTACCTCATCAGCAGTCATTCGGTTCTGGACCTCAGTGGCCTAGGGTTATTTGGTTTTTTACCTCAGTGGTAGATCATTTGATTTTCGACCTCAGCACTGGGTCATTCAGTTTTTTTACCTCAATTGAAGGTCATTTGGTTTTCTCGATATCAGTAGAAGGTCAATCGGTTTTCGACCTCAGTGGAAGGTCACTCGATTTTCGACCAAAAGGTGGCGTGAGGTCATTCATTTTCTGACCTCAGTGGTAGGTCATTTAGTTTTCTACCCCGTTGGCAGGCTATTCTGTATTCGACCTCATTGTCAAGTCATTCAATTCTCAACATCAGTGGTGTCGATGTTAGGATCAATGATAATCTCGTTATGTACAAGTCACAAATTCAATAGCAACAATAAACTGTTTGTAGTATTTTTGGGCATGTGGTAACCGAGGTACCCGACTCGGGTCGTTCTCAAAGGAAGGCTCTTCGGAGCTTCGTTCACTACCTAGTCGTCAAAGTCACACAACTAAAAAGGTCCTAAACATGCTAATCGCTTGAATTGAGGGTTGATTTCACATGAAATTAAACTAACAATCTAGAGTAAACGAAAGCAAATTATGCAAGATGGAAACTTTAGGTCATCCGGAGTCTCTATCACTCGAATAGACGCGACAAACCAAACAACATCATAGTAGCCATGTGATCCAAGGTGATTAAATCGAGCTTTCTAACTAGTGACTACGCTTAAAACCAAGTCGTGCCCTTTACACAAGATAAGCATGAACTAATCCCTAACACATCATGACGAGCAACAAAAATCAAACTTTTCTCCATTCAACAAGCAAACCACCTTCACCTTGAAACACATCATAAGCAAAAAGGGGCAAAATCGAAGTAATGAGGATTAAATCTAATTACCCACTCTCCTAATGCATGCGTGAAGAACACCGGATGGAAAAGTTCGAATCTTGAAATAAAATGACGTCGCCGGAAACTTGCCAGAAAATTAGAGTAATAAAGCTCCTAACCAAAGCATAAAAAGAAAAAAAAAGGAAAGTAGAGAGGATTTTCCCAACTTAAAAGTTGGGAAATGAGGGTTGTTCCAAAAAATACAAAGCAAGATATCTATATATAGTTACACCACAAACACACACTAAAAACACACACATTTAACAATTTAGCACTCGCTACGTAGCGAACTAGTTCGCTAAGCGAATTGGTCTTGTGGTCTTGTGCACACTCGCTAGGCGGCGAACGCGTTCGCTAGACGAACTGGTCTTGTGATCTTGTGCACACTCGCTATGTGGCGAACACGTTCGCTAGGCGAACTAGACTTCCGGATCTCTTGCACAGTAATGACTCGATAATGGCTCGGGGGTTCTCGGAATTGTTCATGCTCTCGGAACTTGGCTCGATTCTTCTCTTTCATCTTCGAAAATGGACCTAAAAATTGCACCAAAAACAGGAGAAAGTACGCCAAAATACAAATAACAAAGAGAAAAAAAATAAAAACACACGGAATCAACTAAAATGGACCGGTTAGATAAGAAAACCAACCTAAAACCGACTCAACTACACACATAAAACACATAAAAAGAAGCACAAAAACACAATAAACATAAACCTATGTGCAACGGATCTAGAAGTTTAGAGTTGCATACTTACGACTTAAAATTGCAGACTATGAGTCATTGGAGAATTCTATTGTAAGAGATCGTCTGAACTCAAAATCTGTTGGATGGCAGGATTCTTCACGTCGGACTCAAGATACTCGTCGAGAGCTTTGGCCAGGAACATGCGGATCGCGTCGAGCGGTGTCGCCAGAGTGCGCGGGGATCGCGGAGCTGCGACAGACGAGCGGCATCGACGGGCTGCGTGTGCGGTCGCCGAGATGCGGGATCTTCGCGAGCTACGTGCGGGTTGCGGTTCGCGTGCGGCTGGCTGCGGCGTCTCGCGGTGGTCGTCGGCATGCGCGGGCTGCGGCTCGTGGTGGTCGTCGACGTGCGCAGGCTGCGATTCGTGGTGGTCGGGGACTTCGGGTGGCTGGCGAGCGATCACAGGGTTGATCGTCAGTTGATGATCATGGGATCTCGGTACCTCGGGATCTTCTACTGTATATCTCAAACACCTATTCGAATTGTATCAAAGGATCAACAAAACGAAGACAAAGCTCGACTATTGGAACTAGAGAGAAAGGGGGCGACCAATGTGTATGCACGTTAGGTTTGTTCTCCTCTCCTCTTCTCAATCCCAAGAGCTTAATGATGTATTTATAAAGCTACAGTAGGATTCCTAAGAAGGTGTTGATTTGGGCTCCTTAAGCATTAGGATTAACTGTAAGTTAAGCCCACTATTGACAATTACATAAATAATGTTTCGGTCTACTAACGTAAACGTTATGCTCACTCGACCAGANNGGGGGGGGGGGGGGGGACTAAATGACATGTGATATTTTTACTAGACCGATTTTAATGGAAAAGAAGGATATTATTGGAAGGAATAAGCCTATACATGGGCTAGGATACATGTCATAATGGTATTGCTGAAGCCCAACTTGGGCACCAAGGTACACCTCCCAAAAACACATTTTCTTTACATTCACTATTATACTCACATATTGCACTTTATATCTGGCGAGTGCTGACTTAGACATCAGAGGCTCGACGTTGGGACCTTTCCCTGCATTGAGTTCTTGTAGTTATGAAGGCCACCCAAGTTGAAGGAGCCCTAGTGAAATCCGTTTCACTGCCACTGAGTTTAATGAACGCATCACAAGGTTACCATCAAATACCCCTAGCTCGAAAGGACAAGAAAATTGTGAGTTGTGTAACGAGCAGAAGTATCTATTGCTGTATGGTTATGCCTTTTGGATTAAAAAATACGGGGGCTACTACTAGAGGATGGTTGATAAGATCTTTAGAGAACAGTTCGGCCGTAACATGGAAGTATAAGTCGAAGACATGCTGGTTGAAAAGTAAAAGGAGCAAGGTAACGACTGAAGATTAGGAAAGTCTACTATTGGATCAAGTTATTCAAGCTCGATCAGAGTAATGAGGACTAGATTATATGGGATATCATACCTAAGGGAGTAAATCGATCGAGTAGGCCCAACGAGCTTCCAAGTCGAAAAGAATCAGATATGGATTGGTCGAGCACCAAAGGATTAAGAGCCTTCGACCTGAAGACAATAAAGGGGTCAGTACAGTGAGTACACCTCAAGCCAGGACCCTCAGATGGTATGATCGAAGCTCGATCTGTAGTTGCAAATAGTCTTCCGATCGACCACCACTCAGACTTAGAGCAGTCAGCGCTTCACCTCAATCGACCTAGAGCTGGTCAGATTATTAAATGATATATTCAAGCGAATTAAGCCCCATGTGGGCCAAAACACGTGGCACCATATCATTGGTCCACGCCTCATAACCATTTCTGACACATTCTGACAAAGAAATTGTACTACCGTGCAGCTAGGGTAGCCAGCTCACCGTATCTGAGTAGCCTTCTAGAAGCAGATATCTCGCCCTTATAAAATAGGGGTGAGATGTGTAAATTTATCTCATTACTTTCTATTTTCACTTTATACTTTTGGCAACTCATCTCTTATACATACTCATTTAAGCATCGGAGGCTCTTAACCAGAAAATCCCTCTGATGTGAGAGTTTTTGCAGGTCGAAGGCGTTCAACCGACGGGGGATCACGCGAGCGATCCGATTCCAGCCGGTCGAGGGTCTTTTCGTACCACCATCATACTACTTAATTTGTTCTAGCTCAATGTGTATGTTCAATGTGGGGTTAGAGATATTTTTTCTAGTGATCCTGACAAACACGACGAACTTGTAAGAGATATGTTAAGAAAATTGTTAAATATTATTTTTGCATTCTTGATACATTTTTTAGTTACATGATTATGATATTATGTATCAACTTTTACTTTTTTTTGATGTAATTATTTTCACTAAAAGACCTAAACCCAGTACTGCTCGTCGAGCAAGCAAAAGTTCTATTGTATGAGTTGTTCAAGAAACAACAATCGGACTCGAGAAAAAAGTTCGGCGTCATTTTATTCTCATGCTTTCGGGTCTTCTTCTTAGGACATTATCCACAAATAACACTGCAATCCTCAAACTTTGGTGACTGGTGGTCAAATTATAATCCCTACAAGAATGTTAAGATCCAAAGGACAATAGGGACTGCATACGATGAGCTCGATCATTATCTCACCTTGAATCTAATGCTTATGATTGTCAGACAACTAGTTGCGCCACTCATATTCGATACCTTGGCTTGGTAGTGAAAATTAAGTACCATTTTATCCTGGTCCATGCTTGATGGACAAGGGTTTTTTCGTTGTCCCCGTCTTACTAGTGGCAGTTGAACAAACATTTACGGATAGAAGATATACGTTTTCACGACGGTTGAGGTTGATGCTACAAAACTTGGAGACTCTTATGTCTCTGAGTGATTGAAATAAGCCGAACAAAGGGTACAAGCGGTCATGCTAATTACCGAAGATAATGAAGAATAAGAGACATCCGATTTTACTAGTACGAATGGAACTGAAATAAAAAATGATTACCAGACCTATACTTATTAGAGCGTTCAACACATCTTGTCATTTTTAATCATAAAGGTAAATTAAGTAAGAGAACTACAAGGGTTTTGATTCACAAAATAAGGGATGCGCAACCAACTTAATTGAAATATTACAAGTTAAAATATCATTTTTTAATCCAAAAATTCTTCAAATTTAATAAATAATACCACTTGTGAATTGTCCCACTGGCGGATTTACATAGGGGCCCGTAGGGGCACGGGCCCCTGTAATTTTTTTTGTAATATGTATGTATATATATATATATATATTATATGTATAAATGTATTAATTAACATAAAAAATACATATTAATTATTAATAAAAGTTATTTCAATATAAAAAAAATAAAAAACATATGTTTAGAATTATTCCTTCAATGTTTTGTTATTTTTTAACTTGTAGAATTTACGTGTATACTATATTCAACTTCTTTTTTATTTCATTTTTCTTCCTAAAATACATATAAAAACAAATATTGTACATAAATGTATATACCACATAGGGATTGGATCAAATGTGTCACTATTCTTAAAATGAGAATGTAAGACCCAACCTTATCTATTAAATAAAAAACAAGGTGTCTATCAAGATTTATCTTTTTATTTTTTAATTGGTTAAATAATGATTTGACCGTTGATCTACGACGTTGACTGTTTACCGCAGTTTGTGCCCCCGTTGTCCTTGAAGTCTGCGTCCGCCCCTGAATTGTCCCACATCGTTTATACAAGGAAAATAGACATATCTTATAAACCTGGTGGGCTACTCCTCTCATCAGTCAATTGGTTTTGGGATGGAAAATCACGTGAGATTTATCTGGGCATTCCTTGTCATGGTGCACTCCATCTGTGTGGGACCACACCGTTCTACCCTCGATTCTTACATAGTATCAGAGCCGATTCTACGTGGGATCGTGCAATGACGTACCCGTTACCCGGCTCAGTTGGGCTTGGGTCACCCAGCCCAATCGGGATTGGGGCTCGTATGAAGAACTCACAAGTGAAGGTCGTATTTGAATATATTACCACTTGTGAGTGTCCGACATCGTTTATAAAGGGAAAAATATACCTAACTTGTAAGTCTAGTGGACTACTCCTCTCATCAACCAATTAATTTTGGGATGGAACCTCACTTAGGCTTCATCTAAGCTTTCCCTGTCATGGACCACATTTGTCCTACCCCCAATTCTTACAAACTTAATTGATATTTTAACTTATAATATAACTAAGTCCAAGTCTAATGTTTTTAAACCCCCTCCCCTGACCCCTCTTTAAAAAAAGAAAAATAAAAAAAAAGTTGTAGGAACAAGTTCAGCCTTGAACCGACCCGTATATATTCAGTGATGGACGGACATATACTCTAGTGGGGCCATGGTCTCCCCAAACTTTTTTTTACGTAAGTATATATATAATATAATATAATATATTAGTATATTTAATTATTCCCCCCCCCCCTCCTAACCAATTAACTAAAAATTTATTGCCTTTGATCAGGTGAGCTAGGACCAAGCCCATTAGAGATATATTTAAAGGAACCCAACCCAACTTTCACCTTTTATGGATTACAATATTATATTATTTCTTTATTAATCAAACTAATCTAAATTATTTTACTTAACTTAAACAATATCTTAGATTCTAAGGCCTTCAACTTTCACAGGCAGCGAGACAGTATTGAGTTTTCCACTTTTCCTTCTTTCGCAGTTCAATTCGCACAGGCAAGCAAAAAAAAAAATAAAAAAAAAATGCAGCAATAATAATACTCAATAATTCCTTGATTCTTCTGAGTATTTTATCATCCTTTCATATTTGTGAGTACTTTAATTTATGCTCATGTTCGTAATTAAATTTATTTGTCCTTATAGGGATTTAAGGTAACTAGCACTCAATGTGTGTATTTATTCATAATTCTTGCATGTCTTAATTCATCCTTTCTAGCTTAGACAATTTGATAAAAAAAAAAAAAAAAAAAAAAAAAAAAAAAAAAAAAAAAAAAAAAAAAAAAAAAAAAATATTGTTGAAGAGATGTATCATTTGCTCAAGAATAGATAGATCATATATATGCTTTATTTTCAAATTCATGAATCATATATAGGCTTATACTATTTTTTAAATATATTTTATTGTTTGTTTTTATTTCTAAGATATGTCAAAGTCATCAAGAGTAGACTCGTTTTACAAGAGAATACGTGATCAGATTGAGGAAGATAATGGGGGACCACCAACGGTTGAGAAAGTTGTTAACCACATTAAAAATTTACACATAATTGAACCGGCGGTGTTCGATATCAACAAACTTGAACGTGATCAAGGGTTACGTATGCCAATATCAAGTTAATTTCATTGATAAAATTAATGACGTTCGATGAGCTTATATTAGCTATGATCCTTATCAATACAAAGGAGAATATCCTTTGAGTGGGTTTGAGAAGCATTCTCGTCGTTTTGAAGCGTCGTGGTTCAAGATATTTCTATCTTGGTTAGAATATTCCCCTACGAGTGATGCTGCATTTTGTTTACCTTGCTATTTGTTCAACAAACCAAGTAAACATCACAGTCAGAATACTTTTATTGTTGATGGGTTTAGAAACTGGAAAAAAGCACGGAGTGGAAAAGATTGTGCATTTCTAAATCACGTTAAAAAAGATCATAATTCATTGCACCAAATTGTTGAGAAATCATGTGAAAACCTAATGAACAAGCACAACATGTTCGACCACTTCTTGAAAAATAATCTTCTAAACAAGTTGCAAAAAATAGATTAAGACTTGAAGCTTCAATTGTTTCTGTTCGGTATCTTGCAAGTAAAGGTTTGGCTTTTAGATGTCATGATGAAAGTAAAGAGTCTCTTAATCGTAGAAACTTTCTTAAATTTTTTAGTGCAATGTCTAAGCTTAATGAAAATATTGCAAATGTCGTATTAGACAAAGCACCTCAGAATGCCTCTTATACATCCTCATCTGTCCAAAAGGACATTTTACTTATTATCTCAATGATGATCAAGAAAATGATTCGTGAAGAAATTGGTGACGCAAAATTTTGCATTATTGTTGATGATGCCAGATGTCAATCAAAAAGGGCGCAAATGGGTATCGTCTTGAGATTTGTTGATATTTGTGGTTTTGTTCAGTAGATCTTCTTTGATCTTGTGCATGTGTGTAATACGAAGGTGATAACTCTAAAAGATGCAATAGTTTACACCCTTTCTCGTCACAATCTTGACATTCAAAATATTCGGGGTCAAGGATATGACGGGGCGAGTAATATGCGTGGTGAATTCAACGGATTATAAGCACTAATTGCTAAAGAATTCCCTTATGCATATTATGTGCAGTGTTAAGCTCATCGGTTGCAATTGGCGTTGGTTGGAATATCTAGAGAAGTTATCTTCGTCCACCATTATTTTACCAAGTTAAATTTCGTCATAAATGTGGTGGGTTCATCTTGTAAACGTGTCGATGAATTAAAAGCGTCCCAAGCTTCTGATATTGCTTACTTGATTTATATTGATGAGCTTAAAAAAGGGTTCTGCACAAAATCAAATTGGCAGCTTACAACGAGCATGAGATACACAGTGGGATTCGCACTTGAGGTCAATTTCTAGCTTGTTGAAGATGTTTAGTGCAGCTTGCTCGATTTTGTTGTGCATCATTGATGAGAGAAATTGTAACCAACGAGCCGATGTAGATTCGGCGTATATTTCTTTGACCACTTTTGAGTTCGTCTTCATCTTGCATCTTATGAAAGAAATAATGAAAATAACTGATATGCTTTGTCAAGTCTCCAACATAAATCTCAAGATATTCTGAATGCTATGCATCTTGTTGATCTATTTACAGTCAGTGATCATTACCGTCTTAATGTATTTACGGTTACGATAAATTGTCCACTGCAAGAGCTAAACAACAGATTTAGTGAGCATGTCGTGAAGCTAATCGCTCTTAGCTCTATGTTGATCCTCGCAATTCTCGATAGTCTTGTGATATGGACGATGCTTGTCTTCTTGTCAATGAATTTATCCCTAAGACTTCACGGATTATGAAAAAGATTTACTGCAAGTTCAATTGCGACATTATGAGATTGATATTCTCAAGCATTCAAAATTTTAAAATCTGTGCACTATCTCTGATATGTGCCAATAGATGGCGAAAAGTAGAAAATCCTTGATATATCCGTTGATTGATAGATTAATTAGGTTGATTCCTAAGTACGGCGACCACAAAGCGTGCACTTTCAATTATGGCTATCGTTAAATCCAAACTTCGAAGTAAAATGGAAGATGATTTTCTCGTAAAATTCTTCGACTATCTTTGTTGAAAGAGAAATTGCAAGATCTATTACTGCCGAGTCAATCATCGATGGGTTTCGTGACTTGAGAGAACGTCGAGCACAATTCTAATAGTCACAAAGTTTGAACGGTATGTATTCTCTTGAACTTTTTTTTTCTATTCTAGAAATAAAATTTTATCTTTTTAATGAAGTATGTCATTATTAAATATTAATTGGTCTCCCAGTTAAATTTTTCTTGATCCGTCCCTGTATATATTATCGGGCCGATTGAAGTTCACAAAAAAATAAAATAAAATAAATCGGAATCGACCCAAAACCCATAAATGGCCACGTCTATATCGATGTGATTTTCTAACAAGACGATTTTTATTAAAAAGAGGTTAGAAACCTTATGTATGCTAATGATCACATGCGATTTCAATACACGTAAAACTTAGCATTGCTACTTCGATATAGACATGTAAACAACCGATTAACTCGATATGGACATGAAAACAACTGATTAAGGACCTTAATTAACTGTTTATAGGACTTTGATGTAAGGGTATATGTGATGACATGATGTGTATATGCCTTATTTATGTACAGATACGTAAAACTGTGGATTAACCTTATGGAATTATACAAATCCGTTAAATGATTATCAATAAATTCTATAATTAAATGATCGGTTATGTTATGGAGTCATCGGATAGCTCGACTTATGTAGTCATCTACAGTTATTCACAAATAGTGTATTGACATGTGTCCTACAATAAATACACTTTTGGATAGGTGTCAATACATTAAGTTAGACATGGTCAGTTAACGGGCCGGCCCACGGCCCCGCCCGGCCCGTCGGGCCGGTGGGAATCGGCCCGTCCAAAATCAAGGGTCGGGTCCGTCGAACCGGCCCGGTCTAGGACCGCCGAGACAAAAAAAAAAAAAAAAGATTCGGAACCGACCCGTGTAGCCACAGTGCCCGTTCTCGGAACTGACTACCTACAGGCCGGGACCGAGTCGGGACCAGGACGACAGGCCAGGTCGGCCCATGACCATGTCTATATTAAGAGATCGATAACTCCATAAGAAAATCAGCTCTATATAATTTTTGTTAAATGATTATTTATAGAAGTAGGGATGATGTTGATTTTCAGGTGATATGATCCAATCAAGTTGATTGGCTAACTCACTTTGACTGTTAACGTTAATATCCTTATCCTTCGAAGATAATA
Source organism: Striga hermonthica (assembly GCA_902706635.1). Lineage (NCBI taxonomy): Eukaryota > Viridiplantae > Streptophyta > Magnoliopsida > Lamiales > Orobanchaceae > Striga > Striga hermonthica. Next base: position 2,122,371 of record CACSLK010017620.1, on the reverse strand, counting down.
TTAAGTCACTTCACACTTTTGCTCTACCTAACCTCTTTGTCAAAAGATCAACTTATTAAAAACCTTTAGCAGATACTATTTTATTATACACACAATTTTGTCCCAATATGTTTCATCAACTATGTAATTATTATGTGTGTTAGTAGTCGCTTGGGTGCCTAGTCAACTCAATTTGGCATTACCCTATACTTATATTTTCACATTTTAATTATTTGGACAAATCATTAATTGGTTAGTCAATAAAAAGCTACTGCCTAACAGCTGGATACTAATGCTATCATTTTGTACAAAATGCTGGATTAATAGACGTGTTCGAAGGGCGGATCGGTTCACGACCCAACCCGGCTTAGCCCGCCAACAATTGTTGGGCCTGGTACAGGTCCAACCCAGATGTTCGTTGAACCGTCGATTTTTAAAAAATAAAAAAACAACTACGACCCTTCTTCTGACCCAGAATTGGCCCTGTCCGACAGGTCAAAAAGGAATAAAACGACCCTCAACCGACCCTTAAGAGGTTCTGGGGACTGGTTAAAAAACCGACTTTATCGGGCCGATTCGACCCTTGGCCATGTGGCACCATGACTGTTTTTTGTTGGAATTAGCCTTATGCGAAAACCATCGTTTTATCCTAGGAGCATTCATATCAAATAATCGAGAATCAAACTAGATAGCGGAAGCGTACCTTAGGTAGATTTATAGATTTGATCACCATGGAACATGACTTGGATGACGAACACATTCTCAATCACGAACGGTGTTGGTTTTATGGCCTTCCTCAACTAAATCGCCTTATTCCTCATATGGGACCGTCGTTCTCGATTCCGATGGGGAGAAAAGAGAGCTATGTTTGATTTAGTGTATTGGGGACCATAACCAAGAGGGTCTATATATACTAATAGGGTAGGCCACCCATTATCACCTAACCCTAGTAATATTAGGTATCCACTCAATAAGCCCATATCAATTTATGTAGCCCATGAACTCTAATTAATTTAGATCACTTAATTGAGTCATTTAATTAATTGAATAGCTAATATAATATAATTGTATATAATATGTTGCCCATAATTAGATTATACATAGGAAATAAAATATTTCCTAACAATCTCCCACTTGGGCTACATATTATTTCCAGAGCAATTATATTAATTTCTTAATTGCGCAACTTTATGCTATTCATCTTCAGACTACCTTAACCATCTGGTCCATCTCATATACTAGCAATGACTACCGCGACTTTCACCACATTACAAATCGTGGATAAACCCCGGAAGTCACCATACTAGTACACTTAATGACATAGATCAAATATGGTGAGTGGCATGGAAATTACATGCAATGTGATCTTTAACATGTCTATTTCCAACTGGTCCAACTTTAAATCCTTATTGAGATCAATCCATAAATGTAACACGAAGTCACAAAAATAGAAAACTTTAGTGATTCATAACGAATCAGAACCATCAACTTTATTCTGCAGAAAACTGAAGTGATAACTTCAAGAAAACATTGAACACCAATTCCCACTAAACTAAGGCAATATCCATAGTAACACTTATATGAGCGATATACTCATAAAATACTTCAAGTGTTAATACCTTAGCATACCTTATAATGGAGCTATGAATTTGCTAGCATAAATTCATCCTTATGTGTTCAATAAAAAATTCATCAATATGAATTTTATCCTTAGCAACAAGAAACTTTATGAACAATTTTTGTTGCTGAAAAATGACAAACTAATATTATCACAATAAACTTTAGTGGTATTCAATACCATCTGCAACATGCAACATAGTGATAATATTATGCAACCATAACCTTTAGCCTTATAAGATGCCTTCAGAAAAGCTAAATCTCAATTGGTAAAGAGAAATAAACTTAAGTGTCTGCTTGGCACTTTCCGAATTAGTTCTTCCAACTAGCAGTTAATGTAGCTTGACTTAAATTTGGATCGTTCAACTTTACAGACATCCAATTAACTCAAAATTAGAGTTCCAAATGATCTCCCAAATGATCCAATAATCCTTAAGTGAGTATAAATTCTCGTTTGTTCTCAAACAAAACTTAAAAAAAAAAACCTTTGGCTGCATTCAAAGGTTAATAATCAAGATTCAATCATTTGTCAAATAATTACATGTATGTGAAATCCAAATACATACAATCATGAAAATATAAAAGATTACCAACCATATGTATATCTTTTGTTCATTCTAAACTTTAACTCATTCTTGGGACAATGAATGAGATAGATAACATAAGTTTTCTTAAGAGTATCGACCACCCAACCTATAGTATATACAATTATTAACTTTATTTATCTCAATTCAAAATGAGATAATGACTTAATATAATTGTAATATCGTAGAGGGAGTTAACTTAATATCAAATACTTCAAAATGGCGTAGATTATAAAGAGTTTCTCATTAAAACCAAAAGAAAAGCCTCTTGTAACCAAAATCATTATTTAGATGAAAATTATGTTGGCTAGACATACCTTATGTCTCTCATTATTGTCTTTTGAATCCATTGAGCCACATTTATGACCAATGAGACTCGGACTTATAGACAATTTGACAAGACCTCAAAATGTCAATTCATACATAATTTCATTAAAGCTTCATGTATATGTGTTTGAGGTGGTTGAGTTTGCATTTTGGGACCATATTAGCATTCTAAATAATGCAACCTTATGCATTCTAAATAATGCAACAACCTTATAGAATTTTGAACGAGTAATGACCCACAATCTTTAGTCCAAATTTACTTATAGACATGAAAGTCTTACCTTAGTTGGACAACCCCAAAGTGTAAGTTGAAAATCCATAAGGGATGTGGGTTTTACTCTATTCAAAAACTCTATTAATAATGAATCACATTGCTTCTCACAATGTTGGCAAAGAGAAATGGTCAATCATATTTCTTTTACCACAACCTTAACAAAATTGAGTTAGTTTCACATGCCTTGTACCACTTAAAAATTTGGTTGTTTTATGTGAGTGACAAAACAAGAAAACTTACTCAAGAAATACTTAATGGGTACAAAACTAAACTATCTAACTCATATTGAGAAGCAAACTTTAGAATGTGGATTAATGAAGGATACATTGTACATTAAATCTTTTCTCGTTCAAATGTTCTTCAATTACGTAACAAAAGAAACACCTTATGCACAATTAATGTGCCTTTAGATTGAATACGAGTTTTAGACATATCACAATGTACTTCCTTATGTTCCATTTAACTTAATTGAAACAATAATCAAAAGATATATTATTTCATCAAATATCCTTAGTGGAACTTCCTACATTATCCATCAACCTTATGTCCCAAATATAACTAAATATTGTTCTATAAGCATATAAAAGTTATAGAAAAAATACATAATGACAAATGACTTAAGGTAAGCAGATGTCAAAATTAGAGAACAATACCAAAATACTCACACTGAAATTTATGTCCTACATAAATATGGGTAAGTAGACCAAATAGGGACACGTAACAAGACACCATAGTGCAACATCAATCTCGTCTATGGACAGAAAATTAACTGCAGTGGTAATCTTGTAGTAATGATCAAGCATTGATAATAAGTTCTGTCAAACAAAAGTCTATCTTTGGACTGACTAATGTTCACATGAACAATCCCATACTTATCATCACATGTGTGTTGTTATTTTGCCAAATTGTGTCTACCTATGGACTGATCACAAAACGCATAAATAATTCCACACGACATCTATGTAATTTCAATAAAGTCGCTCTCCACACACAGAGGTTGCTATGGCAACATGATGTTTTGATTAACTAATTTGAAAATTACTAGACCAATTGAGTAAAAGCCATATGAGTTTCTCTTATCACCATATGCGCGTTATTATTCGGTCAACCTATGTCTACCTATGGGCCGAGCGCAGATCACATGAACAACTTCACGCAACACTAAAATGATTTCAATAAAGTCATTCTCTATGCACAGAGGTTGCTATGGCAACATGATACTTTGATTGACTAAATTGAAAATCACAACATCATAGAAAAAGTGATCGAGAATTTCTCTACTACTCAACTGAACAACGTTAAATCGTCGCCCCAGGAAAACTTTGGATATAAAGTTCATGAATTAAAATAAATTTAATTCCAACTTTATTTAGATTGAAAGACCATATAACCAAGTGGGCTTAAAATCTAATTTCAATAAGCTTAAATCCAAATAAACTTTGTTTTGAAATTTATGGCCCACTATTACCAAATTGGGCTAAAATTCAATCCATTACTTATCCAAAAAAGAGCTCAAGCATATATAAACTCAACATGACATTATTTTGGAATTTAAGCATAAACCAAAATAAACACACAAGTCATGAAAATGCTTAATATGTTTCTCATAATTGACTCAAAAAAAAAAAAATCCTTATGGATTGTATATGAAGATTTTCAATATAAATCCTCTCCTTATGGGACAATTAGCCCAGCATTCCGGAAACACATTATGAGTCTACTACAAAGTCAAACTCAAACTCCAGACCTTATAAGTATTTTGAGATACCAAGAAAAAGATAATCTCAAAATTTAACTTTTAATTTGAGTCGAAATATGAAACTTTATATGAACTTGTGTCCATTAAATTTATTTGAGTTTAAAGTCTATAAAACCAAATTAGACTTTAAATCCAATTTCATATAGTCGAAGCCTAGTATGTCCAAATCAGGCTTAGCTTTATCGCATTGCAAATTACGTTCACAAAACATAGAACCAAGTTCAAATATATAGATTTTAAGCTAGAAACAAATTTTGTTAATTTGAGCCGAGTTAGACGAAAACCAAATGTCAACTTAAGCACAAATTAATACACTCATAATCAAATAAGACAAAATAAAGATCTACTATTTTATTTCATCTTTTTTAGTGAAAGACCATAAAACTTTGCTCCTTATGTTAATTTAAAATCTCATAAACAAAAAAAATTTCAAATCAACCTTTAGATGGATAACTCCATAGATTCCGAAAACATACAAGTAACAATGTCAATGTTTACGCTCACATACTTTACTTGGAATTAAAATAATAAACTCAAATATGGGTAACTTTATCCCAAGACATCATAACTCCATTAATATTTCATCTTTGGATAAAATATTAACTTGTAATAGATATCTTAGTGTAGTAATCAAACATTGACAATAAGAACATATCAAACAATAAATCTTCCTTTGGGATGACTTATTGTTCACATGTATAACCAAATAATCATCACACTTTTATTACCGTAATAACACATGTAATATTAAAGAGTACTCTCCTTCCTTTAGGCCGGTTAATACTCACTCAAATTATATACACCATATCCTTTTATATTTCAAAATAAATTAATTTCTACAAAAGAAGTTAATTCACATAACAGGCTCATGCAAATAATCATCCAAAACCAAATTCATCCAAATAAACTGATGGATTCAAGAATACCAAACAACAAATAAATTGATCTCATATTCATTCTCACCAAGCCTGATGAATTTCAATTGGCTGACGGATTCACAACACATCAATTCAATCCAATTATCCACAATTGACAAACAAATTAAATCATGTCTTGACTTCAATATCTCAGATAAATAATTCCCATCTCTGGTGGATTCATAGTAATTTAATTTATCAAATAAATCACAACCAGAACATAATTATATGATCCTGAATCCATAGTCCACTCAATTCAAGTTCATGCTTTCAGAATGAAAATCACCCAATGATTTCAAATATACATTTCACGCATGATTTATTATATCAATTAGATAATCGAATCAATCAACACTCATATCCGAAAAATAACCCATGAATCCGAAAGAATATTTCACGCATATGCACAATCAGGAAATAAATCCACAAATCTGAAACATCAATCCCGCATAAATAAATAATCATGCGGATCGAAAATAAACGATTCCCTAAAATTCAATATGAATAGGCTCTGATACCACTTGTTGGAATTAGCCTTATGCGAAAACCATCATTTTATTCCAGGAGCATTCATATCAAATAATCGAGAATCAAACTAGATAGCGGAAGCGTACCTTAGGTAGATTTATAGATTTGATCACCATGGAACATGACTTGGATGACGAACACATCCTCAATCACGAACAGTATTGGTTTTATGGCATTCCTCAACTAAATCGCCTTATTCCTCATATGGGACTGTCGTTCTCGATTCCGATGGGGAGAAAAGAGAACTATGTTTGATTTAGTGTATTGGGGACCATAACCAAGAGGGTCTATATATACTAATGCCACCCATTATCACCTAACCCAATAAGCCCATATCAATTTATGTAGCATGAACTCTACTTAATTTAGATCACTTAATTGAGTCCTTTAATTAATTGAATAACTAATATAATATAATTGTATATAATATGTTGCCCATAATTAGATTATACTAGTATTCGGCCCTGTGCATTTGCACAGATGTAAATAAAGTAATGTGAGTTATTTGTACACATATAATGATTAATTATTTTTCTTTCACCTTTTTGCTGGCTAAATTTACAATTAAAGGAGTTAAAATATTTATTTTTTTTAAGTTGCGTTTATCTGATCGGATGTTATGTATATTTTTGTATGTCATTGTTTATGAATTATTTATTATTTATTTAGGAATTCAAATATGTTTTTTATTTAAAAAAAATAATAATTTAAATGTGACCACAATAATAACATCTAATCACATTATACGGTCAACACATTATATGGTCAACTATCAGTAATCAAAAGTTTAAAATAATTTTTGTAATTTTGAAGTGATTAGTGTTGATTATTTAATAATTAAATGAAATATTAAATACATCAAAAGTAACGGTTATTGGAGAGAAAATGATTAAATTGCCACATAGGTAAAATTAAATAGGTTTTATTAAATGCTATTAGCTAGTAATTATATATATATATATATATATAGATATAGGAAATAAAATATTTCCTAACATTTTTCTCTCCAATAGTGGAACTGTGGAAGTTTTGAATAAAGAGCCAAAAATATTTTGATGTCCAGCTGTTGATGATTCTCTCTTTTTATTATATGTCTTAAAAAAATTCACACCGATCATAAGATTCATAACAAAGGAAACGCCCTGCCCACCCCTTAGTAGTAGCACCCCACTACCCTATCTATTTTTTTCCTTTTTTTTTTCTTTTTTTTTTTACAATCAATTAGTATTTTATAAAAGTACACATCATTCAGTTTTATTTTATTTTTTTAATTTAAAATGAAGTCTTATCTTTGTTGTTAACAATAAAACGAAAAAACAAAATAAAATAAAATAAAATAGTCCCTTAGTTTTTGTTGTTTTTTATTTTTATTTATTAACATTAAAATAAAATAAAATAGTCGCCTAGTTTTTGTTATTTTTTTTTTTTTATTTTCATTTATAAACAATGTAGGGTTGGCTGAATTTTATTTTTCGCCGTATCTATCGCATCATTATTTCAGAGAGTTTCAATTTTATACATTACCATAATGTCAATATATATATATCAAATCGAAACTCTGAACCGGTGTACAACGATCTTTTTGGCTTCATCATACAATTTTTATTTTAGTGATGGTAAATCATTATAAAAAGAACCAGAAAAACTCGAATCGTTCTATTAGATTTTGATAATAATTAGATATTTTCAATACTTACATTTCTTATAAAGGTTAATCTTAATGTATAAAACGTTATCTTTGGGATAAAAAGGTTAGATTACTAAGAATCTAGCATTGAAATTCTAGTTTACAAAAATTGTGAATCGCTATTTACCGCCCCCCTTTTACTAATCACCGCCCCTCAATTACGTTTTTGCCCTTCACACTATCTCTCTACTTTCTCTCTCTACTCTTTCCTCCTCGACTTTTCACAGCTCTTTTGACCGTCAAAAAAATGTCGAAAAAATCCGAAAAAAATACCATGACATCGGCAAGACATTGAAGATTGACTATGTATTTTTTTTTATATTTTTTTACTTTGTAAATAATTTTTAATTTTTTATTTATTTTTTTTTTTTTTGCGCGTCCGGACGGAATTTCCGGACGCACCATGGGGCGTCCGGACGGACGGACCGGACGCACCATGGGGTGTCCGGCCGGACCGTCCGGACACACAATACGGCGACCAGACGGTTCGGCCGGACACCCCATGGTGCGTCCGGTCGGTCCGTCCGGACACCCCATGGTGCGTCCGGTCCGTCCGTCCGGACGCCCCATGGTGCGTCCGGAAATTCCGTCCGGACGCGCAAAAAAAAAAAATAAAAAAAAAATTAAAAATTATTTACAAAGTAAAAAAATATAAAAAAAATACATAGTCAATCTTCAATGTCTTGCCGATGTCATGGTATTTTTTTTGGATTTTTTCAAAATTTTTTTGACGGTCAAAAGAGTCGTGAAAAGTCGAGAGGGAAAGAGTAAAGAGATAAAGTAGAGAGATAGTATGAAGGGCAAAAAAGTAATTGGGGGCGGTAAATAGTAATACCCTACAAATTTGCCAATGTCAACTTCGAATATCCAAACTTAAAATAATCTCTCTATTATCTCTACATTCAAAATCATTCAATTTATTCATGTTTTATGTTGGTAATTATTGAAACTAGTGTTGCTACCCGTGTGATGCACAGGATACAATATAAAAAAAATTATTTTTATTAAATATTATTAAATTATTTAAGATAATATGTCAATTCTATTCGACACAACATATGAACTCTGTAATAATATAATATTTATTTAAATTCCTCACCTTCTTGAACATGGTGTCAGTGAGATCAAATAAAATATTATAAAAATGTAAGATTTAAAAAATAATAATTGTATATTGCTAGATAACTGGCCAACGTATAATCTATAAAATTATTTTTTATTTATAATCACTCTAATTACATAAAATACTAACTTATGATAAATAACTTTTAATTTTTTGTAACTTTTATCTCTTGTGCAACGCAAAATTTTCATGGTAAATAATTTATTTTGTATTTTAATATTTTTTGTATCTATTTATTTATTTAATTCATTTAACTCAAGATATATAATAATTTAATTAATAAGAAAATTTAATAATTTTATATTCCAATGACTATAAAATCTTATAATTTCAATTATTATTTGACTATAGAATTTTATTTACTCATTGTTTTTCATAAAACGATAAATAATAAAAAAATTATTTTTTAACACTTTGAATAATATTTTTTGTGTATATAGATATTTTAATGTGAAAATTATAATTCTTAATTTTACCCGACGATAAAAATATAATTTATTAATATATATTCATTAGATTTTAGTTTATTCATGGTTAAGTTGACTATATTTTATAAAAGTTATTAATATTTTAATTCTTTCATTAAGCTAATATAATACTAACATAATCATTTTCATTATTTTATCATATTTAAGTGTTTTTTTATTGATTATCATAATTCATATCTACAACCATGAGATGATAACAAAACTAATCACAATATTTTTTATAATTATAATGAGTGATTTTTTTTTTAAATTATGTCATCAGAAGTATTATGAAATTGGTATTATTGATCTTATTCAAAATATATCTAATCGATTAATCATTCTATTTAAGTGCGTGTGTGTGTTTGTTAATATGTTACTGTTGATTTTTTTTTATATTTACTCAATCGTCAAAACAAAACTTGTACTAATACATTTATATCTTTGGGTATATTATTAAAACAATTAATTTATCTTCACATATCTTTGAGACCAAAATTTTTCAAGCAAAAATTAGTTTAAATATTTTGAAAGTTGTACTAATACATTTATATTTTTTAGTATATTAGTAAAACAATTAATTTATCTACGAATTCTTAGACCAAATTTTAATTAAAACAATAAATAGTTTAAATCTTCTCAAATTCCTTAATGAACTAATCAATTTTAGTTTTATGTAATAAATAAATGTCTAATTATAATTGTCAAATTTAGCTGAAATATTTAGGCGGGAAAATTTGTGACAAATATAATAAAATGGATTGGTCCATTATATAAATGTAGATTTCGATCTAAAATTTATGTGGCCCATTTTTTTTTATCAAAATGGGTACAAAATAAAAGTTGTACCAATTTATATTCTTAAAATGATAGCAGACAAAAATGAAAAAATAATGGATCAAAATAGCCTTACTTTCCCAATAAATTTTGCTTCTTACTAGTTATATTTTAATGGTATTTATATTCCATCGAATTTATTCCCATCATATTATTAAAGGAATTTATATTTTTAAAATAAAGAACTATTTTATTTTACAAAATCTGTTTTTGCATGTATGTTAAACTTGATTACTCTCACACTACAAGCATATGAAATGTCAATAAAAAATTCCAACGAAAATTTCAATAGATATTTCAATGGTATTCTTTATTTTAGAATTTTCTATTGGATTTCAGCGAAAATTCCAACAAAAATATATCCGTTGGAATGAGTTTTTCATTGGAATTTCAGTTAGATTTTGACGATTCCAACGATACGTTTTCCAACGGTTGAAATAAAGGTGAAAATAAAAATTTCAACAGAAAAAAACCGTTAAAATAATAGTCGTTGAGTGATAAAATTTCATCAAAATTCCAATGGAGAAATCATTCCAACGGAATAATTCCGTCGGGATTTTCGTTGGAATTATTCCAACAGAAAATATACCATTAAAATACTCGTTTAAATTTTCATTGTAATATATTATTGTAAGATTTTTCGTTGAAATATGACATTTTTTTAGCGTCAGGTTATTGCAATTTGCAGGCCGCCGTGGGGTAGGTTGGATTAAGGTCACCCACCATTTGCCTCAGTGCCCACCATTATTAATTATTAATATATAAATAATTATATAAAAAATATATAGTATAAAATTAGTTTTAATAGCCACTTTTTTCTTGATTCTCTAATGTAGGTATTTAGTTTTTTTTTTTTTTCATTTGAAAATTTTCATGAAAAAAAATTGTTATTAATTATTAGTAATAAAATAGTTTTATTTTGACATATTTTTTCTTATTTTTTTCATTTGTTTTTTAAATTATTCTTCTTCTTTGAATATACAAAATATTATTCTGTGACTACACAATTCAATAATGTTATTCATAGTCATTAAAAGAGTCAATTGAAATCAACTCGTTTAAGATGAGTTTCAATTTATCGTTGTTATGTATTTTTCTTAAACATCAAAACTAGTAATTTATTCTCGATAAAAAATTGTTACTAAATATTATGTACTCCAATGAATATAAGATATATATTTAAGTGAAGAAAAAATTTAGAGTTTTAATGGTTTATTTTTTGTTTTTAGGAAAAAAAAAAATCCTCTCTACTTTTTAGACATGGTCGCGGGCCGGACCGGACTGCATCCCGGAACCAGACCGGTGCCGGCCCGAAAAGCTGTGGTTTCGAGAACCGGGACCCTTCCCTTGTGGTTCGGTTTCGGTTCACAAATTATTTTTTTTTTTGGTTCCGGCAGGCCAGGACTGGGTCGGGACTGAGCCGGGCCAATTGACTGACCATCTCTACCTCCTTTTCATTTGTGATTTTTAGGATATTGCTCATTCTTTTTAACAAAACCTAGTTATAATTTTACGTTAAATTTAACAAAAAAATAAAATAAAATTATAGCTTGTAAAATTATTCTTTTTTGTTTATGATTTCTTGAAAAAAATCAACTAAAAAACATTTCACACATTTAGCTAAGGCAAGTTCAAGAGAGGCATCATTAGTTGCCTTATGGTCCCTGAAAGTCCACAGTCCACACCAATGTCAACTTCCCCTCTTATTCTCTTCACACGTCTTTTACCCCTCCGCTGCATATATATATATATAGAGCCCTTTGAAGCCACATTCATGCACACCACAAAAACATCAATTTAGCTATGATGAAGATACATATTGTGTTGTTTGCTCTATTAATCTTTGTTACCACTGCTTTTGGAAATTTTTACGATGATTTCGACATCACATGGGGAGACGGCCGTGCGAAAATATTAGACAACGGGAAGCTTCTCACGTTGTCCTTAGACAGGGACTCCGGTTCTGGTTTTAGGTCCAAACGGCAATACATGTTTGGGAAAATCGACCTGCAGCTAAAGCTCGTTCCTGGTAATTCCGCAGGCACAGTCACTACCTATTACGTAAGTTCTCCCACGATGAATTGAATTAGCACGCGGTTATTTCTATTATTTACAGATAACTAATATTTTGTTTTTACTGTTTCGGGTTTCAGTTATCTTCGTTGGGCTCGACTCACGATGAGATCGACTTTGAATTTCTTGGGAATCTAAGTGGGCAACCGTACATTCTCCACACGAATGTATTCGCGGAAGGCAAAGGCGGTCGAGAACAACAGTTTTATCTGTGGTTTGATCCTACGAAGGACTTCCACACCTACTCCATCCTATGGAACCCTCAAACCATCATGTAAGTAGTTAGTTAAGGATAAATTGCAAAGATAAACAATCTCTAACAATTTGACTTAAACTTGGAAGTGATACTAATTATGATTTCACACTGTCAACAGATTCTCAGTAGATGGTATTCCAATCAGACAATTCAAGAACCTCGAGTCAAAAGGCATACCTTACCCTAAGAACCAGCCCATGTGGATATACTCGAGCCTTTGGGATGCGGACGATTGGGCCACAAGAGGTGGGCTCGTGAAGACCGATTGGAGCCAGGCCCCTTTCACGGCCTCATACGCAAACTTCAGTGCACTGGCCTGTGCAGATGCCACCGGTTCTTGCTCACAAAATTCGTCGGCCGATTCTTGGTTTTCACAGTCACTAGATTCAAGTGGCCAGGGGACAATAAAATGGGTGCAAAAAAACTACATGATTTACAACTATTGCACGGATTATAAGCGCTTTCCGCAAGGGTTCCCATTCGAATGCTCCGTTGCATGATACAGAATTTCGAAGCACTTCCAAGTTTTAAACCAATATATCAAATATTACTTTGTTTTATTCTTTACGAACATGTTTAGTAATAACTGGGATGTTTATTGTGAATTTTAAATGTTCAAATTTGGGGTTTATGTGAATAGATTGAGGGAAAGTTTGCAGTGCTTCATTCTCATTCTTCTTTTTTGGAACTTATAACTCTTTTTATTTCTTTTCGTTCAAACTATCTGAGTATTCATTTCACTTGCACATTCCGATAAATTATGTCGACATTATGTGAGAATACAAAATTAGTCCTCGCTAATGCATCGTTATCAACACAACATCGTTATATTTAGTTAGTTCCTTTACATCATTACCAACACTAAATACCATGATTCTTCTGTACAATTAATTAACTATCACAAACACAAACTACATGGGATGAATTCAATACTCAATAAGGTTATTAGCACACATTTGCAGAATCAATACAAAGCCATGTTACAAACAATGGTAATTGCAAGAGTCAGTTCTATACAGTTCTTCAGCCAATTTATGAACAGCTATTAACCAAGTCCGATGCGAGTGTAGAGAGGCCAATACCAAAACCAAACTACTTTAGATATCATTGTGAAGATTGTTCTTAAAACAGATAACTACAGAGGAGAAGATAGATACGGTCAAACATCGACCAGTCAACTAGAAATGTTGTACATCATTCAATATTCAGAAAATCAACCCCAATTTATAAAGGCCAACAAGCATGATGCTCTACCACAGTATGAGAGTGTAAGATGTTTTTTCCTGACATAATTGACAACCTAGGACAAGTTGTTCTATGTTACAAATACACCATGATGTAGACCACCGAATTTCTAAATGAATACGATAACAGGAATAGTGACTGTTTTCTCATTGATTCCATACCCCAGTTAAAATTTCTGAAAACTTTTACTAACATTATCGATGAACTCGTTGCTTTCTCATTGATTCCAGACTCTAGAGAAAATTTCTGAAACTTTTACCTATGGTAACAATGAACCCTCACCACCAAACAATAACTGAGGAAATTTATTAAGAAAATATTGTGATCGACTTAATATTCCAAAAGTGTAAAGGAAATTAAAAATATGCGAATATACAAAAAAAAAAATTGGGAAAATGAAACACAAAAGTCAAAAATTTCAGTCCAAACATTTGATTTTTCGACATGAGTGTTAAGTGGAAAAATGACCAATTGAAATGAAAAGGATTACTCTGAATAATGAAACGAACAAGAAGATTAATAGATTGTTTTGACGAAAGCTAAATCAAGTGTTGATCAAGGAACCTTATGGATGGGCCAAAGGATAACATATGAAAATGAGATACCAAGCAGTTCTATAAGCTTCAAACAGAACATGCCAAGAATTGAAACAAATGCATAAGGAAGAAAGTGAAAGTTATATCAATCCAATTCAAATCCAAATTTCCTCTCAACATCATAGACACGCCTCGTAAAAACAAATCAAGGCTTATCCAAAGACCATAAAAACAATCATCCAAGGAAAGCCATACAACATAAGCATTTGGAAAACACACGCAACGTCTAGCAGGCAGCTCAAAGATTACTTTTTTTTTTTAAAATCCTCTTACCTCAGGAAACCAAATAATGCCTCACAAATCAATTAATGACTACAGTAAAAAATATAGATGAATGTGCTCCAATAAAAACGGCACCAAGCATCAAGCATCTACTTGCCTCCCAAGGAAAAAAAGCTCTCGGTGTAGAGTCGAAGCCAGTTCCACTCACCTGCAATCAAATGGTCCATCCTCTTAATGCACTTCCTCTTCTCATCATAACAGTCCACACTCTCTTGCTTCACATCCAACACGATTTTCCCTTCCCAGTAATCCAAAGGCACAATTAAGCTCAGCATGTCATTAGTATACACGTTCATATTAATACTATACTCCCGTACCCACCTCTGATTCTGAATATCCTCCAAGACCCATATATCCATAGTTAAAGGCTGAGCAACAGTGTCCACCAAGCACAACCTCTCTCCCAACTCCACCAAAGACCACAAGCCATGTGGGTCGAAACAGCCCTCGGGAGGGTTTAGCGTCCCGAATTCTTCCCTCTCAAGATCAAAGGTCACGATTGCCTCATCCTCCGGCTGGTCATAATCATCCCAAATCATCCAATAGAAAACGTTCTCCACCAAAACTCCCCAACCGCGGACCACAAACCGACAATTCGCATCCATCACCTTCCACGAACAATCTTTTCCCCCATCCCTCAGCCTCAGGACCTCACACCCGATGTCGTAATCCATGTGAAGCTCCACACTCCTGTCGAACAAGTGCACCAAGACGTATTCATCCCTTTCCCTGATGTAACCCATTCCCGCATTTACCTCACCCGAGGTGCAGCAACTGGCCTCAGGCAGTTTCACCACCAGCTGCGTGCTAGGGTTGCAGGCGTAGAACCCGGACTCGCTCACGAAGCAGACGAGGTCCCATTTCGAGGGCAGCATCTCGACGTTATTTCCGTCGTCGTCCACAAACAACGAGAAATCGTGGTTTTTGCGGTACCCGTCGAGGTTTAGGGCGGAGAGGTCGATCCTGGTGCGTTTTTTGGCGAGGGGCTCGTGTATGAGAGGGGTTTTTCGGGCCAGCACGATGTTGGGGCTGCGGCAGGCGTGGTCTCGGTAGGCGGACACGAAGTGCGGGTCCCCGATCAGGCGGAGCCATTGCTTGCAGACGCATCTGCACTTGCCTAGGGTTTTGGCGGGGAGCCTGAGGAAAATGTCGATGAACAGATCGGTGGGGAGAGCGGCGTACGCCGTCGGATCGGGGACGGGGTCGTAGTGCGGCGAAGAAGGCGGAGACGGAGAGGAAGATGAACGGGACGATGTTGATGGGATCCGATTTGGGGCTTTTTTCTTCATTTTTCAGTTGTCTTCCTCCCCCGGAGAAAGAATCTCCATGGGAAAGGGGGAGATATGAAGAGAAATTGTGTATGTGTGTGTGTGTGTGAGAGAGAGAATGAGAGAGAGAGAGAGAGAGAGAGAGAGAGAGAGAGAGAGAGAGAGAACGCGCTTTTGTGGGAAGTTTTGGGCCAATTGGTATTGTGCTTTAGCAAAAAGAGTGGTCCAAAGGGACAATATTAGGTACAAGTATTTCTTAGCCATCAAAGGTGAAGATGAATATATATTAATGAGAAAATAACTTTTCAAACTTGTTTTGAGAATGAGTCTAAGCTTGATTGTTTATGAAATAATTTGTTTTTCACACCGTTAGATAAAAAGATACTTTTTCACACCACAAAATGTGAAAAAATTATGCGATAAAATAAATTAAGAAATATTTATGTGATTAACTATGCGACAAACTGACGAAAATGATTGATAAAGTGTGAACAAATTATGCGATAAACTATGCGACAAACATGCTATGATAATCGATAAAGTACGAAACATTATGCAATACAATATGCGAAAAACAGGCAAGAGTATTTGATAAACTGCGAAATATTTATGCAATAACAAATGAAGATATTCGATAAAGTGTGAGACAAATTATGTGCAAAGTACGCGACAAATATGCAAAGATGATTGATAAAGTGCAGAGTAAATTATGCAATAAAAAATTATGCGACCAACAATGGCGATGACGATCGTTTGTCTATTCACCTTCTCCTTTTAATCTCCTCCAACCCATTTTGATCTCGATCCAACGGCTACGGTTGTTCGACCTCTCGAGCTTCAAGCTTTTGCGCCTAGACACCGTTGTCAACCACCGCGCTCTCTTACTTTCCCAAAACAACCAGCAATCTTCATGAGTTGATGATTAAGTTTTTCCTTCATTGTTATCTATTTGCATGTTCGATTTCTTTTTTCAATCTTTTTTTCCCTTTCGTTTCCCTAACTTTCTTCCTTAATTTCTCCTTTTAAAACCTAAACTTTCATTTTCTTCCTTCTCCTTTTTTCAGATTCACCCGCCTCCCATGCCACTAGCAAGTCGGACGCTGACTCCATCGGCCATGACATGAGCCCCCCGAGCTCCTTTTGCGACCTCTTCTTCTTTGGGACTTATCCTTGAGCCTTCTCAATTAGAAATAGGGAAAACCCTACACCGATAACCCTATTCCTCAAAACGAAGGAACGACACTTTCACTTCATAAACAGATAATGGTTCATAGTACCAAAAGGACTCATAACACTTCATAAAAACAGATAATGATTCATAGTACCAAAAGGACTCATTACACATTAAAAAGACATTACACCCCAATCCAAGTCTCCGATCATCTATCAAACACCACGTAATACCTATAGAAATCTTTTAAGACAAATAAAAAAGTGCACAGTTTTCAGTCACCACCAGAAATCCTAAACAGTTGCAGAACCACATCAGAAACATCCCTCCATGGGCAAACCTTACCTTTTTTTCACGTTCACAAAAGAAAGCTCAAATATAGCTATCAATGAGAGAATTCCTCATCTCGTTGACAATGGCACTCGGTTGAGCCTCTCTCAGCTTGAAAACGCTCTCAATAACAGACAGCTCGGTGGCAGTGGTGTCAGACCCACAGAAGGCCGTCCAGTCGTTGACCGTAAGTCCAGCAGCTATGACCTCACTGCCACGGTTCACAGTCCCAGCAACCAATGGGACCTGAAGGAGGGTCGAGAGCTCGTCTAGATCCTCTATCGAGGTGTGAGGATGGACCTGTGTTTTTCACCAAATCATCAAATTTGTGCTTTTTGTTTCTTGGCAGTTTGGTGAAAGTGAAGTCCATGTTTTTTTTTCTTATATAACTTATATTATAGAAAAAATAAGAAAGTATGAATTATTAAAACCTTACCAAGCCACCTCTGTTGGAAAAGGCACAGTAACTTCCAACAAGTATATTGCCAGCCACAGTCTGCCTGAAGACTTCCACCCCAAGAACATCAGCGATCATCTCCTCAGTTTCCTGATGACATATACATCAACAGTAGTAAGTTCTATAGTTCAATATATGAAAGCTATAGAGTGCAGAATAGACGCTTTTTCCATACATAGAGAAGATACACATGACAGATTGAAAAATGGGTTAAAACAAGCAGCAAAATCATCCAGTGAGAAAGAAAAAGAATTACATAGTAGCAAAAAACAGTTCACCAGAACAAATAATAATACAAGACACGGTTAAAAGTTCAGGTGTACGTGTATCTATGAATGCTTTTTACCTTGTCAAGATCAGGATGGGTAAGAGCAACATGATCATTGCAGGCAATACAGTTCCCGAGTGCAGATAGCCTCTCATCAATTCTCTGAACGACTACTGAATCTGGTAGGCTGTTCCTCAGATGTTGAAGCTCTATAGTAGCAGAAAACAAAGATCAGTGAATAACCTAAGATAATAGGAAAGGGCAAATAAAGCATAGCATTCTTTTTCCCAGAGCAATGATCACTGTCATGTTAGCATAGTTAAGTTTGTTTCACAGAAATTCAAACGAACCTGATCAGCAAAAGAAAATTAAATTCACTAGCTGCATGTGTTTTAACTGCCTAAGCTATGGCAAGCTAAGAGTGTGAGACATGAAAAACCTACATACAATAAAGGCATTTACATTCTGGAAAAACATATCAACTCCACATGCAAAGCCTGTCCCATCTACAAGGATAAGGTCTGCGTACAACTGACCCTCCAGACCCCAACCTGTTTGGGAATATACTGGGTATGTTGTATAAGCATACTGGTGCTTAAACTAACTCAAGGGTATGCAAAACTTGACTGATAATAACTAAAAGCCATTTGAACTTACAAAGATTTCTGGACACGTTGTCATACACCAACAATAAAATCAGAAAGCAAAGTTGATGGTACGATTTCATCAGAGCAATCTTATTTATTAACCTAAATAGCACACATCTCTTTTTTCAGTTCTGAACCTCTGAAACTCATGCAACGTACATAGCTGCAGTTAAATATTTGAAAGAACTCAAAAATTTAAGAACTGTTTTTTCCATTTAATATATCATAATTATCCCAACAATTCATGATAATCAATAACCACAATACATAATATTGATGACATCTAATATCTATCTTAACTACAAACAATCACTCATCTTAGTGTATGGAGGTCAAAAGCATGCATTGGCCGAGATATACAAGCAAACATTAGACTGAAGACATATCACATACACAACTCAAAATTGAGATAAGTATATAAACATTTAGCAGACCTAACTCAACAAGCATTTATCAGTACTAACAGATATACACAACATGCATGTACTAAATACTACTATAAGGTTAGCTCTAACCTTGATCGGTAGTGTTGTGGGGCAAAAGCAACCCATTTTTGTTTCCTGCCAATGGAGGATTTACAGGGGCAAGCTCATCAGCCAAGAAATTCAAGCACCACTACATAAAGTACCACCAAAACAAATAAAATACAGGAAACACCCACCGGCACAGAGGCGTCCAATGATTCTAGTGCCAGAAATCGACGTTTTAACCACTGGAATTACATGAGCCAACTCAGCCTCGAACGTGCTGCCACCAAACATCAAGTCTTGAACAATAAGAATAAAAATACACCATGGCAATAAAAGCTACAACAAAACCGATACCTGTAGAAGTTCTCGGAGCCCCCAATTGCAACAAGGCAATAGGCATTGGTGAGCTTGGAGAAAACCCCAATCTCACAATTGTTCTCGTACTGCAATCCTGGTCCAAACATTTTAACACCGGTTACGTACTAACTATTGAAAATCAAACAGTAGGCTTACTAATTATATACATGGGAGGTACTCACTGGTCGCCATGGTTAAAGGGAAAAAGGTTCGAAGATGGAACAGACAACGGGACCTGCACAAACTCAAATTAAAAGATGAATTGATCCAAAAACTGCCATCAAAACTGAAATCCGAGTCGAACCAGCACAAAACACACACACGCACACACACAAATGAACACAATCAACTCATAGAATCGAAAAAAATACTGCGTAAAATCTATAAAGTGATTTAGTGTATGAAAACAACATAAAAATAAAATTAAAAAGAAGAATTGAACCTGAAAATTCCAAGAACTGGTGAATTTCTTCGGTTGCAGAGTGAGGGAAAATTGAAAGCTTTTGATGTTCTTGCGAGAGGAAAATGGAGAGGAAGAGGTATAATATAACGTGTTGTCTAGGGCTAAAATATCTGAAGAACAGGGTTTCGAATAAATTGGGAATAAGATGAGGGATGCCGACAAGTTCCGTAACTTGGGCCTGCTCGGGCCCGTTTTGTTCAATCCAACAATGGGCTAATCTGGGCCATGCATATTTAAAGTGAATAAATTACTTTTTTTCACCTATATATCTCTTTTTATTTATATACTTATAAAGAATTTTAATTAATTATAAATATATTCACTATGTTGTAAATGGTTGATATATAATATATTTTTTTCCATTGAATTCTATATTTTAATTTTTTTATTTTTATTTATATAATTTG
The DNA here is from genome assembly GCA_902706635.1 of Striga hermonthica. Lineage (NCBI taxonomy): Eukaryota > Viridiplantae > Streptophyta > Magnoliopsida > Lamiales > Orobanchaceae > Striga > Striga hermonthica. The sequence goes on along the minus strand of CACSLK010017620.1, from coordinate 2,101,982 downwards.
TTTGTGAATGATATGAAAATAAAATCATAAATACACCGTCCTTCGGTAACTCATTAGAAAATGGTGGAACCTGATCAATTCCCATCGGTCACTAATCTAATTTTTACAAAATGGAAAAACTACCCAAGAAGAATTTTTTTTTTTTTGGTCGGAACGATAGAGGTAATATAGAAAAGCACAAAAGTGCAAAGGTACAAATTACAAGACCCCAACAGGGTAATAACTAAGGCCCCAACAGGATAATGAGACAGGGGCCAACGGCCCAAACCAAAAACACGCCTACTAAAAGAACATGAATAGAAAACTGAGAGGACACGCACATGGCGGCCTAGAGAACTCCACAAACGAAAATAAGGGAAAATGAAAAACATAGCCACTGCACAATGCCTAGCCTGTATTCATCTCCAACACAAAGACGAACAAAACACACAGAACAAAATAAAAAGACAACCTACAAGAAAATTCGGAAGCAAAAAAATAAAACGACCCTCCCCCGGAGAACCGACTAAACCGAAGAAGCAGCTACAACCGCCTTGAGGGAAGGTCCCTAGCCAAGCCCCAACCCCCGAAACTGCCAAAGGCCTAACAAGAGGCAGGACCCCGCCCCCGAACCCAACCTAAAAGACAGAACCCACTGACCGAGGAGAACGGTCAAGCGACCCCAACCGGAGCAACCCGAGCTAGGCCAACACCACTAGCCCAATCCCGAAATATCGGACCCCAAGCAACCCAAAGAGAGGTGCGCTGGGATAGCCGCTTCCAGCCCGAACCCCAACCCCGGCAACCACCACGCACGACACACAGCAGTCACCGGGGCCCCCCAAACCACCTCCAACGCCGCCCACCACCACAGCCGCATCCTCCCATTCTCCCACCCGCTCCTACCACCAACCACCCAGCAGGAACCGGGACCCCTGCTAAGCGCCCCAAAACCCCAACCAATGCTCTGAACCACCAATCCCAGGGACCCAAATGGGCCGAGACCATCCCAGCCAGACAATCCCGTCGGAGAAACCTCGGACCCCACTCGAACCCTAACCCCCAAGTTTCACCCTACGCCAAACCACCACACAAGCCAGACCAAGAAAGAGAGCAAACGACGGGGCTCCCTAACTCAACGAGCAACATCAACATGCTCGGATTAAGATCAGGAACCGCCGCCGGTCCCCCCACCACCAACGAACGGAGAAGAAATAAGGAGCGACGGCTATGAATGGAGGAGAAGTGTCAGCAGACGAGAGAAGGACGGCCAGCGGCGGCCGCAGATCCGGCCTCGCCGCCGCCGGAAGAGGCTAAAACGGAAGAGAACGAGAGGAGTCACGGAGTGATTTTTTTTCGCCCAAATCGCTATTCAGAGAGAGTGAAAAACTA